>OU026148.1:17363121-17963121 GCA_907269125.1 Eristalis pertinax
TTCCATTTATAGCCAAGAACAAACATTGAAGTCCTTAGTAGTAAATAAAAAAGCATACTATTTAACTGTTAAGGCGAGAAAATCCACATTCATTAACCAACACCCGCCGAGGTTCCGCAAAGCATTATCCTTGGTCCTACACTTATAATAATAATATGGGTCGCGCAACAATCCGAAGTGGACCTGGGCCTAACTTCAACGGAAAACACTCATATTGTGCGTGATTTGGATACAATTCTGGGGTGGTGCCAAAGCAAGCAACTAGTGACAAGTTTAAGGGTGTTATTAGTCGGTAAAAATATTACACTACTATGAGTACATGGAGTCTTTGTTATGGACGACATTCGCCAATCAACGGAAAAGAATGTACATCCAAGAACAGATCACAACTATATCCTCTGTCTAGTGGCTGAATATCAAAGGTGGTTAAGGAATGGCGAGTCTGATTATCTTCGGTAGGTCGGTAGAGCCTCAGTTAAATGTTATGGCAATGTCATCGTCGTAATTTTTCGTGTAGACGTATCCGCTCATCCTAAAACGGACTGAGCGATCGGCCACGATGCTTATTTATTAACATTGTTCACAAATTATGCATGTTACCAACATCATAATCGTTTCCATGAGCGAAGCTTAATTTCTACCATTCGCGTTTACCTCGTCCTTAACATTATTTTTTTTAATTATTTTCTTATTGCGTTTACTTCCTACCATAAAAACCTGCTCTGGGCAGCCAACCTGGTTTCCTTCATTCACGACATACTTCAAGGTCTCGGATTGCCTTCATATTCTTCCAGGAATTTCAGAAATGTTTAAATTACCCCGTAAAGTCATAAGATTCCAACTGTCTAGCAAGTTTTGATGAGTTTCTCTGTCATACATTTTTAAATTTCATTGACATTCTTTAGAGCTTTGTCAAGTGCTGGCGTGTTTTCTTGTTTACATGTATTTTTTTCTTTTAATCATTTTTGAGATTGCTTCTTATGCACACGCAAGTTCCCATACAACTCAGCATTTGTCTGCAAACTCGTACTCTTATATTTAAGTGGTTAAATCGCTTGCTTGCCAGCTTGTGATACCATTCTGGGGTCTTAAGATCTCAACGATGCTATTCTTGTCCCATTTGTCATCAACATAATGGGCTCCCCTTCATTATCAAGATCATCTAACTGGAGGCCTACTTGAATGAGGCCAAAGTCTATCCTCCATCTTAGAAGGAAAATATGAATGAATTTAGTGTGAAATCCTTAACATACGTGCACATGAACAAACAGCTTTAATTTCATATCGTACGCCACCAAGTCGGTACATATCCTGCGCCATCACAAGTGAATCTATTTTCGTATATTGTATTTCCCCCTCAATATTTTCATTTCATTGTCGTAGAAGTATGTATTTACTGCTTTGGACGATCTCACACCCCAGTGTTCGTTTCAGGGATTCAGGGAATACAAGCACAAGCACTGCAATTCAATTTCAGGCAACCTACATAAGGGGCTCACAACAAATAGAGGAAACATCATACAAATAAATTCATTTCCAATGCAGGATAATAAATTCAATTTAATCTCCAGGACAACTCATCGGACTTGTCAAACACATGTTATCGAGCTCGATTTAACATCCTTCCAAGTCGCTGCATCATCCACTGTGTACGATTGTACTTCTTCTCGTCCTTACAGGAAGGCACACATAAAATAAGTGTCCCGTCCCTACACACACCACACCGACCAGAACAAAACGAAGCAGGGGAAAAAATTAAACAGAAAACAAATCCAGCTCCCCTCCCCCCCCCCCCCCCCACTACCAAATACTCCGATCCTTTTCGCTCCTTTTTGCAATTTAAAAGAAATCTGTGATTCTAATCATCTGGAAGTAAGCCAACCAACAGTTCGGAAGTTGCTTTTGCATCAGGAATTTTCTAATTTAATATTCCAATGGGAAACGTATTCTTTTTTTTTGCGTTCCCGAAGAGCGTCCCGCCAGAGACTCCATAAAATGCTGTCTTTGTGGTATCGTCCGCATCTCCAGCGTCCTCCATTCTCCGCGCGTGTGTATATTGTTCAAATAAAATTCAATTGTGTTTGTGTTGCGAATTTAATATCTTTCAACTTGTGTACTGTTCTTTTTCCAGTGGTCCTCTTCGCTGTTAAAACAAATGGAAACCACAAAACCAAAACCACCTCTCCTTTAACAGGCCGACTGCAATCAGACTTCAGAACAAGAAATTATTAAATTATAAGCGTAACAGAGAAAAAAAGGAACAAAATAACAAGAATTGAGAATCGGGCACAAAGTACGTTCAAGTAAATAAAAGTTTAATTTATCGATTCCATTGGGAAAGCGAAAGCGCAGAACGTTTCATTTTTAGGATATATTCCGAGTGTGTATAACAACAAAAAAAATATATACATATATTTCCACTTGCCTCCGTGCGGTACTGCGATGTGGGCCACACAATTATTACTTGACCTGACCAACACAAACGGGTTACAAACGGGAGCAAAAGGGATCAGTGCCATTTTTATGAGTTAAAACGCATTATTAAATTTAATGGTTTGGCACTTTGGAGCCAGACCAATACACACCAAACCCAACACCCACCCAACACCCACCCAACTCAACACTCACCGAGGACATTCTACCACTGAAAGTGAATATATTCTCATTTTATATCAGAGTTGTAAATTTTTCAACGAAGGGCCAAGTGAATATTAAACAAAATAAATCCTCATTCTCCACGCAGATAGGGGTGGTCCGACCAACTCTATTGTCGGTCGTTAACGCATTTTCATGAGGGTTGGGGGCGGGAAGGAAAGGGTCGGGATTGCGAATTAAATTTTCGAAATCTACAGTTGACGACCGTTGTTGAAGATGCTCAACGATGACATACTTTAGAGAACAAATTTCTCTCTACTGAATGCAATCATGCTGGGACTTAGTCATGGCACTGACTTATGAATTACCGTAGCACAAATGCAGTGTTTTCTGTTTAGCGCTTAAGTCATAATGGGCCGTCAGTTATTTGCAAGGGATGAAGTCGAGAAGGCATTTGCACTCGAATTTCATTTTATTGTGTCTGTACTAGACGCATAACGAAAGGTCTTAAGGCGAAACGGAATGGGGAAAATTCATTCGTTTCTCTTGATTAAATTCGGTCTGCAGAAGCAGCTAGGCGGTACATTCATCTTATCCTCCTTTAATTTTAGGATTGATGTAAACCAGCGACCTTTTAAAGGTACTCGTGCAACAGTGAGTAGTCCTTCGATGCTTACTGTGAAATTTAAATTGATTGATTTGACTTCATTGCTTTCTCAGTGCCTTGTACCAAATCAGCAATTGAAATAAATCGAGCCAAATAATCGTTGCAAGAAGTCTATTATAAAAGTGTATGAAATTTGCATTTTACGGCTAGGGTGTTTCATTGTTATTTACGTACTATATACATTTACTTTAAGGAGCTTACACTGCTGAATATTGACGCTGGTGAAAGAAAATCTGAATATGTGCCTAACTACCTATTGGTAGATACATATGTATATTGTGAATAGCTGGTAATGCTTTTTCAAGGTTCGGTATTTCCAACAAAACTTCTGTAGTTTCGGTCTGCCGTCCTTCCGTCATGTCTGTCCCAGTTTTACGATTTACATGAACTTTTGGATTATATAACTTTATGTGTGCACATACATATATATCAAATGGAGGAGTATTTGTCTCTCTTTGCCGCACCCCATTAAATGATTAATTGTGACAATAAAGACCTGAAAACCATGGAGGACATAAGTCCACTGACTGTCCTGGTCCACACTGCTCTCAGTCATCAAGACCAAGCTGCCTTGCGTCCACAGTGACTTGGTCTTTATACCAGAGGTTCCGTCTTTATATCAAGAACCAGTGCCTTCCGGCCGCCATATCATCTCCAGTACCAAATTGAAGAAATCACACGACCATCTCCTTTCCGAAATCCGGTTCAGGTTGCAAACAAACTACACCATCGCATCGTGTATGTGTTACCGTGGTGCGATACCACCGGATCAATTTTCTCGGGATTAGGAATCGCGTCGAATGAAATAAATAGGTGGTTTGTATCGATTTAAAACTCGCTAGTCTTCTCCAGAATATATATACAGTCGATTTGCCGAGTTCGGAAGCCGCATTAGTACGTGCCGATTAGTGCAGTGCAAAACGTTCACATAGTACGCTTGACAAGATCTTGTAGGCGACGATCTTTTCAAGCGTTGGGATTCACATCTATAGTTGTAGCAAGATATATGATCACCTATTTTGTGGATTAGGCATATGGAGCTGATGTACATGATACAACTTTTCTATCAACGACCGAGAGTTTACTCTAACATTTTAATAGAGGTGCATCCCGTTTTGGATCATGAACATATTGAGTTGCCGTTGGTTCGATGGAAACATTGTGATGTGATGGTTTTCCTTGCTTTGTTGCAATTGCTTTGTGACTTTATAACTCACGAACGGTCAAACTGAAATTCAAACAAATTTGATTGAATTTGAATGTTAATAGATATTTATGATACGCGATATAATTGTGTATAACAGAAAGCGTAGTTTGCCGTATAAATTTTGTCAAATCAAAATGTTTATCAAAGAAACTTTAGATTTATTGGGTAATCCAATTCGAGGTCAAGATACAATACCTCTGATTTATCGCATATACGGACGGTCAGCCCAGAATGTACGTGTTCAGCTTAAGATTTTCCAATTTGCAATGTGGGTCGCTTAACTGTCGCTGAATGTATTACAAGCGGTGATAACTTACTACAAAAATACTGATTCTATAGTAGGTATGTTTCGCGAACCAAGATCATATTATGGTCGATATGGTCGCCCATTTGAGCGTACTATGGAGAAAACTGTACACATTTTGTAGAGACTTCTGGTGTTACAGAAAGTCCTATTCATCATTGAGATGCATATTCTACAGAAAGAAAGACTGCCATTTGTGAAAGTGATCAAGAAGATCTAAACCTATCCCTTTCGTGGCTTGCACAGTATTTGAAATCGTGGTACATATTGTAGTATTATGCATTTGGATTTACATATACACCCTACAATTCAAACTCAATGAACCATTGAAGCCAGCTGTTCAGAATATGCCGATTGGGTGTTTAAACATCAGCTATTGGATGGACGATCAAAACATTTCATTCAGTAATGAGGTTCTCTTGGATACGATAAAAAGACAAATTCTCGTGTATGGGAAAATCCAGATGTAACTGGCTCTGTTCAAGAAGAAAGTAAACCGAATAGTATCGAAATGGTTGTATGAACTTCTGAGCACGATAACACCTGAGACGCATACATCGGAAGGTATAATAAAAGTCAACACTAACAAATCACGGCATCAAATGTCAAGCATATGCTGATGATGCAGTAATCATAGCCACTGGCAGGATGAAGGAGGACCTGTGTGATATCATCGAATGGGGACTAAAAATTACTAAAAAGTGGTGCCTGTCAGCTGGGCTAAAGCTACGGTAAAAAACACTATTTTACCTTCACAAGAAAACACAAACTGGAACGACTAAAATATATTAGTCTGTCAGCACAGTAAGTTCAGTCCAGTAAAACAGATAAAATATCTAGGAGTCATCTTAGACAGCGAACTCATCTGGAAAAACACACAGAAGAGATCACCAGGAAGGCATCGCGTGCTTTAATGGCCTCTGTATTACAGGGCCATGAGAACTTGCCCAATTGCCACCATGAATGTGCTACTGGAGCTGACTCACAAAATGTGCAAATAAAACAATCATGAGAATGGCAAAAGAAAGGATAGGAAAAGACAGGTCTATTAAATCGAGACAATTCGATGCACTAGTCAAAAAGCTACCACTCCTGGCCATTCCGAAGGATGATGCGATTAGGAAATTTACTTTCCAAAAGGATTTACCATTAAGCTCAGCTCTAAAAAAGACTGCAGCAATGAATCCATAGTCCACAGATTGAGTAGGAATACGGTAAAATGGTATACGGATGCATCAAGAACTGATGAAGGAACAGGGTACAGTATTTGGACCCTGGACAAAGTAAGGAACCAAATGCACTAGTATCTTTCAAGCAGAAGTCTATACCATATACAGATGCGCTGATGACAGGAACTATACCAACTGTGACATAGCACTAATGTCGGATACTCGTGCCGATACCCTGGCACTAGCCTCCTATATCATTAAATCCAGGCTAGTGTAGGAAGCTTTAGAAGCTGAGTAGTAGTAACAGAGTGAAACTCTGTTGGATACCTGGCCATACAGGTATAGAAGGCAATGAAATAGTCGACTCCCTGCTAGGAAAGGAGCATCGGCACATTTTATTGGCCCCGAAAAATTCTACGCTGTAGAAGATCACGTCCCCAGGGAAGATTTCAGGGAACTAGAAGGAAGGAACCGGGCAGATACATGGAACAACGCCCATGCATGATATAAAGCAGGCCAAGAAACTCTTGGGTCAACATAACAGCAAGAGCTTTGAAGCGTGTGTCAGAATGATCAAAAATAACCTCCGTTACACTGGAAACTCAGGGAGCACCTAAGGAAAATAGTAGTATCAGAAGAAGGTCTCTGCAGATTCTACGAAGAATCTATAAAAATTCCAAAATTTATGCTGGGATGCCTAATATCAGAGGAAAAATTGAAGTCACTAGGACCAGCTCTCGTTCTCAGATTCCTAAAGGAAACTGGCTTAAAGAGAATACTCTAGGATAAATCCTTTCCACCTTCGCGCAATAGGAGCAAAGATGAGCTATTAAGAAAGCAAAGGTATAAATAAGGGCCACAATAGATCTAAAGGTCGCTGTGCAATTTACTTTCAACAATAATAATAATAGTGTACAATTTGGTCCCATGTGTCATCGGTCGATAATTCTTTAAAAATTAAGGAGATGTTATAGTAACCGAGATTGTGTAATTTTTTACCACTGGTTTTATTTCTTGTGGGGCAATGCAAAATATCATTGGTGCTGTATTGAAATCAGCAGTTGGGTAGGATGTAAGCTGTTCAATTTGAAAATGTTTCACCCAGAAACTCTCAGACAGATTCCACGGTTGTTTCCCTGTGTGCTTACTGAACGTCCATCGATGGCTTCAAAAATGTGTGCAAATGTGATGTATGATGGAGCAACATATCAAGTGAGAACTTTTAAAAATATGTTCAAACCGATGTAAGTATTATCACACTTCTATACTTTTTGCTGATAATGTTTGTGGATATGAATTATAATTGTAGAAATTCTCCGCGGATTGTTAAGTCGGCTTGCACTTGTTTTCTGAACTCATTCCTCATGTTATCTGCTCCGATTTGAGGAACTCAGAACACAATAGGCATCAGATGTTTTTGTTCTGAAATAATTATGCAAATCACAAGCTGCCTGGAGAGTTTTTATTGCTATTTCTACTTTTAATTCAAAAAGCCTACTTCACTACACGTCGGGGTTGACACAACGGCTTACCATTATTTTCTCTCTCTTGTCAGGAAAGAAAAGTTTTTTTCTCGAGATGGGGATGTATCCCAGACGGCATTTCTCCAATAAAAATATGTTTTGTTTTCCCTGTCAAAGTTGTTTTATTGTCTGGATATTCGATGGTTACTTCAATACTTTCCCAATTTGGAAAAAAAGCTGTTTATAAGTTCAGGCATTTGGTAGCATATGTAACCAAAATGTTACGCAAACTTATGCAGCAGTAGGAATAACAGCGTTGATTTCAATTGTAAAGCTATGTCCAATAGTTCTGCTGGTATTTCAATTGATACTGATTACTGATACTGTACGTTTTACCGCTGACACGGCACACACGCGTTGTTAACAATGTACGTTTGTAGCTCGTTTGTTTTTGTCAAAATTCGTAACCGTAGGAGATCCTCTAGCCCCCAAAGGACTATCACATACCCTCGGATGCCAAATGTTTGGTCATGGCGAAAAAAAACTGTTATGTTAAGTTATATTATTCTAAGTGCAGCAACTGCCAACATAATGATGTGTAGATCACATGTGCGAAGAAGATGAGACAACAAATTCAGTTGAAAACTGACTCAAATGAAACAACAACGTAAGTAACAGTACTTCTGTTTTCTATGAGTGACTTTCCATCACTCCCAGTAATGCAACTAAAAAGAGTACAGGACAATAACACCATCACTTATTCAAATGCATATGCTTTTGAATTCTTTCTGCAATGCCTTGAGCTACTTTAGAAGCTAATAATAGAGAGTAGAGATTTGTTCACAATGGAGGAATTGAATTCACTGGTCGCAGAGCTTGGTTCATGTAAATCAAGAGTAGATCAACTTAATGTTTTTGCACAATTAGCTACCAAATTTTTGTATAATCATGTTACATATTTTAAGCAAAAACAAAAAAAATTCTCAGACGAAATATAATGCCTTCGGCTGGAAGCATTGATACGGCGGAGGAACGTACTCTGCAAAAAATTAATGAGTGCGCAGAATGAATTCTGGGAAAAGAATGATAAAGAAAGATAAGCTATAGAAGTTGAAATGCATGTGGACAGGGAATATTGTTGTTGTTGTTATTCTAAACAATAATGTAAATATTATAATATGGAGTGCTAGAGGTATAGAGCAAATACACGTAGAGTTTTTACATTGCTTAAATGACAACAATATTAGTGTTGCTTGGTTAACCCCAGAAATTCGTGTGGACAGGACAGAAGAGGTGGAGATGTCGCAATACTGGTAAAGACATCACTTCAACATGAGATTTTGAATAGCATTCTGACTACGTTCTTGGAAAACGTAGCAATTGAAATAACTTTGTCCGCCAAGAGACGTTAAAGTTTTTTGGGAATATTTTCTCGGTAATATAAGAAGAAATCTTACACGCGAGATAAGATGACATGCTTTTAGAAAGGATCGAAGTTTTTAGTAGGGGTGATTTAAATTGTGGGCACATGTCTTGGGGTTGTGCTTGGACAAATTCATGGGTTTATATAATATATTGTCTGATTTGTCTTCTTTGTTACCTGTTTCTATTAAATTTCCGCCCAGTTTTACATACGTCCCTTCTCGTGGTATTGGAAATCCGTCCGTCCGTGACAAAAGTTTCTATTCTGATATCTCAATCAAACACTTTGAATGAGGCAAAGGATCTCAAAATCTCTCTCTTCAAACTAAATCCTAACCTCAGCTAACAATAATATTCCAAGATTTCAGAAAAAAGATATTTTTTATCTTCGATTTTTATCGAGATGTGAACTTGCCAATAACCCACTCATAAAAGAACTGAATCTAGCAACGGAGGCGGCACCTCCATAGCACAGCCTCATTATATGACTAGCCATGTTCATAGTAGCTTTATATTTATTCTTGTTTGACTGTTTTTTTTATTTTTCATTTTTATTTATTTATTTATTTATGTACTTAGTTATTTGTTTATTTATTCATCTATTTATTTACTTATTTATTTATCTATTTATGTATATATATATTTATTTATTTATCTATTTATTTATTTATTTATTTATTTTTTACTTACTTATTAGTAATTGTAATATATATATACACAATACAATATACATGAAGGTTTTTTTTCATTTTTTTTCTTCAAAAGCATTCACGAGCGGCTAAAAATTGTAAACCTTAATAATAATATTCCAGAAGCTAGATAAATATGTATATACAAATACAAATCTCTGCACACACATAGCTTCTCGTAATAGAGCTGCGCAGCTTAGCAAAGTTATTAGCTACAAACTACAACAGCATCACAAAACGGAGGGGAACTTCGTTTACTCGATAATTGTTCTACACCTTTCTGGAACATAGTGAGGTTAGTAAAAAATAAGCACACGGATATTTCTTGTCTAAATAAAAGGTGATTTTTTAAAAGCTATAGGAAATTTAAAAAAAAAAACACATAAAATTCAGAAAGATACATGAAATTTATTTGAATCGAGAGTACGGTCCATATAATTTAATGTTTGAGGATTATTTCATGCAAATTTTGACCTTGACTGCGCCCCAAATGGTCTATCCGCTTAGTCCAATTTTGGCATACTCTTTCCAACATTTCGGCCGGTATCTCACGAATTAATGCTTCAATGTTGTCTTCCAATGCGTCAATTGAAGCGGGCTTGTCTGCATGAGCTTTAACATAGGCCCACAAAAAATAGTCTAAAGGCGTTAAATCGCACGATCTAGGCGGCCAATTGACCGGTCCCGAACGTGAAATAAAATGTTCACCGAACTATAGACCGAACTGAAGATGTTTGACAGTGAAACAAAACACGAAACGTGCGTCAGCTATTTAAACCAGTGTTGCCAAAAAGATAACAGCTAAAAAATCACCCTTTAGAAAGCGATTGTGCTAGAGGAAAAGTTTATAAAAAATCCCCTTGTCAATCAGCATCTAGGAGACGCAAGCACAATATCTACTGTAGAGTGTAGACGATGTTCTTCAAACTTTCAGTTCTTCTAGTCATGAATTTCACAAGAAGATACGCTGTTACTTTTAACGTTAACCTCAACAATTTACTAAAAACGCAATATCCAAAGCAAGCAAACCCTCAGACAAAATTTATGAAAACATCAAAACAAAAAGTTTCCTTTATCGATGCTCATAGGATATATCCAAATCAACAATTTGGCTTTAGGTGACATCATGGTACTTCGCACCACAAGTTATTAGTAGGGAAACTCGTAGGTATGATCTTGTTCGATATCGGAAAAGTATTTGATTCTACGTGGCACGAAGGAGGGTTACTGTTCAATTTCATTAAGTAAAGTTGTTAAGAGTTTTGTCACAGATCGATTCTTTAGAGTCTATGTCAAGAGTGTTGTTTCTAATCTCGTCAGTATCATTGCTATTGTTCCAGAAGGCTCCGTCGATAGTCCAGTTCTGTGTAACTTGATTACTTCTGACTTTCGTACTCTTCCTTATATACTCTTCTGATACAGCAATACATGCCGTTGAGACAAACTTAATAAATACGCTTAAATACATACTCGAATACTTTTTAAAATAAAAAAAAATGTTCATCGACAAGATTCAAACTATTTATTTAGCAGAAAAAGAAAATCTTGTTTATACCTTACAAACCATCTCGTACTGACCCATAGCACTTATGTCGTGTCTTTCTAAGATCATGGAAACGGTAATAAATCGTCAGCTATGAAATATCTTGACCGGCACTAAGTTTCCCCAGCAACAGGTTCAGTTATGATCTGATAGCTAGTCTCACCGAAAAGTGGAACCAATCTTTGCACAATGCATGCGAAAGCAAAATCGTTGCGCTTGATATTTCTTAGGCATTTGACAGAGTTTGCATGAAGCTCTTTTGTCGAAAATGCGTACCTATGGTATCGATGAATCTATTCTTCTATGGATTAGAAATTACCTTTCTTACAGTTCAATTTAAGTTGGTTTGGATATTTTCAAGTCTGACATCTACCAAATAAATGCTTGTGTACTCCAATGCTCTGTTTCCGGCATTCTTTTCCATTATTATAAATGATCTCATGTCTGCTAATCCAATCCATTCTTTCGCTGATAACAGCACCCTCAGCTTTTCATATTCGTTCCAAGACTCACGACCCCCCTTCGGCCGTAGAATTGGAACGGCAACGTATGTTAAGCACATTGAATTCCGATCCTGACATCATAATTCACTGAGGAAATAACAACAAAGTGAAATTCAATGCTTCAAAAACGCAACGCTGTCTGCTGTCACTCAAGTCAACTCTTTGATAATTGGCCATTGTCCACGAATGGCGTCTGTGTCGATGATTTCCATCCTTGGTATGTGTAACGAATCAACACAACAATTAGTTGGAACGATCACATATTTGAGGTCGCCAAAAATGCTGCGAGATGTTTAGGTTTCCTTAATCGATGCAAGAAATATTTCACCCCCTCTGTTTTTGATTTCATTTATAAGGCGTATATCCGCCCCAATCTTGAATACAACGTTAATATCTGGTCTGGTGACCCCAAAACCACCCTGCACCTACTAGATAGAAGGGTTAAAGCTGGACTGGAGTACCGTGTCTTCTTTTTCCCTTTTGTATCGCTATTTTAATAAACGATGCTCAAATGAGCAAGTAAACCGCATTCCTCTTCTCCATGAATTCACCCGCAATACTCGTCTCGCCAGGAATGCTCATCAGTTTACCCTTAAGCATACTTTTACAATATATGCCCCTAAATATAATTGTACTTGTCTTTACTCGAATATATTTATATAAATGTATATAAATAATAAATATATTTATTTATTTGTTTTTTCTTTATTTATTTATCTACGACACAGGTTTCTTACTGGACCTTCTTTCACTTGACCTTTTCATGCAGATGACTGCTGCAAAAGTCGTCATTAGGATCATGAACTCTACAGGTCATGAAAGTAAACTGCATAGACTACAAATTGAACACGTCGAAAGCGACTATTCTCCCCATTCCGCAACTTCACTCACGTTGTTATTTCCCGACAAGGGAGGAGTGGAACACAAATGAGCCCATCAATAAATCGACCAACCACGTCTATACGGATGGATCGAAGATGACAAAGGCACGGCGCAGGCATTTTCTCCGATTTCTAAACAATGCACAACTCTATCAGAATCCCTGATTACAGCAGTGTTTTTCAAGAGGGGGACTTGCCAGTCAAGGAAGTCAAATGATATCAATGTTCGAAATACAACCAGCTTATATTACCATCCTAATTGACAGTCAACCGGCCATTAAAGCAATTTCAACAATGGAAATCGAGTTAAGCTTGTCGCATGCTACGAAGAAGTACTAAGGTCCTCAGTACGCAACACACGATTGTTCTATGCTGGGTGCCAGGTCATAGGAACATAGCCAGCAATTAGACAGAGGATGAACTTGCCATGTCTCTAAAAAAAATGCTTTATGTTCAAACTCCATTCTTCAGTAGATTATATATGTTAATCATATCTCATATCATCTCAATCATATCTCTGTGCAAATAATGTAAATTATACGATAAAAATGTAATTTGAATCGAAATAAACATATATCTCTCTATCTGCCAATCACTCCAAAACTAGATTGTAGCAATCATGTATTTGCAGTACCTAATTTTGATTAATGATGTTAAGCATCTAAAGAAAATGATGCTTAAAATTAAATGACCATGCACCACGATGTTTGAATTAATCCTAATCTTGCAAATGGTTACATTTTCAAGCAAATATCAGGAGAACTCACAATAAAATCTTGAACAATGGAAAATTCGATACGAAAACTGTGGTTCGCCTTCTTGAATATTAATTATTATCCAAATTGGTGCCTTGTTGATCTGGCGTATTCAGTATAATATTACAGTTGATTGTGACTGCTAATCTACACAAAACTTAAACTCTGATACCATCACAGAAACCACATTACACCCAACTTTGCCACATGATTCCGCATAGCACCGTACTTCCGCTTACTCATGATTTTTTACACAAAATTATGCTGAATGATGATGCTCATTTATATGGGTTTGGGTACATAAACAAATCAGTGACAGCTTGGTGGGGTTTGTCATACTTTTTTGAATTGATACTCTTGCACACGTTTTACTGCATTTATTGCGGTAAAGAAAGATGTTGAGTACATTCTTGTTGCTTTCCACGTGACACACCACATACCATATAGCTGCTGGAAAACTGGTTCTATTGTGTGACAAGCTTCCTCTTATTTGTTTGTCTCAGATAAAGTCCACACCAATACTGTAGCATACTCTCATGCATAAAAAGAAATAATTGGAGTAGTAGTCATTATGCGAATCGTCAATAGCCGTCATGACTTTTCAGAGAAATGTTTTTATTTTTGTAATTGACTTAAAATTGTGCAATCTTTTTGCTGACCCTGTACCTCGATCGAAGAGAAAGATGCCGATCCTCTGATAAACACCACTCGAAATATAATATTTATGAATCGTAGATAATATAAAGATTTATCATACATTGTATATGTATAGTTCTAATATCCAAAAAAAATATCATCACTCCTCTCTACAACGCAGTCAGATACAACAGGCTCAGTTTCATCTCTAGCTCTATAATTGTATTTTCTTGTGCATGTAAGCGATTATATTTAGCGAAACCTGTTAGCTTAACAAAACCGTTCACTGGATTGAATAGTAATCAAAATATTACCCACTGTCGAAATTTCAAAATTGCTTAACACATAATTTTGAAATTGCTTTCAGCGCTTATATAGGTAAAGATATACTGACTCTATATATGTATGTACTTTAAAAATATATGAATATCCTGACCCGCCCCAATTAATTCCGGCAGGGAAGGGTATACATTGAGTGAAAGTGTTTTATTTTTGGATTACATTTATGTCCTTGTTGTTCAGACCAACCAAAGTCAAATAGCGTGTAAGTGAATAGGATATCCACGTCCTCATCGAAAACATGGTAATTGCTTATGCCTCAATCGATTTCGTAAATCGGCAATAACATTTTCCAACAACTAACTTGCAGATATATGACTTCCCAAACATGTACACAATTGATGGAGATTTGTTGGGCTCTTGAAAAATCCAACCATATTTTAGAGGAGAGACTGTTTTAGCTTGTGAGAATTTTGGTTGAAGAAGCTTTGTGGTTCTATACAAAGCATGTGTAATCACGGAGCTCAATAAAGCGCTTACATAAAAAATCAAGGCATGAGTAAGTAGTTATGTGGTTACGTTTCTTGAAGCATGAATCAAGACACCTTGTAAATATTTCTTAGGAGAAGACAAAATACATGCTATATTTCGTAAACCACTTCTTGCACTTTAATGATATAACATTCACTTCAAAGCTCACAAGCATCGGCAGCATCACTTTTTAGTAGAGGAATGCTCCAAAATTGATACAATGATGCCTCTATTATGGAAGGAGGATAAACTTTGGCAACCACTGCCTATTCATCTTCTTATAGCAGATACATTGATTTTAATCCTACACCAAGGTTACGTTCTTCAAAACGTTAATCGTACAAGTCCTGGTAACATTAATGCAATCAAACCAGCAGAGTATTTTGTGAATATTTACGAAAAGGAGAAATCTCGTCGGATATTCACCACCGTCTGAGAAAAGTCAATAAAGTGGAAGGCAAGGCAGAAGCTCTACGATCTGTTCAAAAATGGGGAAATATGTACATAGACGGTACTCGTATATACACTTGCTTCGCTAATACTTCGAGGTAGAGTGTTTTAACCACTTGGCTTAAGTGTTCCATTCTCCTGGTTCGGTGAAGAGAATAAGATATCGATATCGAGCATTTGCTGCGAATGCAAGAGTTTGAAGCACACGATGTAATCACTACACACTCATTGGGAGCGAGCTGTTGTTGTGTGCTTAGGCGATGAATTAAATGTATGAGACCTTGTAGATGTAGGAAAGGAAGTTGTAACTTAGATATATTCGCTGTATTTGTTTTTACATTGTCTCTTAAATCTGTTAAGTCACGTCAACGTTACGATTAAGACGACTGTAAAGTACATACATACACACATATGTAACATGATCTGCTAAACCTAAATTTTCAGTTCACTCAATCACTGAGTTTTAGTTCGTCGACGGAAGAACATGTCCTTAATAAAGAAAGATAAGTGCTAAAGTGTTGTTGCTTTAATCTCGTCTCTTTTCACAGTGTAGTAGTCGACTTAAGAAGAAATGACTTAGTATGAAAAAATATTTCAAAAAACAACGACAATACTATACCGGTCTTGAAAGCCATAACTTCTTCGCATGCAAACTCAATAAGTGTTGATAAAAGCAAAACTTAGACCAAATAATACTTATTTGTGTTTTGTTTCTTTTTGGCATTTCTGTGCTCTTCTTTTGAGGCAAGTGAATGTACATGAACAGTTTCCTTAATTATCTGTACTAGAGCCCGACCGAACATTCGGCTTCGGCTAAAAATATCACCTTCGGCAAACCACTCGGCTTCGGTCAATAGTACTCATCCCAAGATTATAAAGTGCACATTACTAATAACAATAATAATTTAATTTAAATACAGGATTAAAGAAGAGATTTTATGCTTTCAAAACCGGTATAGATCATTGTAAGTATTGCCGTTGCAAAACATTCCGCCATTCTTTTAAGAATGGTACATGTAATATATTGGTAACACTACGGTAGCGTGTGGAAGGTACTTTTCGATATGTTATAATACTCACGACATGCATCAGGCAAACTCTGGAGTGTTTAGACTGTAGACACAGCTCTGGATCATCCTTGGGTGTTTCAACAACACAAAGATACAAAGCCCACCTTAAGAGGCTGCTTTATAGAGCCACAAACTGCAGGATCATACACAGGAATCCTCAAATCCCCAAATCAACTTCTCAAACTTCATCGTTTGCAGTCTGCATAAAACTGTAAGCGCACAACATATGTATTAAGTACATACATATGTAAGTACTTGCTGTAGAAACTACACCCACGTCCACCTCGAACCATACAACCCATATTAATGTTATTATTACATTTTTATATATACACTGATTTTTGATCTTAAATGCAGGTACAATTAACAGAAGGTGAAATGTGTAACAATGCTATGCACTGTACTTTTCTGGTTCAAGGAATGGAAAAGTAAACATCAATTTATATTCTGTTAGCAGCGCAATTCACAGGCCAACTAAGCTCACAATTCTATAAAGGCAACTTAGGTGGATGCAATTTGCAAGCGCCCTCAATTATTTCTACTTTAAAATGCTTAACCCCTGTAGTTGCCCACTACAAAACTTAACTTTCTCCGACCTTGCTAGTTACCGCAACATTAATTCAGCAAACCGACTAATCATTGGGTACCTTTTAAAGTAAAATAGCTTTCGCGGATTGTTATTTTTCCCCACGTAAACCCATCAAACAACAGTATTGTAAACCGAATTTTCGTCAGGACATATACTTGAAGCTGGGTAGATTGCACTTGTAAGAACAGGCTCAGAACACATTTTGCGGTTTCCCAGTTTATGAGTTCTTCAAGGTTGCATCGAAAGGCATGCCTGGCAGTGTTGACCTTTTGAAGTACTTAATTGCAAATAGCGTAGGCGAGGTGAATGTGAGAATTTTATGATTTATTTCAAATGCCGTACCGCAGTTATTTCAAATACACAACTTGGTTCATTCGGGATATGTATGAATGCCAATATATGTTAACGTGTTGCCATTCCAAAATTGTGGTTTCCACAACTGAAACATGTTATGATTAAGTGTCTGAGATAATTTGTGGTACCGTCCTGAAATACTTATGTAGGAAGCAGATATAATGGCCATATTAACGGTACAATGGCTTGGTTGATTTCAGAAGATATTCCATGTGAGACCACTGCTGCGAATGTGGTTACAATCAATCCACGAGCTCCCAATACAATAGTTGCTAGTCAGAGATGTGTACATCGGATATACGAGTATATTATGGTTTGCAAATAAAACAGGGTGGAATATAAACAAGTCACATGATTGCAGTCGTCAATGAAGTTGTATTCGAGTTTAAAAATAGTTCCTCTTTACATGTATGCCTGTATTCTTTAGTTTAGATTATACATGGCCACTAACATGTACAATTTCGCTATTGTACATTCATATATATTTATTTGGCTTCTAATTAACAATACCAAATCGACAAGACAGGACACTAATATCCTTATTCTTGTGACATTTTTATTCCGAGTTGATAGCAAGACCAGAAACAATGCAATTAATAAAGATGTCAACAAGGGTTATATCTCCTTTAACTGAAGCATACAGTTCTGAATGTTTACCTTTTTACATTGACAAGGAAAAATAACGGCACATTCACTTGAGTCGCTCAATACCACCTGCCTCTTCCAAGCCCAATTTCCCATTTAAATTATCCCGAGGGTAGAAATGAATATAATAGCATGCCTCCTACATTTTTATAATGGTATTTCAAAAGGCAGTCCAAGATTTGTCAGGGGAAAATTGCATGTGACATATTATGTCTGCATATGAGAAAATTCTAAATGAATTTCCGATCAAAGGCATTTTGTCCATGTTAAAGTGATGTTCCTTCGATGGCTGCTTGGAAGTGAAGGGTTCTAGGTTGATTGGAAATTAAAATATAATTAGCACCATTTATTCACATTTCGTTGTGTTCAGTCTTTTAATAGGCTAGATTTTTTTTAAGTTTTGTAAACTATGTAGAGCTTCTAGATTTATTAAGTGATCAATGTGAAAAAGTGGCTTTATACATACACGCGTGTGTTACATACACTAGTAAAAATTCACAAATCCAATTTAAAATAAATCCACAACTTTCATATCAGATTATTAATCTTTGATAAATCATCGATTGCTTCTCTACGTTTGTCTTTCGTTTGGCTGCCAGGATTGATGTCGTCGCCAAATTCACGTGTTATATTTATTTGAATAGATTTTTTTAGATGACACAAAAGATTACACAACTCTCACGCTAGACCTCACCAATGCAAAACGTTACTAGGGATGCGATACTAGGATAGGTTTATACTCTATAATGTGCACATATTCATCTTCGGCTCAAAAAGGGACTGCAGTGTAGGAACAGGTATAAACATTCAATATATACATTGACAGTCACGGTGCAATTAGAGTCATTGAGTGAGATTGCATTACTTCAAAGTTAGCCAGAGAATGTCGCTATGAGCTGCCTTCGTTGAAGGATCAATTCATCGTCACCTTAGTTTGAACACCTGGACATAGCAACATTCTGGAAATTGAGAAAGCTGACAAACTCTCGCGATTAAGATCCGCACTGCATCGTTCGATCGCAATGGACGTGCTGATGTGACTCGGGTTGGTTAAGGCAAGAATATTAACGCTTTTATGAACTTACTGGTCCAGTTTAAATAACTGTGTAACATCTAGGAAAAACGTTGATATCCTTCACAGAACTCGTACCGATGCTGCAAGAATAGTAGGGATCATCACGGATAACTGGCCAATAGCAGCCAAATTGGGCATCCCCTATAATGATCACTGTCACACAACTGAGATGTCGTTTAAGAAAGTGTAACCCTGGATCACTTTCTTTGTACCTGTTGTATGTTTGTACTTGTCCAGCACTTGCTAAAGCCAGGCATCGAGCTCTAGGAGCACATTTCATCGAATCTTTAAAAATAAGTTCTCGGTATATTTCAGAGCTGTGTTATCAAAACGGTAAATAGTGTTACTTGGATTTTTCTTTAGGACGTCCTCTACACATACACACACCTCATCGACTGCTCCATCGGTCAATTGATCTCACACAAAATTAATTTTGATTACTTTTTTCAAACCCCTGTTTATAGTATTCCTGAAATATTAAATAATAACACATGGATATTGAATTAATATGAAATTAAAAACAATAGAAAATCATTACAAAAATGTCTTCAGTGTCAAAGAAATCAATAGATAATCAGTAAAACAGATCCAAGATCGTCCCTAATGTCAAAGCGACTAACTATGTCTGACACAAAGTCCATATTAAAATAAGAAACAAAATTCAACATGCATTGGTATGACATTATGGGAGCTTCTGGGATTACCGTGAGTGCAACGAGGGTGGCAAGGTTACATCGTAATGTTTGCACGTACCATAAAGCAGCACGATAAAAAGTCACATTTATCAGCAAACGAATCGGAAACTTCATCTTGAATTCACATAAAAGTATACAAAATAGGGATTACTGTTCTTTCGGGAAATGATTTATTTACTTACGAAAGTAAAAAATCTTGAAAAATCCACCCAAGACGTCACCTCAATAAACAAGCATCGTCCATGTGAACGTTAGTGATGCAATATTTCTCTGGCGTTATCGCTATTGCGTTATATTGGTCGAGCTTCAAGGTATGCAGTGAATGACAGCTAACATTTATCAGCTGTTTTTATTTGTCAAATGTCAGCTCGGTGACATTGCATTTGTATATTTTCAGGACTTTTGTGCAAAGACTCAGAATTCACAAAAGGGTTGAATTCAGTGGAATCCTTTTATTGGTGAATGAAATGAATTAATGTGTTATTCGCTCCATTCATCACCACGTAGAGTGATTGAACATAACTCTCATTCGATGATTACGTAAAAGCAGCTTACGGCAAAAATTACATGTTTACCTGAGCTGCATTATTGATTATGACGATTGCTACAGGAAGCAAAAGCAGTGTGACAAATTTGGACGTTTGATCTTGATCCACTCAGATTTAAAGTTATGACATCAGTTTAACTATTATGCATTCACTGCACCGTAGCCAACCGCATACAAATTGAATTGTTTCTCATGAACTGCGAGAAACAAAAATATAACCACTAACGGCGATAATATAACAAGTGCTGACAATATGGCCAACTCTTGCAGTTAAAATTAAGTTCACTACAAAAATTTGGAAACCGGTTTTGAATCTGCCTATTATAGTTGGCCTAGTGTGTCAGTTATACAATATATTATCTTAATTGCGCTTCTTCGTTTTCATCGTAATTTTTCAGTATGTTTTCATAAGCTAGACTTCGTTAATTTTATAATTTATTTTTGATGTTGAATAATGTTCAATATGTTATTCACTTTAATGATATCGAAGTTTAATAAAAGTTAATGAAATGTATTATAATTGGAAATTAGTAGAAACAACAGTAGTGTGTGTAATATGGCATACCTCACGAATCTGCAATATGGCCTTCACAAGGCAGACTTCGTAAAGACTTAAAACTGCCTTAAATGATTTCATTTATTTAGACCTGGAGCTTAAAAATTGTATGCAAGAGTTGTAATTTAATATGGAAATGAATAATGAATAAATCCTCCCATAAAATAAGGTTGGATGCAATGTTAACCCATAAAGACTGTGCAGCCAACAGTATTTTCTGTGTGAGTTTTACTTCATTCAAACGTTAAAAACTAGGGTGGGCCATATTTAACACCAGACAGACCGTATTAGCCGCAATTATTCTTAAACCGAAGACTTAAGTTCCTTTAATTTAGAATTAATATCTTTTTGTTAAGTTTGTTTTTACCATTCAAGTTTTTCAAAGACTGAAAGTTAAATAATTTCCAAGAACGTAAAAAGTGAATTCGGATTGAATTCATGGTTTTATTGCCATTTTACCACTCATACTAGGAGAGTTTGCTGATTCTTCTTTAGCCAGCTGCCTCTAATTATGCACCCCAAGTTGGCTGAGGTTCTCACACTTTTGTGCGCAATCGTTTTCGTATTGGATGTTGGAGTAGGTTTGGATATTATATACGTTGAATTCGACAACGTTTGAAAAGCCACCGTATCTTGAAACTATGCCCTTGGTCCATACGTATAAGCTAAAAAAAAGTGATCTTTTTCGTTTTCATCTTCAAATAATGATTTTTATAAACTGTTGAAAATTGCTGGATAGACATCGCTATCAACTCTATCGATTGTACATTGAATGCGATAAAGGTACTGAAGGTTGCTATGTGCATCATCTGCACAAATCAAACCATTAGCTTTTCCTTCAAATATAATATCTATGGGCTGATTTACCGGAGACTAGAAATCTAAGTGCAATACACGCTCACAAACTGCTAAGAATTCCGTTAACTTAGTATAATTTTTAAAAATAATGGGCCCAACGGATTTATTAGATATTCAATTTCACTAGTTGTCAAACAGCTACAATGCTACGCAATGAGAGTCTTCTATCTCTAAGACCCCGCAAAGAATTAGTGCCGACGAACCATACGCTGCAACCTTTCAGTTGTAAGAATACATGTTCAACTGGTAATATAAAACCAGAAGAAATACAAAATTAATCATCCCCTTTACAAAAACAAGGGACCTGCGACTTGTAGTTTCGCAGCCTTTGTGGGTCAGACACACAAACTTTCTGCTTCGCCAAAACGGAGACGCTGTTGCTGAGTATAGCGCTCCATTGCTTGTCTCTTTGTATACTCCAGCTGTCTAATTCACAAATGTCAAATATGATTGACGGACGACGTCATTTGCAAGAATTATAACATCTTTCAATAGGACGATTAATTTTGCACATATGTATGTATATCAAGTGTGCACGATATGAACAGTCATCTTAGAGTTTATCTTGATAGTTAACTTCCAACAGTATTTTATATCCGAGGACAAAACGTGTAGTTTACGTATAGTTATCGCTGGACATTATTATAATATATTTTCTCTCTCGCGCTATGAATGGCTATCATTTTCGTCTTAAGCCCGTATTCAGACATACAAAGTTGGATCAAAGTTAAAAGATTAGCTTTTAAAGGATGACCTTCACAATCCACTATTTCGGTACAAATAGTCTAAGACAACTAGACATAACGTGCTCTACTCCTACGATTACATTGCGATTTGTATTTGAAATCTATCAATGGCACTCACGCCAAGTGGAGCAAGCAGATTTTCATATCCTACGTTAGTGTTAAAGCTTAGATTTAACCTCGTTCTAAAGAAACTACTTTTGGTTAACAATTTGTACCCACGTAGAGCAAAATGTGTTCAAAGTAACCCAATCTCTGATTCGAAATTATCACATCTGCTCATCCCCAGTATTATATCAGTCATCACCATTTCAGCAGATGCCATAAAGTTGTTTGCTATGCTCCTTAATGGCTATAAAACTTCACGACTTACCTCTGCAGGAGACACCACTAAGTGTTCAACAACAAGGAATGGCTTTACACCCAAGTTGATGTCGCCATTGCCATCAAACTGCAGCAACTTTTTACTAGTTGACCTGCGGTTTATTTTCAAACAGACTTCTCCAACGGCGTTTATCCCCTCAGAGACACAAAGCCAGAGAATAAACTCGCCACCATTCATTTTCAATTGTGATTGATTGACAATGTTGCCAGATTTTCCAGTCGGGTTAAGACAATTTGGCAACTGTTAAAATTGGCAGCTGACAGTTCCAGCTACTGACGAAGTGAATTTATGATTAAACTGCTTTATACTGCAAAAACGGAAGGGATGCTGTTTCATGCAAGGGAATCCTCTTTTATTGATTTTTACTGCGGAGTAGTTGGTGTGTCATAATTCGTTAATGGCGCTGTGATACCAACATATTTTTTGGACTTCACTTTGATAATGATCTGGTAACTATGTATTTTTCTTTCAAATGTTAGTGCTTATTATAATACATAAAAGCAGAGAAACTATGTGTAATGATTTTACAAAATGTCTTGATTACAGCTACACTGGGCAATAGTTTGTTTCTAAATTGCAAGCTATCTCTAAGTTCAACAAACATATTGTCATCGGAAACAGTTATCTGATCACTCGTGAAGAATAAAATTATTACAAATTATTAAAAATTTGATCGAAATTAAATACTAACCCGATTGATTCATCATCGGGTCGCAACCCTTTCCGTTTTATACCGACTAGATCTAATGTTCTAGTTCTTATCATCTCACTATGCACATATCTAAAGGGTGATTTTTTAGCTATTATCTTTTTGGCAACAGTGGTTCAAACAGCTGACGCACGTTTCGTGTTTTGTTTCACTGTCGAACATCTTCAGTTTGGTCTATAATTTAACCATGAATCGTCTTACAAACGAACAATGCTTGCAAATTATTGAATTTTATTATCAAAATGCGTGCTCTGTTAAGAAAGTTCATCGCGCACTTCTTCCATTCAGCGACGAAGCTCATTTTTGGGTCAATGGGTACGTAAATAAGCAGAATTGTCGATTTTGGAGTGAATATCAGCAAGAAGCATTGCAAGAGCTACCAATGCATCCAGAAAAAGTCACAGTTTGGTGCGGTTTATGGGCTGGTGGCATCATTGGACCGTACTTCTTCAAAGATGATGCGAATCGTAACGTAACTGAGAATGGTGAGCGCTACCGTGAGATGATATCCAACTTTTTTTTGCCCAAAATGCAAGAGCTTGACTTGCATGACATGTGGTTTCAACAAGACGGTGCCACATGCCACACAGCACGCGCAACAATGGACTTATTGAGGGGCGAGTTCGGTGAACATTTTATTTCACGTTCGGGACCGGTCAATTGGTCGCCTAGATCGTGCGATTTAGGCGACCAATTGACCGGTTAATTTTTTGTGGGGCTATGTTAAAGCTTATATCTATACAGACAAGCCCGCTTCAATTGACGCATTGGAAGACAACATTGAAGCATTAATTCGTGAGATTCCGGCCGAAATGACTAGACTGTATATGTGTGTGCTTGTGATGTGTCATGGTAACGGCACGATGCGGATCGCTAGTAGGTTTTCCCAGATGCCCCAATGTAGTATTCGATTTCGTGTTGGTTCGTTGAAGTCTATTTCCGTAATTCTTTTTATGTAGTTGGTTCATTTACATACCTCTTGCAACAGTCAAATATCTTCTGGAGTTTAGCATGATTGAGTGTTCTTATCCTGTATAGTTGGGAATTACCACGTGCCTTATTACAAAATAATTGTTCCCCAATCTTAACTCCCAATCTTGTTAATCAGAACGATCAGCAAGTCTGAACCTGCTTACTTATTGATGTGCTAAAAGGGTGATGCGCGTTTGGTTGCAAAGGCCAGGAGGAAGAGAAGTCCACAACATGCATAGATGTGCCAATGACCGAAATTGGGAAGTGGTTTATGAATCTGAACGCCGACAGAGCAGATAGATACAGAAGTCATTTATTAGGGCTCCAAATCCCACAACATGCTCTCTATGCAGGCAGAGTTCATTTAATACTCCTGTCATAATGTTTTTATTGGGTTTAGTAGCTCTTTGGAGGGTTTGTTCATTTATGCCAAATTATTCCGGTTGTTATACACTGGTGCCAGTTAACCATCAATTGTCTTCTGCAATAAAAGATTATGAGGCTTGAGAGGAATCCACATATCCTGCTACTTGAGTTGTCTCTCTGGTCCAATACACAATCGAGGCGTATTATGAACTCAATGAATATTAAAATATCTCTTGCATTAAATTTCAGCCATGTTAATACCTCACGAATCTCCATTATCACCGCCTGAAAACTTTGTAGTAATCGAGAAGCCTTTTCGTTAAATTCAGGTTTAAGTAACCACGATAGACAACTAAGTCAACTACCTATGTCTTTAATTTGTTTACAGGAATAAAGTGGTCATGTCAATAAACATAATTGTGGTGTCGTTTTTTTTCAGACATTCCACAAACCTGTTTGTGCACCAGCTTTCGGTAAACAGCCCTTATTAAGGATTTTCGTTCCCCGATTGAACCGCATGTAGGTGGCAGTTCGGTTCTTGTTGGTAGGTGTCAAATATGAAAAAAGAGCGTTGTTCTACAATATATGTCAATCACATTGATGCAAAATCGACTCCGCAAGGATTAATTTCATGGCATAATTGTTTATTTCTTGCCACAAACAAATCAAATAAGTCTGTCAAACGCTAAGTTTTTTGCAATTTTCGTAACTACGGAGCACTGAGAAGAAAGCTAGTGTTTGCTTCCGTCAGCAATCGAAGTGTGTACGTAATGAGTAGGAGTTGAAGCATTTACCCTATACGTCAATACGAGTAAATTCCGAGAGAAATGTTTGTTCATAACATAAGCCTGCGTGATGACGATCCAGTCATTGAATTTTCAACTGAAAATTGTTGCTTTCTTATTGAAAGTTTGGTTCCGTTGCAAAGGAACTGTCGATTATTATTCCCAAGAAGAATGACAGCAACACGAATTTTCAATTTTCGAATCAGGGGTGGCAATCTCAATAAATCATGCGAATCTGCAGGCTAATGTGCTGCTCCATCTTGATTCATTGCATTCTCTACTGATTTATGAGTAGTGGCTTGCAAGATACCACACTCATATATTGGTAAGGCATACAGTACAGTACGTTCCCTTTGCTATTGAGGATAGTTGTTACCGTGTGGACTGTTTAGGAAATCGCATTGAATCAAATTATTGCGTATTTTTAAGGAATCTAATTGTTTCAGAAGCATGCACATACGAGTAGGTAGACAGGGGTTTTAGAGTTTCTGGAATTTCACCAATGATAATGAAACTGAAAGACAACCCGGTAACTTATCTGGACTTTCAAATAGGTAGCCAATCACTTTTAATCGTGCCCACTTTTACGACACTACATATGAATGGATAAACGATGTTAAAGTCATACACCTAAGAAAAAATTCGTTGATTTCTGGGTTGTCTTTTGATATCAAGCGAGTTTAGCGAGTTATGCGATCATGTTATAACCATGACTGAGAAGCCTATTTCTTACGGTTTTAGACGAACAGTTTAACCTGAGCCTTGAAGAACTAAATATTTTAGTTAACGAGCTTGCTTTTCGGGAACCTTCTGACAGCTGTGTCTGCGTCTTTGCTCTCTCGACGTTGACTTTAACAGTACCATGGGTAGCAAAGGAAATTGCCTGTGTCGCAATGGCTATCGATCTTGGAAAAGAAAGTAAACATCATAATGTTATTTTGCTTTCAACAAAAATTAAGTTCAAACTGGACTTTTAGATATTTTTTATATTAATTATAATTTACTTAAATCCGGAAAATTGTTGAGAACGTATGCACGAATTGGATGAGCCATACAAATTGAATTATATTGTCCAAACGCTGGTTGTTTCTTCAGTCGGCCGCAAGTTACGGCTGCACTTGTGAATATCAGAAGAGCGTTTGGTTGAATGTAGAACGCTGCTTTTAGGTAACACGGGTTTTAGGTGGAGTTTTAAGAACCTTCCACTCGTGATAGAACAATAGCACGCACAATACGAGTGGCTGCTGAGAATCTAGGCCCTGGCCCTCTATGGGCTGTAGCGCCATCCATATATATATATATTTAAGAACCTTCTTTCATTCTCAGTTGTAGTAAAAAGTTATGGATTTTTTTTCAATTGATGTGTAAGAAGTAATCAAATCTAAATTCTGGGTGAGTCCAAATTCAATGATCGGACGGCTACCTACCACCAACCTCAAGGTTGGCTCAGGAGCACTCAAGAGCACTAGAAGAAAACCGAACCGGAACCAGTTTCTTGAACAAATGATAACAGTTAAATTGCTCTATACACGGATATAAAATGAGTGTGATGGTTTTCTGTGACCTCTTTGAAAAGCGAGAAAACGACGTAACCAATCGATCCGATAACGTATTTATATTTCGATAGCCAGCAGAGGCGTTGAACATACAAACTTCAATACTTGGCACTTGACGCAGTGTCAGGACACATGTATGATTGGTGAATACGGTGAAGAACTAAAAATGCCGATTGTCTTGCTAAAGAGGGTTCTGAACTTTAAGAATAGTTGGTAATCTCTTATGTATACACACAACTCAGGTCTTGAATTAAAAACGGACGAAAGTTGGCGTAAATCGGATATCGATAAACAACATTAATTGTTTTTCAATTTTCTTACAAAAAACGGAATAATATTGATGGTTTTCCGTCACGTGAACAGGCAATGTACAATTGTCAGTGAGCGAATATGGAAAATTCTAAGTGTACCCCACAAATTCCCAAAGACTGGCCTTGCGCCTTACAATTGGTAATTGCAAAGGCACCGGAAATTGTACACGTCTGAATTCAAACGACAAATTGGATGGTACCATTGGAATGCGCGGAATCGAAACGTTTTCACCTTTGAATTTTCCAATCAAAATAGTGGTTCCAATACATTGCCCAATCATTTTTTCACAGCAAGCCTCGTAACATTATAAAGTTTTGGCTGATTGATATTACGAAACATAATAATAGTCACACCAACTTTCAATCGAATATTATGCGGTGGCAATACAGATAAATCCAATGAATGCAAAAATTCTTTAGGATAGTTAACCACCTCTACTACATTGGTAACAGTATCAACAGACATATACGACACCAATTCACCAAGTATTTTGGATTGTATAGCGAAATTCAAATCATTATTGTCTTTATTCTTGGCTGCCAAATTAGCCATTTCGGTCAACCAACTCTGATTTTTTATACTGCTGTGCTAGGTAATGATGGTGTAATACGACAGAAAATTTGTGGCAACGTAGTCAATCCAATTTCATCAACTGTCATTGCACCATTTCCAGTCTGTAACAATTGCTTTGAAAATTCAACCGCGATATTATAGGATAATATTTGTTTGTCAGAGAATATATCTGCACATGTCTCCACAAATACAACGACTTCAAGCAAGTATTAATTTCATCTGCAGGAATTGATCTTGGTAGACCAGGCCTTTCAGCGTTCTTTCCAAAGCTTCAACTGTTTTTTCATGAGCTATGGTGGCCTCGTCCCATACAATCAGAGCAGCAAGCTGCAGAACTTTGGCCATCCCAGATGTTTTTGATATACATATTACATGTTGGTGTTTCATTGATTTGCATATTCATCGATAGCAGAATGTGCAGTTCGACCTTCTAACAATGTAGCTGCAATAGCAAAAGATGCCAGAGCAATTGCAATTCTGTTTGTCACTGTTAAAAGCAGTGATACTAAACAAGTTGTTCCTGTTCCTCCTGAGTCCTGGAGCATCCACAAAGTAAAATCCACAACTTCCATCATTAACTACTAGCACCATTGTTGCATATATGTTTGTGTGTATATTGGTATCGTTCTGGAGCGTGTCATACACATATGTAGAAATCACTATTTCTTCCAATAGTAATGCTCATGTTTTCGTATTAACATCTTCTATACCACACAAAAATAATGAACCGTTTTTGAGAACATAAGTGAAGTTTTCTTTATATGTATGTACGTAGATAGAATAGATTAATAATTTTGCACGCTTTAACTATTTGATGAATTACATTTTAGTTAGCTCACAGACTGTCCCATTTTTGATAAGAGCGGTGTAAATTAACAGTCAATTGCAACGCCAACTCCGAACTTGGCAGACACGTCGTCCTTCATATCGTTACACAGCTTCCCATTGTTCTGTAAATAGTTACGACATTATAACCGGATGCCTGTAGGCGAGAAAAGAAAAAGTGCAAAAATTCAAATTGGAGAAAGAACGCTAGCTGAATACCTTTTACCCAAATTCTAAGAATGCCGGGAGCCGCAATTCCGCGGTTAGAAATACAGTAATTAATTTGTTCTTAATAACCTGAAATGGAGTTCGTGTCCGCGAAAGTTTTCAAAATCCTGTCACTGTAGAGAACATTCAATCACACCTCTTTGTTCGCTTTGCCGAAAGAATTTTCGCCACGTAGTAAAACGCATAACTAGCAAGTTTTTGTGTCGAAAATATTACTTCCAGAAAACAATCAGTGGACACCGAAGTCACTGAACACCGACAACACATCGAAACGAAATAATTACGTTCCAACCTCTTCGAATCGGTAATGATATTTTAGATGTGTTTGAAGTGAACGTTATTGAGCTGAAAATAATGGCCTCTTCCCAACTGAATGCATTGGTACCTGCATATCGAGAGAACTCGAAATATTCCACATCATGGTCGAATCCTGTCAGCCGACGGTTGAATCAAAGTGGATGTTAGGAACCGCACCCGACAGAACAAAATTCCACTGGGCACACAATCAGCTTAAGCACTTACCAATCTACCCAGAGAAAGTCGTCATCAACTTCAGAAGATAGATGCAGGGATTTCTGATTCGTTGTCTTGGGAACATAATTGTGAGTGGTGTGATGGAACCGAATGCCAACCGAAAGCCAAAAGTATGTGACGAACAGTTGAAAATGTGAAGTGGAAAATGTATGAGAAGCGGAGAGAATGGCGATTGCTTTTGCAACGGAAAGGTGAGGACTGCGCAGTTGTTCAAGCGGAAAGCACAAACTTATAAGTCACTGTAGTGTTGTGGGTGGGGAGTGAATTGTTCTTGAATAACTTGACGTAAAGAAGCGGCAATGGAAGTGGATATGAAGATGGAACAGTGGTAGATACTTGCAGAAGAAAGCTGTCAATGAGAAAACAACCGAAAAGAAATTCACGTTCGCCTGTGAGCATTCGATGTTGTTATTGTTATTTATTGTAAATTGTATAGTAATTTGTTGTACACTTTCTCAGCAACTTAAATTCCATCAACCACCCTTGCCTGTACCCACGTTTGGGCGACTAAAGTGCCTAAAGTGACGCTCTGTCCATTGAGTCAAAGCATTAAAGTATTCTTCCCGTTTCGCTTAGGAGCACAAGATGCGAAAATTATTCGCCCTCAAAGCAATGAGTGGCCGACTCGTCCATGAAAAATCAAGAGTCGGGCTATTCAAGGAACTCCATTTCAGTGAAAGCAATTCATTTCGAGACGACACTTTCCAAGGGGAGATCTTCTTAGTGACTATGGCAGCAAATAGTACAGCACAGTTTTGCCGGCGGAAAATTGAAACCGGAAGTCGTCATATAACCTAATTACTTATTCCGCTCGTAGGGTTACTTTGCGTTGTTGGGGGTGATACTAATTTAGTTGGTCAATATAGCAATTCATAAGCAGGTAGCCCATCTGCTATAAGAATTGATGTAGATAAACGGTGAACAGCTTGAAGGATGAAAGGAATCGTATTCGCCGGAAGCGAATCATGATGCTTTACTGTTTAAAAGAAGAAATGAAATGATTTAAAGGCGCGGCTACAGTACTGATGCCAACAAAATTGATTTAATGAATATATGTACATTCAAAATTTATAACACTTTAGTGTCACGTTATTGATGGAATTTTTCAACAAGTGCTAATGACTTGACGGCAATTCAGACGATAATAGGTGACGATTATCGTAATTGATTTTTTTAAAGAATTTGATGCTCTTTGTGGTTTTGTTTGGGAATCTGAATATTATGATTTTTTAAAACTATAGTGAAGTCGGGGAATACTGGGAATAACTCCCAGAGAAGCTATACTTTTTAATAGAGTACAACTTAATTAATACTAACCTTAAATACTTCTAAAGGAGTACTTAATAACAATACTAAGTTCGATATTCTTGCAAATGCTTTCAATCATTGAACTGAAATGTAATAGCTGCTTCCGGGCCTATTAGACCTGTGACCTTTGGATGGCTTAAAGTCGAGCTATGGCTGCCTTCCATCGTTGACGGTCTCGGGTATTAAGACCGAGGTGTCTTGAGTCTGTGATAAATTGGTCTGTACGGCGGAGATTCGGATTTTCTCCCCTTCTCGAATCAGAAGACTCCGGTTCGAAGACCCAAATAGCTAGTGTTGATGGACTTTTGCCTTCGCAATTACATTCAAATTTTGTACAGCTCGTAGAGTTCGCGGTTATGTATTCTCCTTCATTCACTTTCCTCGCATACCAGACCAGATATCCGCCCCAAGAATATTGTTCGAAAGCACCAAGGCCGGAAGCTACACTGGTACGTGGTGATTAGTTCGGTGCAAAATGTCTTTAGATCTTGGAGGCGACGCTAAGCATACCTCAATAGTTGTTACAAGAGGTAGAATCGTTTTTTTTTTGTGGATGGGAAATTAAATTCATTAGTTGAGTCACTGAAAATGTATCAACCCGCGGGGATAAAAAATAATGGTCACGACTGCCATACAACACAAAAATAAAGACTTAATTTCACTATAACATATCAAAAACTTGAAATCGAATTCTGACAAAATGTTTCATATTTTGTTTCTCGTGGTACTAGGAAATTTAATTCTTGTTGACAGCAGTACGCGCGTACACAAAGAAAACCCAACCCAATACTGGGATGCAATCAATCACAAATCAACCACATTGAAAACGAAATCGAAAAGGCCCAAGGCCATGAAATTGGCAACACATGTCCCCCTAGAAATATTTGCATCCAATGCCAGTTAATCAGAATTCATACGTACATATGTACATACTTGTATCCTGTTACCGCATTCTTACTGTATGTCCTCTCTGCAGAGGACGATAGAGTAGAATAACATGTGCGAAATATTGGATAGATCTAGAGACGCTTGGAGCTGGTGTAGAAACAACAGTCAAGATGATATTTTGTGCAATTTTTTGCCTCAGATGTGAAGGCCAACATCTGATCGATGTTTTATAAATGATGTACACGCTCATGTTTTCGAATAGAAGCATGCATATAATGAATGGTTTTTTGCGTACAAACAATCTTGACAAATAAACTCTGTACTGTGCAAAGGTAATTTAAAAAAGAGAGTCATTTAAAATGCTTTACATCAAACAATGGGGAATGTTTACGTACATATGCTTGCATTGACAAAGATAAATATTGTAGAATTGACAATATCTGGGCTGGGCCCCCACGTTGCTCATAACACTCAGCTTCTTCCATGGAGAAATATGAAGCGAATGTGATTTAACAAACGAAACCATGAGGGATACAGCAATTGCATACAACCAGTAGGATAGAATAGGGACGCAATCAAAACTCGACATGTAATTGGATTTGTACCGAGCTGTGAACACCGAATTTACAAAATTGTTGTCACTGAAATTAAGGTGAGTAGAGTCGAGTAAAGTTCATGAAGGGATTGCTTTAAATCCAACGGACACATTTGGTATACGAATATATGTATGTATGTACTGTGTGAACATCCAAATCCTTATTATTTCGCATTAATTAGTACATACCAGAATGCCCTCTGGCTAGAATAAAAGTATCTATGGAGCAAAATATATCCGTTTAGTGACTTTGAAATCGATAGTGGTTGTTTCTTTGGTTCAAGAATCTCCGAATCCCTTTGAAACCAGCACCGAATTACGGCATGCGCTCTCGTGTGGATTCTGCAGCTTGGTGCTGGAAAATATGGGACAAATGGCAGCTGAAACACGGAAGATGCTACCTTTACGAAATCAATGATACAGTTGAGCTACGCAGATTGACATCGACACGCATTTCCAACATTCCATTGTAGAAGCAATTACGACGATCAAATAACAGAAGATACTAGTTAGTTGCAAAATGTGTCTTGTTTTGTGGAGCATAACTACATCACCCTTTCCTTGTTATCGAATCTACAATCTTGAGGTAATTAACCCTTTAATGCCCACTGGTCCATCTTGGGCACACACTCTTGGAATGCTGTTGAGTCTGCGCCAGACAACGATACGCATTTTTCGGTAAATTTGCGATTTTCACACATGAATGTTTCTGTTAAATCGGTCTAATCCGAGTCCGAAAAAATTATTTCCCTATTCATTATTTTGTCTAGAAAGTGAAGCAAGTGTTCAAAGTAATGAAATATATTTTTGACATTTTTAGTTCGTGCCCATAATGGCACGTTGGGCACTTATGCCATAAAATATGTTATATGTCAGATACCATAAGGACAGCGTACCTATGGTCAAATCATCAATGACCAAGAAAACGTCGAAGCTCGGAATCGGGACGGAAAGCATTGTGCAATAAAAAAACGCACCGTCGTTATTTATAACGCTGCGGTCTTCACAAAGTTGTAGCGTAGGTTATCTGTAGTTGGAGTTTTCTGTCGCCGATGATAACTGCATGCACTTGCTCAAAAGTTCGACAACCGTGGTGACAGCATCGAACATGTGGCTTCATACTACAGCATCGATGATTCCACAGCCACGTGGAACGCCAAAAAAAGTTGTGAATATGGCTTCCACGATGGCCTTTTCAACAAAGTCTAAATCGGTGGAATCAGTTGAGTGCCCCAACGTCATACACGGATACAACAAATACATGGGCGGTGGGCGGTCTAATGGACGCGTAATTGGGTTGATGTCGCTTCCGCACCAAATCACGCAAATGGAGACAACGCCTTGTGCGATATGGCTATCAAGAGCGCTTGGATGTTATATCGACGCCACTTCGATTGTATAGTATAAACTACAAAGTCACTAAAATTGTACGAATTTATCATGGAAGTAGCCACTTGTCTTACAAAATCCGGCATACTGTTGGCACGAAAATCTGGTCGCCCATAGATTTTGAAATCAGAGGTCGCAGCCAAACGGGGTCGAATGAATATTGCTCATTTGCCACCGAAGGATGTACGGCTAGACACAATCGGCCACTTGCCGGAACACGATGCAACTCGACATCGATGCAAAAAACCTGGATGCGACTCACGAACCGTGTTTGTTTGCCGGAAATGCCAAGATCACCAGTGAAAGGAACTGTTTCATGGCATTTCACACAGCCTGAGATGCGCCGCCTACGCTTTTTTGTTGTTGTTTCTATCATTTTCAATAAAATAAACACATACAAATACATCTTTTCAATTTTTTTGTCGGTAATTCCTGAGCGTCAACAAAATGGCTGAACTGAAGTCACCTGTCTTTAGGTCAGTTATATGAAAAGTCGTAGAACGAAAGTTGTTCAGAATTGTCTCCGCTACAACAGACAATATTTTTCCCAAAAAAAAAATTTGGGCCTAGTGGAAATTAGAATCAGTCTCGGCAATCATTACTAATTCGGATAGTCCAACCAACTTGAATCATATTCATTCTTACATAGGCTTATGTAGGCTTATTTCAAATCGAATCCTATTAAATATTTACAAGTAACTGCTCATCTTTAGAATTGAAATAATTGTTTACTTTTCTCAACTATGCCGAACTGAGAAAATATATATACAGTGCCAATGCTAGTTTGAGCATAAGACAAATTTGTTCATTGATTGCAATTTTCACAGATTAGGCATTGTTTTGTGGAAATGAAGAACATCTGAAGCTTTCACACAAAGTATTAGTTGAATTTCCTTTACGAAAGAGCTTTAGGAAGCCACCAAGCAGTTTCGCAACAGACTACGCAGGTGATGTCAGCAACTTAGGAGAGAAGACTGCCTATATGCGTCCAGGTATCTTACTACAAAAATTAGGGAGGAAATTCATTTGTTTAAAAATAGTGAGTGGAACCACAAACTGAAAGGCTTGACTAAATGTAGTAAACCTTTTTGGATTGTCGTAAAAGTCATTAAGAACAAACAAAATTTTGTTCCCGTCTTGCAAACTTCTACTGCGTAAGCTGTTTTCAATGCAGAAAACGCAAACATATTAGGCAGTACAATTTATCTAACCACCAAATCTCGACTACTGTAAGTAATGCTACTGATATTAATGTGGAAAATTCTTTACGCTTGATAAACAATCAAACCCAGCCTTATGACGCTGGTATGGTTGGTCTGGATGAGCTTAAATCTATTGTAACTACTCTAAGAACTCGTAAGTCAGTTGGATTTGACGGAATTAAAAACATTTGTCTGAAACATTGGGTCTGAAGATATTACAATCAACTTTGAACGGATGTCTAAAAATTGGGTACTTTCATTCTGATTGGAAATGCGCTAAAATTATCCCATTCCCTAAGTCAGTAATAATCCCTTGAATTATCGCCCCATAAGAAAAATCTAATATTTTAACACATCAACCTTTAGATTTCGCCCACATTGTACAGCAGTGTAGTACTTCACACCAAGCTTACAGAATTAAAAAACACGTGCTTAAATCTTTGTTTCAGTCTAAAGGACTGGCATGGTTCTTTTGATGTCGACAAAGCGATTGACACTGTATAGCACAACGGCATTGTGTTTTTTTTCTTTCTTAACTGTAAGAAGTTTTAAAGTTCTTGTGAACCAAGCTCCATCTGATGTTAAATGGATCCCTGCCGGTATTCCACAGGGTTCCGTATTGGGCCCTATTCCTAAAAACATTTATACATCTCATTGCCCTACTCTTCCTTTGTGTCATTCTGCAATTTTTGCAGATGATACATGCATTAATTACTCTGATTCGGTAGGCTCAATAATTCAGTCTAACTTGCTAACAGGACCATAGATCTGAATAAATATTTTGTAGATTGGAAAATTAAAATTAATCCACAGAAAAACAGAAGCAATATTTTTCCCTTGAAAAACAAAATCTTGTTTCTTACCTCCTGGAATTCAGATTAAATGGGCACCATAAGTCAAATATCTAGGAGTCATTATGGGCAAACGACTGACTTTTGGGCAACATACAAGTAACATCACTATTGACATAAGTCAACAAAACTATTAAAGAAGTTTACCGATTCATTTTCTTCTACTTAGCTCCTGTATGGGGGAACTGCGGTAACTGTCACATTAAGAAGTCGCAAGTTGTTCAAAGTAGTGTCATAAAAATTGATCATAAAACTACCACGGTATTTTTCAACTTCAAAACTTTACGAAATATTCAAAATTGAGAAGGTAAAATGAAGAATGGTTCGACTTGACTTTTCATGTAATATGTCAGATAACCCTCTCGTTTTAAATCTTTATTTTATTCTTGCATGCCTTATGTGCTCACTAATATCTATGTACTTTTCAATTGTAAACAAATGTAAATGAATAAATACAATACAATACATTTCTGCTAAAGTAATTTGATTGAGATTATATTAGTCGCTACGATAATTTTATTGTTAGGTATACGTTTTTTTACGTTTACCGCACCTTGCTGTATATTCAGTTGCAATTCATATTAGTTACAATTTCTTTGCAGTCGACTTGCAGTCGACCTGAAAGCACTCGTTATTAGTGAAAGTGCATTGTTGGTAGAAACAAATCGACAAAACACTAAAAACTACAGAACGACGGGAGATGTTAAGACTTAATTTGTATACTTTGGGCTTGTAAATCTGCGTATCATTCGGTTTTAATATGAGCTTTAGTCATTCAAAGAAATTCAAAAGAAAATGCCTTCGACGTCCATTGCTTGTTCCCTCATCTCAATCTATTTAAGGTGACATCATAGAAATCGGGGGAGGGACATACATTCATACACATGCCTTACGTATACATATATGAATTCAACCCCACAAACAGAACAGAACTTCCACCAGATACGAGATAAGAAATGTGACTCGATCTCAGTAAATGTCAATTTATCATAAAATTCTGCCGCAACTTCATCAGACACATTTATTTTCCCTACGGCAAACACGTTTCTTCTGCTGTTCTCTACACTGATTCTGGTGATACAATTCACCTCCTTACGTAGATCGCCTGGAGCTAATTGAGTTCCAATTATTTGCTTTCATCAACTCATTGTAGCTGTTCTCTACATCGTTCAATAAAAACCGTCAAGCACTCAGATCTGTTTCTATCTCTCTTAACGTTAACCAACGCGCCAATTACTTTTACAATGCCTCTCTGCTAATAACGTCTCCCTTGGCAAATAGCTCGAGAGATAACAGGCCAGTCCTCCATCACTTTGATTACCTCCCCTCGTCTTTTAGTTCTTAATTAATTCTTGTCAAATTACGTTTGAGGTGCTTAAACAGTCTGTTTTCGTACCATCATCCCAGTGTTCCCTTTGACCGCCTATTTTCTTTGTTCTCTCCTTTGTGAGTAAATATGTATAGTTTTAGGTTTTTAGGTCAAATTTAACTGAGTACTTAAGAACATTTCAAAATGTCAATTAGTAGTAAAACTAAGTTCAGGTGGTAGGGTTTTCTTTTTTTTTAAAGAAGAATCGCTTATGTTTTATTAATGTGAACATGGTTTGACGAATCGTGCCGATGAAGGTTGACGAAAAGAGCAAGTAGAAGAATACACATTGTATGTGGCACCTAGATATGTAAACATCACAACGAAACGACGCCCCGGAATAAAGCATCACTATAGGCATATGTGTACTGAAAATAGTTGTTCAGTTGTGTTAACTCAACGTGCATAATGTAGAAAATAACGTAGCCAACAAGCACCGTCTTAGAACGACCGTCGTCATCAAGGCTCAAGACGTTCCAATGAACTGGTTAAAGCGTGAAGATAGAGTGTTGCCGAGCACCCACCTGTGTCGTATCGTCAGTGGAAACATCATGCGGCACATTTATAAGGATGATTTGCATTTTCTTCGGCAATTAACTCAAAGAATATCGCCAGGGTATCTTCAACTGGCTGAAGAAGAAAAAGTCAGTGGGAATCGATGGTATACCAAATATTGAGCTTCGCTACCTTCCCCCAGAAGCAGTTCAGATTTACACAACACTGTTCAACAATGCGCTGAGTAATGCTTATTACACGGCACACTGGAAAAAAGCTGTGGTGCAACCAATCCCTAAACGGGACAAATACAACTTCATCCCGACAAATCTTCGGTCGATCAGTCTTCTTCCTTGCATAAGCAAGGTTTTTGGAAAGATAGTCATTCGAGTTCTGAAACAATGGGTTGAGGAAAATAAAATCATACCGGACAACCAGTTCGGATTCAGGGCGGGGCATGAAACCATACATGCCGCGTCCAAACTGGTATCCGACATTCAGTGGAACAAAGTCTGATTGACTTAGAGAAAGCGTTCGACACCGTTTGGTTAGAGGGCCTCTTCTTCAAGCTGGTCAGGCTCGGCATAAGTAAACCATTGCTTTATACGATCTATGCCATGATAACAGGTAGAAAGTTCATCGTGAAAAGTAACGGCGTAACTTCTACCACGGTCTTTGACATTAAAAATGGTCTACAACAGGGGGCGGTTGGTTCGCCGATCTTGTTCTCAATATTCACTGCGGATCTTATAGGTTCCATGCCGCACTTAATTGCGTATGCCGACGATCTAGTAGCGTACAGATCAGGTCCGAAGGTCGAAGTAATAAATATCTTGTTGCAGCGTGACTTCGAAAAAATTCAGCGATTTTGCGACAACTGAAAGTTGATTATCAACTTCCTGAAGTGCGAAACTATCCTTTTGCAGAACCCCGCTGTATATGGCAGCATGGGATACGCGCACAAACTGGCGCAAGTTCGGCATAGTTGATCCGCAGGTAAGGCCGTTAGATGTGAAAAGTGTAGTAAGGTATCTTGGCATTTCGTTGGATCAATATCTGTGTTTTGACAAACATATTGATATTGCTCTGACAAAAGTCCTCATCCGCCCTGTTATGGCCTACGGTTGTCCACTGTGGTTCAATGTGTGTCCTTCCCAGATGGAAAAGATGAGGTTGTTCGAGAGACAGTGTCTTCGCACTTGTCTCCGGTTGTATCGTACACCGGAGTCTGAGTACAAGAAGTTCTATCCTAACGGGGTCCTGTACAACGAGGCAAACTTGAACATGATAGATAATTTTATTATTAAGCTGATCAGAAGGCATATTGCACGAGCTATGTCTTCTTCCAACAGTCTGATCTCTGGGGCTTACTACCCCAATGTTATGTACCATGAGAGAGTGCGCCTCACCGGATTTATTCCTCCTGAAGCGTTCCTCTATCTCGACACAATTGGCCTAATACAGGATCCACAAGGATGTCCTGTCATCTTCCATGTCGTACGCCGAACAGTGGACAGGCGACTCCAATACGAACGGGATGTCGCTCGCAGTCACGAGGATCACCTCCGGTTCAGTAGAGCTATCTCTGCTCGAGACAGGAGAGAGTCTGCCAAAGAACGGCAATTTTACTGGTGGTTACACCAAAACAAGTCCCGCCGCCGCTGGACTTTTAAAATGACGCGGTAGTTGACCATTGTGGCCAACTTACATAGATTTTAGGGTAGGGTAGGAAAAAAATATAATTAAATAATAATTAAATTAATAATTTAATTAAATTAAATTAATTAATTAATTAAATACGTATAAATTTGATATGTTAGGCATTTATATAACATATACGCCCTGGTGCACGTGTCCGTACTGTTACGGACATGGTGAAGTTAGCTTATAAGTTTTTATATTAGTTTAAGATAGGTTAAGATAGATAAATAAGGGCAATTTTTTTGACTAGTTTTCTTGGCCAAACAAGCGACAAAAAAAAGAAAAGTTACTCCAATGGTTGACCCTGAACCCGTCTTTTGGAAGTCATTATTTTAATACAGATGAAGGCAATTTCACAATCTCTGAAGCCGTTAACAATCAATATTGCGTCATTTGCGGAACAGCGAATCTAAACGAGATCCATGAAACTCAATTGCATAAAGCTAGTCTTTGAATGGAAAGTGACATACCCATATCGAAATAGCACGTTCGAGCGGTCGGACTTTGACATTTTTAGTAGGATACACGTAAATCCATTTAATAAATCGCAATACGGGCGGGTGTTAATCTTATTTACTCATGACTTTTCATTTGCGAGTTGACTAGTTATTTACGCACTTGAAACTATTTGAGTAAGCAATTCATTTTTTGTAGGGATTTTATTTAAAGTAAATGCATATTTTTCTTGTAAACTACATTTCAGAACATTTGAACTGTCAAACGCGCATTCTATTGCGATATTGAAAAGTGAGAGTACAGCGTTTTGACATAAAATTCTCGTAAACTCGATAAAACGCGTACAAATCCTGCTCAAAGCACGACCATGCTATTACGATTAGGCCTTTAATCGCATCCCTGGCTTGCCCGGTAAGGCTTGGCTTGGAGTCGCGAGTATGTATTTTTTGCCCGTTTTTTAAAGGATTGCTAATGAGGCTATCTATGTAGGTACATAACGTAAAAATGCTACAATTTCTACGTAATTGTCAAAATTGTTTCTTGTTGTACATATTTAAATATAACCTTAAGTCCATGTAATGCGTCTCATAGTTTTACGTTGACTTCAAACGCCAAAGTTATTGAAGTTGTGAAACAATCAGTTGTTTCGAACTTTAGAATTGGAATCAGTCTTCAGTTAGCACATTGTTCGTTTGTACATAAACATTTCTAAGTAATTGGATAATTTTCAATACATATGTACATGTGAGTACAATGTAAAGTGCCCATACATACATAATTTCAAGAAAGGATTTGCGAAGTGTGAACTTGGAAGCGGGCCACCAAGTTTCCTCGCCTGTAACTATGAAACGGAGGAACTTTGAACACTTCGACGTAGTTATACATTTTGAGGACTTTCGCACATGTAGCATATAACCCTACTCGGGAATACTAGATGAGCAGTCGGCGGCACGTGCAATACTTCAAGGCAAACCGAACTGAGAAGATGGAGATGTTTCCTCGGAGAACCCTTAAATGATGACCTGGAGGATAATATCTGAAAGAGCTCACCTGGTCTAAATGAGTTCGTAAAACTCTACTACCTACCAAGGTATTGACTTAATGCAATTGCAGTAAGTCTACTGCATTTTATTCGAAAAATCAGTCTATTGCCTTTAAATAAAATCTACTGCAGTTTTGGTCTTACTGAAAAAAAATCAATCAATATGTAAATCTTTACATTTTTCTTAATTCTATCACTGAATGCAGTGAAGAAGACGCTTTTAAAGAAATACCATTTAATAATTTATGTAGAGGATGGGCCATTCAGTCGTTTTTTTAGATCATAGATTATTTTTACACAGACTGCCTTGACAGAAAGGCAGTATAATACTTCCGCGGAGCGAAATGAGTATTTTTACGCTTGAACAACGTTGGGAAACACCGAAAGCTTATTTCCAAAGTGAGTACTGTGTAGCCCAAGCAGTGTGTTTTTTGAAAAGAAGAAGTTTGGCCGAAATGAAGCACCCACCGCAAGTGTGTGCAAAAAGTTCGTTCGTGAGACTGGTATTCTAGCGGACAACACTCCCCGTCGTAGTACGGTGCGCACAAGTGTGGCCGCTGCGGCCTTCTTCGGAAATGAGGCTGGGAGCAACGTTTCGGTCAACGGTGGGCGTTACAGAGATATGTTAACCGACTTTTTTTACTGAAATTGAAGACGTGGATTTGAACGAAATCTGGTTCATGCAGGATGGCGCACCACACAGCCTATGTCAACGATCTTTTGCGCATCAAATACACAAATCTTGTTATCAGCCGTCTTGGCGATGTCGCCTTGCAGCTGCGATATGACCACCTTTGACTTTTTTTTTGTGGAAACTGAAGTACCGGTTTTATGCCAACAATCTGGAAATGATTCAAGCACTTAAAGCCAGTATCATCCAAGCAATTCGTAACCTACAGCCCGAAACTATCAACAAAGTCTTGGCAAAATGCGCTACTGCGTAGCCAGCCGAGCCAGCCACTTGTACGACGTTGTACATCATAATTAATGGGAATGTTTGTTCCTACTAATAAAGTCATAATACATGGAATAAATATAATTTTGTTAATTTTATTGTATTTTTAAAAAGAAACTTGCTTGTTCGTATATATTAACTTTGTGTTCCTTTTCATTCGTTGACGGGCAATTTATAAAAAAACAATGAATAGCCAGCAATGCTCTCTTTTTTTAACAAATTTTAAGACTGATATGTATATACGAGTGTATGCATTTTTGTTTTGTTCTGTTTTTTTATGTTTGTTTTACTATTTTAAATTGTTTATGTGTGTTTATATAATATTTTATTTAAAATTTGCAAATATAAAAATCTACTGCGAAAGAGTTAAATCTACTGAGGAATTTTTTCAAATCTATTTCGAACATGTTTTCAAAAAGTCCCATCGCTGCTACCTACCTATCGACGAAGTACGAAATTTCTAGGAAACCAGGCTCTTGATTGCAAACAATGCGAATATTTCTACATTTGAAGAGTCTTATAAGTTTATAATGTAACCATTAAGTTATCTCTGCTCATTTGTAGATCGACTTCATAGCAGATAGGGCTGTATAAAATTAAGTAACGAGTTAGTTTGATTATTACACCCATAATTATAAATGTTCTATGACTTGGAATGAAAATCTCGTTTATATTTCTAAAATATCTTTCCATGTCTTAAATCAAACTCATTTCAAACCTTTCGAATGGGGGAGACCAGACTCAACACTAATGAAGGATGGTTGAAAACCACCAATTTGTACAACATGCTTCTGATTGGACGAATAAGACTTTAGACATATCAAAAACCATTCACTAAGTCCCAACTTTAAGACTATTGTACATATATTTTTCCAAGCAGCTTAATGCAACCACTTTAACACACATTATAAAACAAATACATACGTATTTAGATGTATAAATATTTTTCGAGGACATCAGAAGTACAACTCCTACTAATGTTATAAGAAAATAATCCTAGTGTGCTCTGTACTTTCAGAGCAGTGTAGTGTAATGACAACTACCATCTAGAAGATTTGGACTGTCCCAATCTTAAAAAGAATTTCTACGTTGTTGTCGTAAAAAAGTGCACAATATCCGAAAAAGTGAGTTAAGTTAGTTTTAGGCTGGCTTGAGAGAATATTTCTCTATTTTTAACAAACTATTTAATTTAACAGTCATCGCACAATGGACCTACTTTACCTAACCGAAGCAAACATAGCTCAGCGATATCTAAATATAAGCTAACAATTATAAGCTTTCGTCATAGATTTTTAGGCCGCGATTGACACTATCAAAAGAAATTGTAAAAATATTTTCTATAAACAGCTTCAAATTGGCAGACACAATCACATTTCTTAAAGTTACCATCAGTCTCTACAGTGCTAATAAGTCAGAGATAGGGAATGTTAACGAGATTTTGGTATGAAGTCATGTCAAAAAAGCATTGACAACGCGAATGTTCTTTCTCAAAGACTACGAGTATATTTAAACTTTTCGCTTGATCTAAGCGAAATTCATATTCCAGGATGGAGCATCATTATACGATGTGTTGTACCGGATGTGGAACAGGCAATCAAAGCAAACCACACGTTTAATATACAAACAACTAAATCAGCAGGCATTGGTAAACTTGGATACTGACATTAGTACCTACCGCTCAAATTTCAATAACAATTCGAGTGAGAGAAGAAATACTCAAGCTAAATTATGTATCTACCCCACCAGAAAGACGTGCTGGTATGAAGCAGCCAAAAAATAAAAAAACACCTCATGGAAAAAATTATTTGTGTCTTGGGACCGCTATGAACAAAACTATCTTTTTTTTATTGTCTGTTTGCTCGTTTCACTATTTAATGTACATACATATAGAATAATTTAAGCCAAATTCAAATTGAATTAATTTCATCCAGACCATGAAAAGTTCCAAACGCCAACATATGTACATATGGTCGATAACATTACAATATTTCCCAAAAACTAGAGCCAACATTGAAATCCAATTAGAGAGACCAAAACCTTCCTTTGTACTCCTAGATAGAAAGGTAAAAATAAGTGATCAAAAATACATAAAAGCGATTCCCTGAAATGCTTTTATTTTGCAAAAACAAAAAAACTATACATATTTTGTAAAAGGAAAACAAATACATACCAACCTCCATAATCTAACTTATCGCAAAACCAGCAGGATTTATTTCAATTTATTTCAAATCAAAGCAGGGGTTCTCTTTTCACTAATGATCTCTGCAGGGTATAAATTTGCTGGTGGTAACTAAATTAAAAGGATTCAATATATGTATACAATAATACAAGAAAAGTAATAACTGAATACTGAATAGTAAGGTAAATTGTGACTTTGGTAAAATTGATTTTTTTAAAAAGTGTCAAATATTTTAAGGACTTTATATTCAAACGATCGGATAAATGACATTCCTTGTGTGTGATGTCATTCACGCCTGGTGTTGCTTCATTCATATTATCGTGTATTATGTTTAATCATCAACGTAATGTTCGGTATTTTGGTGTATACATTTTCCTTCAAGTACTTGAACAGGACGAAATCCAGTAAGGTCAAACCAAACAATTCAACGATCATTTTATTTGCAATACTAACTAAGATCTCGCCTGCTTACCCAGGCAATTTAGATCAGAAAAATTGAGATAAATCACCCAATAATTGGGAAAAAAATCGAATATTAATAAAAATCGGGTCCACAATATTTTTTTCTGCCTATCACCTTTGTACGGTAATTATCTATATTTCTAAACATTAAAAAAAACAACTAATTTGCTTGAAAATTACGGGCGGTAGAGGGAAACATACGCATTTTGCCACTTAGTTTTATATATATTTTTATATATATTCTTTATTATGCTCTCATTATCAACAACCAGCGTGTGTATGATATTTGATATCATATATCAGACAAACTCGTTGCAACTCCTTCCTTATACCGACAGCTCTCATTCTTTGCTTGGCTGATGCCGACCTTTTCTGTATCTCTAACAGCGACGCCGCTAAGTGAGTTTGGTTGGCATTTTTCAAGACTTTAGAAAAAAATGTATCCTTTTGATCCTTTTTAATTTTTCTTGAGACATTTTCTTTTTTCCTATACAAAACCCGGCAAAATAACCATTGAGTATCTTAGTTTAGATTAGGTGGGTGGGTTAGGTAAGGCACGTGGATTTAGTCTTCGATACTGGTGGTCTTGGAGCAGGGTTAGTGAGGAATATCCACTTCTTCCTCTTTGTGTTACACCATCTGAATATATAGTCGTTGGCTAGTCTTATTTCACGTCGTCGTATTTCATACTACCATCTCCAACTACCATCGCTTGCAACTTTTTGTCGCACAGAAGGAGTCTGTCGGTTTTTGCATTGTTCAACTTTTGCCAAAGCATCAGAGTTGTTTCGCAGGTGGTTAGAGAGTACCACTTTGTTTTGCTGACATCCGCAAGATGTGGTTTGATCCATAGGATAGCTTGGGATGGGTCGCCCTTGACCCCTTTCCGGCAAGTGCATCCGGATTCCGGTGCCTCATTGTCGGCTATATCACTATTGCCCGCGACCCTGCATAGAGTTATCGAGTTCAGAGACCTTAAGCTCTTCACGGTAGTTTGGACTTGATTTCTGAAATTACTTTGACGGCCGGTTTCCGGGTCGGCAAATCGGCTATAGACCAAATCTTCCCTCTAAGGCAAATCCTGGAGAAGACCAGCGAGTTTCAAATCGCATCACCTTTTCATCGGTTTTCAAGCCGCATACGACAGCATTCATAGCAAGGAGCTATTTGATGCGATGGCATTACGGGGAAACTGCTCCGATTGTGTCGCACCACGCTAACATATTCGTCGAGCGTTCCCAATGTTCCGTAGTGGGGGCTTTTACGGCGATTGAAAAACATGCTAAAGGAACTGGTGTCAAGGTCAATAAGGACAGAACGAAATATATGCTGTCGAAACGCCCTTGGCAATCGGTGCTACTTCGATTTGTCGAAACAACTGTTCTCAAGACACTTGACTCGATGGACCAAAGTTGTGCTCGATAAAACTGTTATTATGCCAGTCCTGGTCTATGGAGCCGAAAGCTGGACACTAAGCAAAATTGCTGCTGATTCTTGGTACCTTCGAAAGAAAAATTCTACGTCGAATATATGGTCCTGTCTGCGAGGAAGGCGAATGGTGAAGACATAACCGCGAACTCTACGAGCTGTACCAGGATTTGGATGTAGTCCGAAAGCAAAAATCCGTCGACTGCACTGGCCTGGCCACATCCAGCGCATGGACAGCAATTCTTCAGCAAAGAGGGTCTTCGAATCTGGCCTCCTGGTTCAAGAAGGAGATGAAGACCGAATCTCCGGTATAAAGACCAAGTAATCGCGGATTCAAGACAGCTTGGTCTCGATAACTGGAAGCGCGCCCAGGACCGTCAACGATGGAAAGCAGTAATTCCTTAGTCTCGACCCCTCCATGGGTCGACGGCCTAATAACTAAGTAAGTATGTGTGACCGTCGTTGATTTTTCATGCGAGCACCATAAGGTGTGTTTTACTTTAAAATCACCCCAGATATAAAGCTCGTTCCAAATGTCCTTAAAAGACCTAGAAGATTAGGCACGCGTCACGTTTAGATTTGATGTCATGTATTTTATTTTAACTGACACTGATTGTATTGCGTCCACAACAATTAAAAAGCCGTAGTATTGGTATAGCTCGCTGAGATTCTTCACGGCGTATCTAGATTTTTCGATATTTTTTGAATTTCGAATTTCACAACAGCCTGTTAGGAGAGAGATCTCCACAAACACATATGAAGCCGTCGGCTAACTGATTATAGCTCACCTGCAGTACTCTACGACAATGTAGTGGTGTTCATATAATTTTAGTTATTGGTGCGGTTCTCAATTAAATTATCTTAATTAAAAAAGTCAGTCTTTCCGGAAGTCACAATATTTTCTGGATCAGTTAATTATGAAAGTTGTTCGTGTCGGGGATTGAACCCAGAACAATCCAAATCGCCACGGCTCCTAAATGTTGATTGATTATTCCTTCCGCTGAATTTGTATAGCAGAAAATGTTCGATAACTCTTTGTTGTCCACAAAAACAACAATAGCGGCGAACCAGCCTTTGATACCATCGGCGCATTGATGTTTTAAATGCGGCAGGTATTCTATTGATTTTTTGTCTTACCTTAAAAATGACACAGGGTGGGTATATATTGTAATGAAACTAACATTCTAGCTTTGACAAATACTTTTACCTTGATCCAATAGCTGGCAATTTACCAACTCAAAGAATCCACCCTAATTGCGGTTTGTGTTCATTTGCCGATAACTATGGCAAATCGATGCAAAGGAATAGTTTTGCCTTCGAGCTGTTAACTGATTTGACTGAACTGAACTGTAAAAGGCAATTGCCAACTCTAGCATTTGCGGTTTCCATGGTATTTCCAATATACAATATACATATGCAGCTCTAATATATTGGAAGTTTAGTGGTTGAAGTATCGTTGGCTAGAGCGACACTGAATTACACACAAATGGAACTAAGTTACTTGACTCATATCTATTTCTTTATACGCTTTTTAAATACTATACCTTGCCCTTGATTATACACACTCTGCTTATTTCCACACACATCTACCTGCTCTTCCAATCTGATACATAAGATAGTTATCCTGTCAGTGTTATGTGCAGATGGGAAACCTGGGCACTCATGCAGAAAGGTTTCCGGTCCTCGGAAATAAGGTCCTTCAGAGAAATGCTCATACTTAGAAAATAGAGAGGTTATTCATAACCGTTGCATGGCTGGGTTAATCTCATTGATTAAGATAGCGAGAGCAATTTGTGTACATTTTTGACAACAACTTGAGGAAAAGTTGTCCCCCAGGGAGACCAAGGATAGGTGAGGAGTCTCGGTTCGGTATAGAGGTTGATTGTGATTTATATGCTCTTACAATTTTTTGTGAAGGCAAGTACAAAATCTTAATACATTTTGAGACCCATAATGTGGGTGGTGCTACAGTGCGAGACAGACTGGTTCCTAGTTTCTACAGTAGACGCAAGTAATATTGTGTCATTGTTCTTGCATGAGTGGAGAAGACGGTGATGATGAGCACTGTCCGTCACTCGAGAGACGTGAATTGGGAATTATGAATATTTTTCGATGTGTCGGAAACGATGAACCTAGTCACCCAAAATACCATGTACCTACCCAGTACCCTAAGGTAACAACGAAATTCATCATACAATTAAAAAAATATTTCTGTAATCCAACTTGCAATTTAGAAACGAACTGGAGTTCATGGGGTAATTTTGATTAGAATCTGGAGTCTTAATTAACATCTTAAACTGAATTTAAAAGTCCAAGATTTCTGTGGATATCGTCGCTCAGAGCGTTGATGTTGGATCATTGCATATTGCTTTGATAATTTCGGCCTTTTTTCCTTTTGCCTGTTTTGGTCAAAAGAGGGGAAAGAGAAGGACTTGTTAATTGAAATTAAAGCATTGATCTTAAAAGTAATTGTGAACTTTCTCCTTCATGGTGAGCAGGATTTAAAGTGGCAGTCATCGGCTGTGTACTTGCGTCAACTTTCTTCCAGATTATTGTATATCTTTTACACGCCATCATCATCTGGGGTGAAAGAAAGCAAGTTGAGCTCAACGCGTCAGAAACACAGTTTTGTCTCTTGTCTCTGAAGCCGTATAAAAACTTAAAAAAATAAAAATAAATAAAATAAGTAGACGTTGAGGAAACCGACGTTTTGTCAATAATTGGTATGCACATCAGTCATGACCTTCGAAGTTAGAATATAACTGCCACGTTTGGGCGGCAGCTCCGTCCACCTGCTTGAGTATGTTAAATTGTGTCCAAAGATAGGTGATCAGATAATATATAGCCAATCGTCTTCACTAGAACACCGCCGGAATGTTGGATGCTTAGCGCTAAGTGTTCGGATGAATTATTTGCTTGTATTCCGCCTGTTCGTCTGTTCAATAGAAATACACGTGCAACTTCTTCAGCATATCCTTATACATAGAGCCTGAATTCTGGCGCACACCGATATTTAGAAGCTCGTTTCTCAGCCACACAACTCGCCTTCCTCAATATTTCCAGAAACATATAACCTGCAAAGATTTAAAATTAACGCGCATCGTTACCTCACACGCAATCCTTTCACCTCTATTCTCTAACCCTATTCATACCCTTTCCTTTCTCTCCATCACTGGGTTGCTAAACCTTAAAATAAGTAGTCCTAAATAATGGAGAACAAATAAGAACAAAACCACAAATTTACCTAGCCCTTGAGTTCAGTACTAGTTTACAAAGCTGAATGTAAGTAGTACATTCAAAGACAATCTTTTTATATTGGACCTTGTGACCGAAGGAAAGTGGTCCGATTAGAAGGTGGTAACATTGTTGAGGTTCCCTTTTAATTGGGCGGCGCCGGACCGCTTGCAAAGGTTTTTCCCTCATGCATTCCTGTCCGTTAAGTGTGAAGTATTAGCAGGTGTCCCGATTATAGAGCGAAGAGCGAAATTTGGATGAAAAATAGCAGGGAATGCATAACGTGCGGTTCGAATAGGAGGTGGTCCTATTATAGAGTGTCCCGATTAACAGGTTTTACTGTGTACAATTTCAAAGTTGATAACGAATTAGCATTATACACATGCTTCACACATGCCCATCTCTTGCGATTAAAAGAAAGAACATGATTTTCAACAAACTAGGGCGCCAAGTGAGTCTGACAATAGAGAAATTTAATTTTCTTATAAACCCGTTTCTATACTTAATTCCTCGAAATATGATACAATATGCTTCAGAAGTTCATCTATTAAGTTTCCTGGAACTAAGATTTATTCTAGTAATAAAAGTGGGATGGAACCCTCGAGTGTTCCTTAATGGGAATTTAAAGAAATTGATTTTTTTTTAAATTCGTCGGAAAGGTTCCCCTGATGTTAAATCTAATATTGCATCATGTTTTATGCATAATTTTTCTCCAACATCCACTTAAATCATTCACCAGATCTTCACCAGGAAGCTCGGTCCCACATGCCACAGATTGTCGCTGGGCGATAGAATCCGAATCTGATTTTGTGTGAACTGAAACACAATCTTATATCGCTATATTGAATTAGCATCACTTATTGTGCTCCTTCGAGATTGAAGCACAGTCTCTGAATTGGTTTGGTTTCACCCAAGTGATTACAAAACTGAGAGCTTCGAAGAATGCCAGAGCCAATGAGTGTCTGCGTCGCATTCTATTATGTAACAGCTCCGCAGCATCTATACATTTGCATAAACCCAACTGGACAAGCAGTTAACAGCCATTAGGATCACCATGCCGCACCATCCTTCCATCCCTTTTATTACTTTGGCTCTGGACATCCCCTAATTGAGTTGCCATGTGCACTTATTTTCAAACTACCTTCCCATATGCAATATTCTTGGTAGCAGCATCTCTTCAAACAGATGCTAACGGGTGCAAGTTTTCAAGTGATGGATGGTCATGTGTGTCATGAGTCTGAGGTTACAAGCGGAAGAAAAATATGCTCGAAGATATTAGCAAATTGCATGCAAGACAGGTCATCAAATATTTTGTATGCTTGAAACTTTCTCGCAGCATTGCCAACTAGGAGACATGCTGCTGCGGCGAAGCGGGGATTGATAATTGCGGCGCCATAAGTCCTGAGACATAAAAATGGGAAACTTTTCCTACCCGTATACTGGGCTATCTGAATGTAAGCACCACCACCCTCTTTGCATAAACAGGATGTCAATGTTCGCCGAATACTCCTTGTGAACTCGATGGGCGTCTTTCTGAATTTTAATGTCACCGCGTATCGTAATCGGAGATGTTTCCTCTTGTCAACGGCTGTCGAAAGTTATCACAAAGAGAATAAATAAAACTACCAGAACCGACTGATTGCAGACAACCAAGAAATGAATGTTATCCTTTTACATGGTTATGTACGCAGTGTTATGTTTATGTTCTCTCTACAGTCTGAAATTTCGAGGAATATTTTCACTAACGATGTGTTCAAGTTTGTTTTTGAAGGAAATTCAAAGGGCTTGCTCTCTTATCTTGAACTTGCCCCTAACTTTGATGAAATTTAATTTATAGCACTTTTACCTTTGTTTGTAACATAATTCATCGGTATTACGCAAATACTGCTATATTCCTGCTAGATAAATGATGATTTAATTTTGAAGAAGTATAACTTTTTGCTATTGGGATACATTCTTTTGCAAACTATCTACTGTTCCACGTCTGAAGTTGATTGAAATTTCCTTTGAATTCTGCTCTCATGTGTTGTAGTTGCAATTATCTACGGTGAGCTGTATGATTATTATAATTATCAATAATTAATATTTTTTTAGTTTAAATTAATGATGCATTGTTTTTAGTATCAAACTAAGTGCTGCAGTTCCGTGCAAAGCACACTAAGTCTAACCTCGTTAATGTGTTATTCAGGGTGTAATTGAAATACCTGAAAATCAGATTCCATACGTCCGTTCCACTGTGTTCGTTCAAGTGCGAGATACTCTCTCAATAATTAAATTAAACGCAGTTCTAATAAATATGAGGAAAAATGATTTTTTATGTAATAGCTTTTGAAATAATTTACTTGACTGAATGAAAGTTGTACCAGGAAAAAAATATGTACAAATAATTACAAAATTTGCAAAGACAAAAAGGTTACTCATTTGACATCACTCTTTCGATATTAAATTATACGGAGATATATTTGATTAGGTATTGTTTTTTTGGGGAAAGTGGCACCCTATGTTCTGCACAGTGCTTCGTTTCATACTTAACAGTCCTTGGTTCAGTAAGAAATCTAATGTAATGCATTCTTACTGTACTTGTGAACTCTTGCATGAAGCCCATGAAGTTGTTTATTTGCTTGTGGATCATGGTTGGAAGTAGGTTTCACCACCACTTTATACGATTTACTTCAGTAGACAGTAGTGTCATTTTTTGTCATAGATCTTAAAAACCGTCACCTACAGGCTTTACGCTTTAGGCTTTGTATATCATTAAAATATTGATTGCAATGCTTTTTTCTTCAACATTCTTTGTTGCAGCTCCTTTTCTTCATCATCACCCGTAGATTAAATTTAGATCTGTTTGGTAAGAGTGCAGAAAATCGAGTACTACTAAAAATTTCAACAAGTGCGCTCCCCATCTGGTCCACAGCTAATTTTTTTTCTGCCTTTACCTTTGTACCGCAATTATCTACATTTAAAGAAAAATCCAACTAAATTGCTTGAAAATTACGGTCTGCAGAGAGTTTTTTTTTCATTAACGAGGATAAGCCAATGTCATTCTACTATGGTGCTGGCTGGTTCCAATTGGCTAACATTATTAGCTTCCTGGTACAAATGTGTAAAAATCGGCATGGAAGTGCTGGATAGGAAAATAATATTAACTGCCGAAAGCTAAAGCGTCTTTTTCAAACAATAATGATACGAACTATAAGAAACATACGAACAATTGACAAAGCAGTAAAACTGCTACAAAACTTATTGCCAATGAGACTTAGTTGTAGTAAACTAGAAATTGGGAATGGTGTTTTTAGTCAATGAAAATCTGACACTAGCCTGAATATATGGAGTATATGTAAAGCTTAAGCTTGAAAGGTCAACTTTGATTCATGTGCAGGTGTATGCACCAAATCTAGAGTCAGAGTACGTGGCTTCCCTGGATGAAGTTGATACTGCCCTTGACAGGGTAGCGGAGATGGATGCCTATATCCTGATGGGTGACTTCAATGCTCACGAAATGGGGGAGTGTGATTGGGAGGAACAGTGATCCTATTCAGAACGCGAACGGACAGAAGCTGTTTGAGTTTTGCTTTGCAAATGACATGTCCATAATGAACACATTCTTTCCGAAGGCATCCTACACAACAGTGAGATGAAGTAAAATTTTACACGACACATCCAAAAGGTTTGAACGAATTCCAACTGTTCCATCGCATGTGGAGGAAGAATGGCGACTGTTTTCAACAGCTGTAAATGCCTCTGCGAGTGATGTGTATTGAGTGAAGCGGCTTGGAGTGGCGGCTGGTGATGAGAAGAACTGCGTGGTTTAAAACACCCAGAGAAAAGAAGAGGACCTACGGCGAGATAATATCTTGGGGCACTGTGCTTCTCGTGACTGGTTCACTGAGACCTTTTCATTTTATATGTGTACTGGATATTTCAGCGCAACCGAAACGAGAAATGTTTGTTCAGTTGTGGGTAAGCCATCTACTTTTTGCAGATGACTTAGTTACCCTCACATCCTCCCAGACGAAACTCCAGCGCGCAGTCTATAGGTTTGTTGCCGTATGTGCAGATGCTGGGATGATGGTTAACGTAGACAAATGGTAACTTCCAGAAAGCCTGTTCAATGCACTCTACATGGTAGTGGAGTCCCATTGAAGCAGGTGTAGAAGTTAAAGTATCCCGGGTCTTTTTTACGAGTGTCGAGCTTGGTGTCAAAGCCAAGTTAGCGGTTTTCAATTCAGTATTTGCTCTAACTCTCTATGTCCAATCTATGGTCATAACAATTGGATATTGACCGAAGGAATAAGATCGCGAATGGAAGCTGCCGAAAAAAGATTTCTTCGTGCTGTTGTAGGAGTTATCGGATTTGAACTAGCCTGGATATAACTTGGTGTCGCTTTTCTTCTTACACCGCGGTCTATACCAATAATCCGACGTGTAAAATTCTCTTATAGTACATTTACATCAAACCTAAATCCAAGATTTCGGCTACTTTCAACATTTCAGCCCAAATGTTCAGCATTTCGCCATACATTTCCAGCATTTCGAATTTTTGGATTTCAGCGAAATGTTCAATTTCCTCGCTGCATTTGTAAGTTTGTGAAATCGATCAAATCTCTTTCTAAATGCAGCACATCATTTAGCAACTTTTCAGCCCGCTGTCATAGATAAAAAAAAGCTGTCAACAAAACAATCATTCATTTCAAGTGACAATTCCAATAAGAATATACCCTTGCTGCTTGAAATGTTAAAGTAGAAATGTTGAATTTGGGTGCTGTGTTAACGTGAGCAAAATATCCTAAAGATAAATTCAAACCTAAAGAATTCCATCTTGTCTTCAATTCCCACGCTCATTTGCAATGATGATGCATTTTGCAGTCAGCTCAACACTGTCAGAGAAAAAGAAAAAGTCGAGAAGTAAATAAGCATACAGGATTTAAAATAGTGTCCTATAATATACATCGCAGGCTTAAGAGATGAGATAAGTCTTTATTTTCGGAATTTTACAATTTTATTAATAAATTTTAGTTTAAATTTTTATTGAAAACTTTTACATCAGGGATGAAAAAGTCGGTACAATTGTACTGTTTTCGATACAATCGCCAATGTGTGTACAAACACAACTGCACTTCCATCAAATTAAGTACAATCTACAATGACATTATTGGGTTTCATACATGATGCACAGAATACAAGGTTACCGATTACTGCCTCTTATATTTTTCGTTTGGTTGTTGCGTGTATTACATATATCTGACAATCGAATTTGGGCGTCTTTTACAAGAGATTGAACAAATTTCTGCATTATTTAAAATTCTTGATTTATTAAAATGGTAATCTATGCAATATATTATTGCAATGCAAATAATAATAGGAAGCGAGAAAAAAATGCAGCACTTCAATAAGGAGCAATATCCCAGGACAATAATTTGAATTGCCATATTATTGTTCTAAAAATTCAAGAATTTTGGTTGATGCCGTTTTTGAACTTTAAGCCGATGTCCATACCAGTATATTAGAGGATATGCAAAGCATTGTGATGAGGTTAACTTGCTTCCATATCAGAGAGGCAATTTGATAAGAATCACTGACTTTGCTTTTGTAATGTCAAAAGAATACTTTGGAACTGAATATATTTTTACCTACCGGTTGACTTAGGATATGTTAGCGTTGTTCTTAAGTGCAATACATGCAAAAGGAGGTTCGATGTACGTTCCTATTTAGTGTGTAGGAATGAAGGAGTAACATCTGATGGCACAAACATCAAATCCGTTATTGAAAGAGAAGCCGAAATGGGTGTTCAGGCCGAAAATGAGCTATGGAAAATAGAATCATCCCTTCATCCATTTATTTCCCATTTTCCCATTTGCTGATTATGACAACATACCTTATGAGGACACAGCTGTTGCATTAGACAAGGCGGACGCCATACATTTTTGTTTTGTAGTTTCTATTCGGTAAAAATATAATTCAGTACTATTCCTTTTTGGATTCCGATACATTTGCAAAAGTCCCTTTCCCATTCCTGGTTCACATCTGAAGAAGATTACAAGATGCATGAAAATAAGTTCCTTAATTATGAATTTTAATGGTTACCCGTTGCAAGAAGATTTGCGAGAGGAACAGCAAGTGGACGGTACGTTAGTACGCATATGAACTGCAACCTCTGCGAAATAAAACTTCGAACAAGATGCAATGACAAGCTTTGATTGGAGATTTGAGTGCACGAGTATAGAAAATTACAAACGTGACAAAGAACGCCGATCTAGGGATCTAATTTGTAATGAAAGAGGAACGATGCTTCAAGAGTTCTGTGATTCCTTTGGGTTCAGAAATCTAAATGGTACCAGTTCAAGCTCTACTCACAGACATGGCGTTGGCTACTGTTTGGCGAGGGGGGAATGGAACCTCCATATCTCAGATTTGGAAGTCATAGTCACAACTGCTCACAAACAGTAGACAACGAACAAATAAGGCGACCTAAATACATAGTAGGAAGATTGGCCATCATTCCATTGTTCTCCTCGCTAAATGTGACGCGAACTATATATTTACCCTGCTAGATGTCGGTACCTGTCGGCAGCTAAGGCGATAGAGGTATTTTCGCGAAATTTACTTTCGGACAGCAACCGTTAGATGGATCGCTCAACCATCCTCCATGGAGGCTTCTTCCGAATTCCAACATGGTCTACACTCATTACCTTGATGGAGACTCTTTTTGGGTTTTTTGTTTAAGAAATTTCTAAGATAATCTGATGCGGGCATATCCAGGTAGGCTCCTTAGCCTTATGAAGGTTAAAGACAGTTACGTATTTGTATAATGTGTGAAGACGTACCTTCTTGCCCACATAACATTGTTAAGAAATGTGAGAGAATTGTGAAAACGACCGAGTTAGTAGAGTAGCTCTACCTATAACTTTGTGCTCGGACTTACAACCTGTGGAACGCGCCGTTACGATACGGGAATTTGTTACAAAATTGCTTTCGAACAAGAGTTCGAAATCGAATGTTTATTGGCAACTGCTTTTCACTTTCTATATTATTGCCAGAGATAAGCTCTACGTTGTTGTATGTGTTTTTTATAGTACTGGTTTGATGGAAGTAAAACAAAAAATATTTTAAAATGCAAGTGTAACATTTAAAAATATAAATATTAGATTTGAAATATCAGCAGTCATCGTCACTCCTTGTACGGTCGTCATAGTCGACCGTCCAACCGTAATTTGTTACGGGTTGTGTTATTACTTAATATGTTACTCAAAATGTTTACTTACAATTAGACAAAATTAAAATATTTTGTAATAACATACAGTAAAAGCTCTTTAATTCGGCAAACTCGTTTATTCGAATTAAAGAGATTTTTCTGAATTAATGAGAGTCGGTTTTCAATTTTGTACGTAAAACTGAAATTAAATTAGCTAAAATAAAAAAAACGCAGAAATTGAACACGTATAGGTAGGAAATAGACCTCAAATATGTAGAAGTCGGAAGGAGGAGTCCCGGCTATTCACATTTAGAAGTCGGAAAAAAACCATACAAAAAGTTGTGTTTTGGGGGAATCCTGCTAGTTCACATTTAGATGCTATTTGGGTTATTAAAATAATTTTTCGTTTTAAATTCTTGCATTGTTGCATCATTAGGAACGCATTTTAGTGAGTGCATAAAAAAATCCCTCATTAGTTCGAAAAACTCGTTTATTCGGAATGACCTGAATATTATTAGCAACACGCGCGTTGTTCAGCTAGTATCAAATAAAATTAGATTAACATAATATCTTACATTTATTGATGGTTACTTTTCTTTCATATTTAATGTCGATACATTTTACAATAAAATTATAACAATATTGCTTACGATTGCAATTCATGAACACTGCATAAACTTAAGTTCACTGTGCAGTTTCCTCTACTTTTCGCGATAAGGAAACTTTTAAATCTGATTTGAATCTTGGAATTAGCATCGAGTTATATTATGCACGATATTGCGGTTGTCGTGACGGCAGTTCGAGAATTCACCTAGGTAGATTGTAGGGGGAGGCTATCAGCTGTTCTGAGGAGATCACACGTATTCTCCTGCCCCGTGTCGGCGAAAATGCTATAAACGAAACGATGTCAAAAAAAAATTAGGGGCAAGTGAGTCGGCTGTTGTTATGCTCCCTTATTTCTCATATGTATGTATTAAAAATCAAGGGACTTGTTTACTTGTTTTTTACCCCTTTATGTATTCTGTTCTTTCTCTTTCATTGATTGAATAGCTCTTGACGAAATTCGTAGAATCATTTTTTGAAACAGAACAACGATAACTGAATTACATATGTATCTACTCGTATATCCGCCAAAGTGACCTGTTGGCGGGTTCTTTGGCGTCTAATAATTACCCGAATTATATTCCTTTTACTGTCATTATCTCTGTTGCTTTTAATTTGCCCTTACCTAGAACGGGCACTTACCTAAGAAGTCGTTTTTTTAATAACATTCATTTTTTTTATGGTGCATATATTATGTAAGAATTTTAACGTCTATCATGTGCCCGCCTATGGTCGTAGCCTGAAGTTAGCTTACACCACTTAAAGCACTCCCATTGTAAGAAACTGTAATATATATCAGTTTTAAGGTATCAAGGGCGCCTGTCTCAGTATCCGGGCACGAGAGTAGCTGTCGATATCACATGATTTTAACATTTTTCGGCCTATGGTGCGGGATGACCGATTAAGTGGATTTGTCACTGAGGTTTGAGTGGGGGGTGAGGAAAATAGGTTGAAATTGCAGTCCTTAAATCCACTCAATAGCCATCAATCGAATGGATAAGTTAAAGTTGCATATAAGATTCTAGATAACTCCGAACTTTGATGATGTATTTTTATAGTTGATTCGAAATGATATCTTTATTACCCAACTAGAAAATAATAGCTATTGTCGTTGGCTGAATGTCCTTCCGCATGATAATCGCCATAGGAAAATACTTGTTTTCGATGACTAAAGGAGTTGTTACAATCGCTTGTCTTTAGAGATATATCCACCCATCTGTCTCTCCCTCTTGCCGGATATGAATTCGTAAGTTTAAAAGTACTAAAGGATTGTTTGGGAGTAGGAAAAACCATAGTGGTATGTATTATCCGGCATGTTTTCAGCTCTCTTATCGAACGTTTCATTAGAATTAAATCCATCCGAATTATTTTATAACTCTTGAGTTGTCGACATGATTAGTTCGACAAGAGTACACTCAAGATAGAATGGAGACTTAAAAATAATCTGAAAAATAATTAAAATTAAGAAAAAATCCAAACCATTTCCCACTCACACTTTTTTATTGAATTGGTTAACTGGTTACAACGAATAATTTCCAATAAAAGCTTAAAGAAAATACATCCCAACCTGGCGTTGATTTTATATTTCGACATAATTCCGTTGACGATGTCGTTGGATGGCTGTTGATTCATTGTGGCTTAATTCGCTACCTTTTTAAAATAAGGATGGCACAGTGATTGACGGCGTTTAATGAAATGCGGACGTCGCATCGCACAAGACCGTTGATTGAAGTTTCATTGAGCCGTGCACGTTAAACTCTGGTTAATTTTCACTTCTGATAAACTCTTTCAGCTCCTTTACCCATAACTCATTAATTAAAAATAACAGACATGGACTTCAATGAATTATATTTCTCGCACTTCTGCATATTTATTATTGCGGTAGTCAACGTGCAAAAGAAATAAAAATAAGAACCACCATCTCAATGCTTACTCAAAAAGGGTATTGAATTATTTGCTTTCTCCATTTGCTGTTTCTTTGTCCGAAGACCTTCCAGTGTTGACCATTTACCAAGGAGCGTTGGCCGATTGACACTACAGTTGGCTTGTTGCTGTTGTTACTCGGTGATTCCATGTATATATGTATTTATGTATATTTAAAACAAAGGTTTCAAATTGTGACAGCGTCACGTTGAAAATGAAATCAATTTTTTTCTTCCAATGTATCTGTTGTCACTTTATTTGTGGAGTCACTTTTGACTGTGACTGAGACGTTTGTGGAAAGGTGGTGGTTCTCGTAGACATTTGGTCGTTGAGTTGGTTATTACGTCATAAATCAGTTCTTTCAGACAAACCATAAACTATGAGATCTCGAATATGCATTAATATATGTGTATAATATCGAATTTGTTTTGTAAAAATGACTTAACCATTTGGAAAACACCGTGTAGGCGCATCGTCATTTGCACCATGGTAGCCTTGCCTCCATAATTGATGATTTCAAAGCTGCCGAGTTTCATTTCTAGTTCATTTGATTTCATAAAAGATTTGCAGAATCAATCATACATCATTTGATTTATATACCTCGTGGGAGATTTCTTCTTCATTCATCATCAGGTATATGCATGAACGGGAATAACAATATGTCTGCGTTTGATTCTTCCAATATACGTAGTTCTCCGGTTATTGACTTTGTTCGTTTTAATTTGGAGTTTCAGTAAAATATATGAGTTCAGGATACAATTTCGCCAGAACGTCTCAATCACCGAAATTTTGAAATATTGATAGTAAAACTTCCGGGAACATACTGGATAAGGAGCCGATTGGGGGACCAGTAGTACCAGTTCAGAATGAGAACTCTTTCCAGAATGTCTGTAAAAACGCGGTGGGTTGTTTTTAAAGGGCAAAAAAATGCTTTTCGGTATTATATTCTTTACATGGCACGTTTCAATGCCAGATATGCTCAGTTGGCGTGGAAGGACTTCAATGGACGTCGTATCCGTATTACTGAGATTCGATCATATCGATAATAGTATCAATTGAATTAGGCTATTTTAAAAACATGTGAAACAAATTGTAAGAGTTGCATTACTTTGTACAAGCAGATATATTTGTATAATATATCCGACTATTGTGTTAAATTTAAATCATCATATTTATTATCTAAAAATATGAATATAAATAAATGCATATATTAAAAATAAATAAGTAAATATTTCATTGCCAGCCTATTCATTTAGCTTAGTTAAAAATAAATACATACACAACTAATTGAAAATATCAGAATTATGTCTTAGAATATGTTTCATTTCTGTGTCATTATCTGTCTTGCTTTAGGAAATATCCGTTCCCAAGGCACGGAACTTGCAGGAATACACAAATATTTGAAAGCAATTTCGCGAACCGTATTTTTAGACTTTTAGACATTAACGGCTTCTCAAAATACTGTCCAAAAACAGGTACTGCAATTTGGGTGAAAAAAATCAATTCATCTATTTTCCATTGCTCATACGGTGGAATATCATCATCATAGTCAAAATCCATTGTACCCCGTATTCGAGTGGCATTGTATGCAATAAATAATGCGTATTCCTTCCTTCTACTTTACTTAAACTTCACAGTTTGTGAACTAACACAGTTGCCAGTCGACCGGTGTCCTTGTGTAATAAGGCAATTAATTAAAGTATTAAGTATGCCAAACTATATCAAAAGCCTGCGCAACGTCTAATAATATTGCAGAACAAATTCAATTTATTCGAGTGCCTTTTCTATAACATTAGTTATACGATACATCTGGTCTCTCGTTGAGTGTTTATTCTAAATCCGAATTTATTTATTTATTTATTTATTTATTTATTTATTTATTTATTTATTTATTTATTATTATCTACAAGCTACTTACTTAGATTATGAAAAAGTAATATTAAGCATATAATTAACAAAAACTTAAAAAGTAAATAGGCTTAATAACTGTATTTTGAAATGCATTCTAGTATCAGATTATTCAAGATTTTGTGAGAACTCATTGAAAACCTTAATTACTCTTGTAAGTGGTTCATTTCTTCCGTATTCAGTGTTATGATGGGTGGGGATAAGTCCCATTTTCTCTATATATGGGTCTAACCTTTTAAGAAGGAGTTTCTCGAAAAGTTTTGAAAGTAAAGGTTGTGGTAATGTAACTCTATAAGCCAATTCAAGACCAAACCATCGCTAGTTGCAAGAATGAAATTTTTCAAGCCCAATGCAGTTTGCGGGCATGACAGCCCCATCGTCCAGAAAAAGGAATCATTTGTTACAACTCCTTTTTTGTTCTTGTTTTACCCTTTCTTCAGTCATTTCATAGTTCTCCGTCGTTCAGGATCATTTTCAATCTCCGCAGCCGGTGTTTCATTGCTGAATTTCCAAGTGATGGTAAAGTTTCTTCGATATCGTTGATATCCTGACTTTGAACAGCATCATCTTCGGCATCTACAAATACTTCATTTAATATGCATTCAAAATAATCATCATCGTTATCAGAGAGGTCTGCATCACTGTCGTTAAAAAGTTTGTCCAGCTCTGCATCAGTAAGCTTTTTGGTAAGATCTACAAATAATACAGTTGACATTTTTATGTGTCGAAACATCCGAAATACACATACGTGGACTAAGCGAAATTAGGTCGTGGAAGCTTTTTCTTGTGCGAATACCCAAAGTACACGTACACACCCACTGTTTATATCAAAATAAATTTTAAAAACTGAAGTGAACTTGATAAGTTTTGCTATTCACAGATTCAACAGTACGTTGTATTTACATTTCAATTAATTTTGAATAACAAATCGAGTTATAAACTTCTGTTTTAAACTTTCCAAGGAGAGAAGCCTTCCGAAGAGACATCATTGTAATTAACTTTTGAAAAAATGCGCCAAAATAATAAGAGACGATTTAACGGTATGTGTTTTGAACTCCAATAATAATACAATAAAAAAAGTACTTCAAAACATTTAGAAGAGAACGAACTCAACGACTCAGACTCCACATCAGGGATGACAAGAGACTTTCGAAAATGTATTGAAATCTAAAAACAAATTGTACTGAATAATTTTTTACTGAATAGAAACCACAAAACAAAAATTTATTTTTAACAAATATTTTATATCTAATTCAAGAACGTTTAAAATACTTTATTACTTAATAATAAAAAAATAATATATTAATGTTCTAGAAATTTGTTCTACTTCGGCTTTCTGATTATTAGTTGTTAAATGAGACGAAACTAGTTCCTTTGTCTTTCCGACAGCAATCCAATCCCTGTCGAAACGCCAGAAAATCAAATGAACTAGTTTCATTTCATTTAGTGATCATTCTAGCTGAAGGGGATCATTTTGAACATTTCTTTTTAAAATATTATCGTCTTAAAACTTAGATCTTAAAACTATGACATGAATCATTCTTTATTAGATTTTTTGAACATGTACATATATATCTGTAGCCTATTTCTGCACCTGGCCTTAACGATATGATGAGAGAAATTTCGTTTACGCTTGCTGAAGAATGTGAGATGGAAAAACACCTTATACAATTCTGTATATCAGAAATAAATGAGTAAAGATATATTCAACTTCTGTCATTTTCCCCCCTAGTCCACAAAGGAGAAAAATGTGAGAGTAGTGGAATTCCCTTGCATTTCCAAATACTTTTACAACACAACCTGGCGGCCGATTTTTTACTTTTGTGGGAAAATGGTGTCAGATTCATGAATTTTGTGGGAGTTAAGTTGAATTTGCCCACGAACATGTACTATTGTTCGGAGGGTGTTCAAAAGATGACTCATATTTTTAAGAGGACATATATTTGTAATAGGGGCTTGCGTGAATAAAAATGTATTGCTAAGCTCTATTTACGGGAAACCTTTGCATCAATTAAATTCTTCAGAGTAATATGTAGATGACTTATATGCTATGACTGGCAAATAAACTTAGTTTTATAGCCTTCATTCATGAATTGTGAAATGCATGTAAATTACATACTTTTTTAAGAACAATGGCTACAACTATACCTGACTCACGCAAATTTGCAATCAACATACATGCCTATTTCAGCAAAAAAAAAAAAAAGTAAAATGATCAAAGAATCTGTTTATTTTAAGTGATTCAATGTTTGAATAATATTGCTATTATTAATTACCGGTACACATGATTCGTGGGAATGCATTTTTCGGTATTTTGCATATGCAAAAGTACATACATAAAGTAGTGTATTCATTAATTATTAATGTAAATAATGGCTCACAGAAAGGGAAAATACGATTTGTTCGTTTGTTTACCCCTCCTTACTGTGTTGAAAATGTAACACCGAAATTTGAGAAAAGTTCGATAAGAACTATTTCTCAATAAGAACTCTAATCCACCCCAAGACGACGGTTGGGGAAGGGTATTAGCTGTTGACCAGCTGTCCTCACGTACTCACAGACAGGGGACGAAAAAGCGTAAAAAACACTGTCAGATGAAATCAAGGGGCAATAGAGGAAAAAGTTGAATATCTCTTTACTCATTTATTTCTGCTGTATATATTGCTGAACATAAATGTATTCATTTGTTAGTAAACTGACATCTCTATAAAAATCTTATATATTTAAAAATAGTTTTTTTTACTTTATCCAAATCAGATAGCTCACTAAATAAATTATTTTTTTCAAATTCGTTTTTATCTTACCGTTTTATACATACTCGTAAATGTATTATTTGTACATGTTTATTTTTTCTTTAAGAAAATATTTCATAACAAATATAGTTATAGAACTTATTTCACCTAAGACGACTGAATTCGGATATAAATACTTCAAACTTTTCAAGAAATCATTATCAAAATCAATTATTTTTTTTAATCTTCTACAAGCTATAAATAAAATGATTTGGCCTGTTGTTTAAAAGCTATATATCAGTACTATTAATATTTTTTGAAATATACAAAATTTCAGCATCTGTGCCACAGTAAATTAATTTGATTGACATTCAAGTCAATAAAAGCTTCCTTTACCATAACATTTCTACGGAAAGTTTTAAATAAAAAAATCAATCTAGGAAGTAGGACATTCATCCGCTCGTCTTCAGATTACATTTCAATATTTATGTTGTTCATATTTTTCAATACACACAAAAAAATATAAAACACAACCCCACCAAATTTTTAATCAAAGAAGTTCAAGCTGTCCTTGTGGAATGTCTAAAAATCTCTTAATGTGAAATATTAACATACTATTAATATAATATATAACCCACTATTCAACCAATAGGTCAATTGTAGCCAATACATGAAAGCTATTACAAATGTTATGAGTAGTGTTGCATTATACTTCAGGATGATATGAGTTTTGGTGTTTCAAATTTTCAGTCTTGTTTCCTTGATGATGAATAATTTCCCGGATTAATTTGTCAACTGTATCTGCTAATTTCGCTGCTGCAACCTTTGAAGATAAATTCTAATTGTGACACACACAGCCGTTCACAGTCAGAATGGGAACAATTTCTTTCAGTTTTTATTGAAAGCTATTGTATTTGCCCATAATAACTGAGCAGTTATCCGCAGTGAAACCAATTAAATTTCTAAAAAGATTTTTGTTTTCAAATGCAATAAACTTTTGTAATTGCATTGAAAAGTCCAAATGATGTGACGTCAGCAACTTCAACTAGGCATACAAACATATCTTTACACTTTGTGTTTAATATTCGTATAACAACAGCTGAATTCTACATTGTGTTATCTGTACCTTCATCTACTACCAGAGAAAAGTATTGGTCATTTGTTTTGTGCGAAATAATTCTTGTATTCTCTGGTGCAGTCAAATTGTTTATGATTTTTAGCGCTTTTTGACGGGTCATAACACATTTTTTCACAATTTCCAAATTTTTTTATCAAAGTTTGAGTTTTTAGTCAAGTGATCTAAAACTAATTGTGTTCCGCAACAAATAAACTCAAAGCCACTTCTAATTGCTTTGCCTTTTCAATTAAATTGGTTACATTTTTATTTGAATTTAACACAGCGCCAATTTTAACGTATTGTTGTGGCGCCACTATTGCCTTTTTGTGAAATTCGCTGCAAGCATATCTCAATATATGCGTTTTTCCTCTTGTTGCAGCAAATGCATCGTTTACTATTTTTGAATTTATCTTGTTCCAACCATGCAAATTGCTCCATCCATTTGCGCTCTTATTTAACGCGCCGCTATATTAACACTTATTTGTTGGTTCTTTAGAAGAACACGATGGACTTTTGAAAACAGATCACATATTACAATCATATTAAATAATTTGGAAAAAAAATCGTACCCGCTATTCTCGTCGTTGGATGTTTCCGAAGAATTTTGTTGTTCGCATTCCATTTTCATTTTCATATTATTATTTTCTTCATTATTTTCCAGTAACTTTTTGCTAGTTAGTAGCAAATTTTGCTAGTTACTTTTGGTTTAACATTTATTTATACAAATATTTACATTTGTGTGTGATTCATGTATGAAACCCAATAATTTCGTTGTGAAATGTACTGAATTTGAAGGAAGTGTACTTATGTTAAAAAGCATAGGCGATTGTATCAAAAACAGTACAATTGTACCGATTTTTCTTATCCCTGGTCCACATATGCGTACTCTTTCACCGAAGAGGCTAAAGATACCAAGATGACTACGGGACATTCCTCCACTCTCTTATTTTTTTCGGAAGAAATGAGAAATTAATCCATTTTTCCATAAAATATGTACCAAAGTCTGGCCAGACCTATTCCATTGAATTTAGAGGTTGTTGTAGAAACACTTTTTTTTCTCACCCACTTAGATTTTCATTTATTGTCCACACTAAAGCCGGCAATTTGGCAAAGATAGAAATAAATTAGGAAAAAATGGTTTCGAAAATGGAAATGGTCTGGCCAGACCTGCTCCATGACAGAAGGGTTAAATGTATACTTCAGTCATCAGTACAGTTTCTCGAAAGACCACATACTGTTGTAATTATTAATCATTTCACTAACAGCACACAACCCAATAGATCGAAACTATGATTATCTTCGAATCGTACTAAATCAATTTTTACGTGGGAATATATTTATTTCAGAAAAACAAAACAGTGACTGTCTTAAGACATAAGCTGCAGGTTTTAACAAAATCCTTTTTCTTTATTTTTGCTTGCAGAATATACTCACAATATAACCATAACATTTACCACTTGCACACCAACTTTCAGTGCGGATAAGGATAAATAATCCCCTCCGTTCCGCAGAAGGATACCATGGAGCTGCTGTCTGTCCTCAGACATGATTCAGTATGACTTTTTTGTCGAATGATGTGCTTTCGAAACCAGCACACTCGGAGTTCATTTTGCATCAGGACATGCATTGTCGTTTAAAGTTTTAAAGCAGTCTTAATTTTTTTCCCATGAGTTAATTAATAGAATATTGTGACTTGCTATAAACTTAAGTCGCTAAGAGTTATTCCATGTTGTGCACACAACTTGTTTAAAACAAGTGACAAGATTTACTATTGTATGAATGAATATAAGCACAACTGTAGGAAAGCTTGGAAATAATAGATTTCACGTCTTAATGACTTTTCTTTTATTTAAAATAATTAAGGATTTGTTATTTTGTGTATTGTATATCCACAACGGGTTTTTGGTGTGGGTCTAATGCAACAATGCGGCAAATATTTGCACGTGATACGATGAATGATTTCTATATCATGAGAAAAATACGAATACGTGCTCAAAGAATTACAATGACGAAATGTGTTTCTTTATGTAACGAATTACCTATGGATAACTACTACACAACGATCGTATTGAACACCGTATTGGGCATCTATGGATTATAGAAGCATGTACTCTAAAACAATTACCAGGTTCAGGAAGGTAGAGGATTTGAAGGTTAGTGTAGGAGTTTTGAAAGAGATATGAGTTTAAGCATGCGTCTCTCAACTGTAAAGCTGTGGGAGAAGACGCTTTCCACAAGAGATCAGATGCAGACGGATACCGCCACTGTTGATGTACACAGACATCGCAAACGTATAGCAAACACTATCAAGGCCAGCGCTCTTTGAACTTGAAGCAATTAGACTATTATAGCAATTTGTTTACACAATTTATTTAATAAAAAGAATATGAAACAATCTGTACTCTGATTCGAATGCAATTATGTCTCTCGAATTCATCTACGTAACCTATGTGACTTATACAAATCATTTTCTAACTGAAACAGTCTCGAATCATAGAACAGTATGCCTTTTTAAAGTTATCTATGTAAAATAGTACACACTACTGGTATCATCAGTTGTCATGTTAAAGAAATGAGTTTAGTGTCTAATAAACGGTCGAAACGAGAATATCTTTGTTTTATTCTTGTATTTGAGTTCTCGGTGTCCTACAATATGAGTTAGTTCTCAAGAGTAACTACATCGGGAACGATATCAGGAGTTATAATTTTGTTTCAATAAAATTCAGAATAATCAGCGAAGGGTTTTACTTTATATATCCCTGTGATCAAACGGCCGAATTTTGATTTTAAAATGCGCAGGCTTCGATTTTGGATTTTTTTTGGAAATGCCATCACTGACATATACATGTTTATGTCAAATTTCTGTTATCATATCTGATTCAGATCAAAGACTCCGCAAATAAGCTATGTTACACATTTGCGAGTGGTACAAACAATTTAATTAACACAGGGAAAGCATTGAAAGCAAATATTGCTTTGGAAGGCGACTAACTGATGAACAACAAGGAAATCGGGGATTTCGTGCTCATAAAACGTCAATTGACAACGTTGATACTGTAAACATTCCATTTATTCAGAACATTTTGAAAGATGTTTCAAAATGTTTTTCGAGACTTCGATCACCGTATTTGTTTGTTTTAGAATCGTGTGACTTCTGGTTATTTCTTAATCCTCACGCTCAAGAGACTGCTTCAGGGACACCTATTCGACACGGTTGAGGAGATAAATCAGAATCTGTGCGCGAATTGAAGGCTATTCCGGAAATTACTTCTATGATTGGGAATAACCATTGGTATACGTGCTGTACCTCGGGAGGGGGGGTATTGATTGACATCGCAAGTAAACTACAGTAAACTGACAGTACAGTAAAATATCGACCATGGGAATGGTCATGTCAAGGCCACTGTCTTCACTGCGTATAGTCCGTAATAGAGTGAATCTAAAAATCAAACTTTAACTTGTATTCCTAGAAAAGGAGTCGACTGATTCTTGAACAAAGTTCTGAATTATTGCTTCTTTACCGTAATTGCTATAGAATTTGGAGCAAAATGAACACCCAATTTTCGGTACTGTTATGGTCGATACGTAGTTTTAAGAACCCCTGCATCCTATGAGTGTGACCGTGACACTATTGCGTCGTTTTAACTAACCAACAACTTAAGAAGAAACCAACATTGAAACCTTTATTAAATAACTGATGTATTGTACATGTGCGAATTACGTGTTAAATCAAGCGCTTATTTTAGCTCAAACATGACTCCGTTCCCCTGGGCAGGTTCGAATTAAATTGGGTATACTTTTTAGGAAGATCTCAATGTACAAGGTGCGGACCCTGGTAAATAGCCACCATCTCTTCATGAGTAGTTTTTTGACTTTTTCCTTGCCTAGTGAGAAATTTAATTACAGCGCGATGCTCAATTTTCACCATCATCGTCTCAATTGCCATTATGATTCTGTTTAACTAAAGATAAAACGCGAATTAATAATCACATTTATATGAAATTTTACATGAAAGCATATAATATGAAAGCAATAATAGTATTACTTGATAAATAAGTCAATTTATATATACAACCACAGCTTCACCCCGATACCGAGAATATATTGAACGCCCCTCGTATATATAGTGGTGCCAAACACACTGAAGGCGAGAAAAGACTATATAAAGTGAAGTTTAGACCAACGATAAGGTTTTGCTAGAGATACCTATCATTCTAGTCCTTGAAGAATGGCTTGTCAAGAAAATAATGAGTGACCTTCCGCGAATACATTTTGTGACGTTTGAGAATCGTAAGGTGGTGAGATTTTGTTGACTGTATGAACAACGTTAAACACCGTGTGGGAAAAGTCAACGCAACTTAATATACAACATTAGAGACAAAGGCCAGGCTGCACTTCGAACTGTAAAGTCATACGAAGAAGAAGAAGATTCCCCAATAGAAATCCAAATGCAAAATCGTGCCGTTCTTCCACACGAGATACGTGTACAACTAAATGTTGTATGTTTGTATGCAATTTAAAAGAATTACCAACAGCAAGCCATAGCATCCAGTTTATTTTAGCATTTATTGCCGCATAAAATCCTCTGTTCCCAATCGATGGAACTACTTTCTGTGTGCTGCCTGGCACTAAAACTCTCGTGCTGGTCGTGCTCTCCAAATGATAGCTGACATACACAAGCACCACTTAATTCAACCGATTTCTCTGCGGAATCAACGAGTTGGAGCTATTATCGATTTGCAACTTAAACCAGGCATATGCATTAATGTGTCAAATAATGTACGGATTATGCGTGAACAAGCGTTTTATATAATTGATCGTAAGCACGCCGTGCCACATTACAAATTATTTTATCCCAGCCCACATCTGCCAGCTGTTAGCTATTCTATAATTGCAAATAGCTGAAATCCTATTACAGGTAGATTTAATATCGTATGTAAAAACATACATACATAAAATTCACTGGAAGAGCGATTGACAAATGTAATGTCGAACTTTCACATAATGAATTCGCACGGGACCAGGAAAAAATGCATTATATAGAAGTACAATTAAACTAGAATCAGAAAGCTGTCTTTGAAATTAGATCATTATACGGAAAACTTCATTATATAGAAGTTCAGTATAGGGAAGTTCGACGATATACATACAAAAAGACTGTATCAGCGTCTTAAATTTCATCAACAGCACTTATGATCCTAAAGTCGGTAATTTTTTTTTTGTGATTTGCAACGTACCATCGCCTTGATTAATTTCAAACAATTATAGTGGGTGAGGAAGAACATGCCGAAATTGCTGGGTTCCTCATAACGATAAAACAAAATGCCGAATACTTTTATCCAACATACATCCAAATAAATATGAAATCTCTAGCAAATTTTACTTATTTTATAAAATACTAGATACGTACCCGGCTTTGCCCGGGTTTGTTTCTTCAACCGGTACTTTACCTGGTACTAAATCGGCTAATCCGTTCAGAAGTTCAATATTCACAATTTCAGCAAAATTGAATGATTTGTGTGTAGCTGTGTATATGTACATGCATAGATAGTTTGGGTATGACAAAATAAGAAAAGCGCGAAAATGTTTATTGTTTCCTTTTCATTTGGTGACTCAGGCAGTCGTTCGTGTATGTTCGATTGAGACGTAGAAAAAAATGAATGGTTGCACCAAAGCAAAATATGCAAAATGTGTGTGTATATATCGAAGTTACAACACACTGGGGGATGGTTGATATCCACGGCTACGCAACTTGAAATGGTTTTATACCGGATTGATGCAACCACCCTTATTTTGAGGATTTTATTCCCGTTTAAAAAGTGCTCGTAACTTCCGAACCGTGTGTCGTACCGACTTAAACACATTCGACACATTCAGCACCTAAATTATGTGACCTATGTAACTAATACAAATCATTTCCTAGCTGAAACAAACTCTAATCATAGATCCCTTATGAAGTTATATATGTAAAATACTATATACTACTTGCGGTATCATGGTATCATCAGTTGTCATGTTAAAGATTTGAGCTTAGTTTGTAATGAACGGTCGAAGCGAGAACATCTCTGGTTTATTCTGGTGTTTAAGTCATCGGTGTCCTAAAAATCTAATATATCACGTTCATCTGAGTCAGGTACTACGCAGGTACTTCTAGGTACACAAAGCTTGTCTTTGAACTCTTTTTAAAGTGTTGTAATGTACTGATAGACGAGAATTCCATAAGAATTTAAGACAAGTGGAATCTCAGTATAGTTTGCCCGATTCAGAGAAAAGGATACCCTTTTAATTAAGCCATTTATACAGAGATAAGTTTTGTAAACATAGCATGTAAAATCATCTCCGGCGCTTCGTGTGAGCACATGAAGCCGTTAGATAAAGCCACGCGCTGTCACGTGACTTCTTCAACATAATTCTCGAGAAGTTCGTGCACAGAACTGGCTCGCAAACACAAGAAGTACAATCTTCCAAAAGTCCGTACGTAGGCGCCTGCTGGCATTAAGATGGAAGCCGCTAAATAGAGTCCAGCGATGAGTGAGGGCAAAAGGAAGTATATGCAGTTGTCCTCAAGAAAGGACATACATACAACATACGGTCTCCGAATAGTTATTTACTTCGTCTACCTAGGCTCCCAAATAAACAGAATAAACAATATCAGCACCGACAAATGCAGAATGACTCTTGCCAACCATTGTTTCTATGGGCTCAATTTAGTAATAGAGCCATCTGTCGAAGGACCATGCTGCCTTTGTATAAGACTTCTGCTATATGATCTGCTGACTATCTTAAGAGCGCATTCTTTGGCCCTGTTTGCATTGTCGGCATTTGGAGAAGAAGATTCAACCATGAACTATATATCGACATGAACCTATCTAAGCATATACGGATCCGACGTCTAAGATGACTGAGCTAAGGAGAGCGCGTGGACAACCCGAAAAGTCTTCGACTTCGAGCCTGTGGGACAAGGCACGAAACCGATGGCACACACAAGTGGAGAAGGCATTCAAGCTGGCAGCAAGCAAAAGATCTAGATGGAGAGGCTTGTTCGTTGAGGCCCAGGTCTACACCAAACTGTATCGTTAAACAAACTTCTTTTAGTGGCACTACAGTCCGGGGTGGACCTGGGCCTCAGTCAACAAGCTTCTCCAGCTGGCACGATCTTTAGCCAGCTGTCTCCAATTACGCGCACCAATTTGGTTGAGGTCCTTCTCCACTTGTTGGCGCCATCGGTTTCGTGGGCGTTCTCTATTGCGTTGTCCCACTGGTTTGGAGTCGAAGACTCTTCGGGGCTGGAGCAGTGTTGTCCATGCGCTCTACATGGCCTAGCCATCTTAGGCGCTGAATCCGTAGACGCCTGACTAGGCTCATGTCGCTGTACAGCCCGTACAGTTCATGGTTGTATTTTCTTCTCCAGAAACCATCAACGCAAACAGGACCAAAGATGGAACGCAGAACTTTTCTCTCGAAAAGACCAAGGACTTCTTCATCTGCTCTTGAGACTGTCCTGGCTTCTGCGCCATAGAGCAGGACAGGGATGATGAGGGTCTTATATACTGTTAGCTTGGTCCTTCGAGAGAGAGCTCTACTACTCAATTGCCTCTTGAGCCCAAAGAAACAGCGGTTGACAAGAGTTATTCTGAGTTTAATCTCGGTACTGATGTTGTTTGTACTGTTTACCTAGGAGCCGAGGTAGACGAAGTCCGAAGCATGTACTTCGTTTTGCCCTCATTCACTGTTAAACCCATTTTTGCAGCCTCCGCTTCAATACCAACAAACGCTTCATTGACGGCTCGCTGTGTTCGACCCATCACGTCAATGTCGTCCGCGTTTGCTAGCAATTGTACGGATTTCTGGAAGATCGTGCCTCTAGTGTTGGCGTTTGAGTTTCGCACGATTTTCTCCAGGATGATGTTAAAGAAGTCACATGACAGCGCGTCGCCTTGTCTAAAACTTTTTTTGACACTGAAGGTCTCGGTGAGTTCGTTACCGACTTTGATGGAGCAGTAAGAGTTCTCCATCGTCATGCTTTAAAGAGTTCTGCAGGCAGTCCGTCTGCACCAGTAGCTTTGTTCGACTTTTGTCTCGATATAGCTATCTTGGTCGGGGGGACGGAATTCTCTTCCATCATCGTCCATTGTGTGGAGTGGAACATTCTGCCTGACAGCGGTATTGGTGCCGTTTAACAGTCTACAGAAGTGATCTTTCCAGATTCTCAGTATAGACTGCGACTCTATTACTAGTTGCCCATCTTCGTCCCGACAGGCTTCTGTCCGAAGTTTATACCCATGGGATAATTGTTTCACCCGTTGGTAGAACTTTCGGATATCATTTCCGCCATAACACCTCTCCATCTCTTCGATCGCGCGCTTCTCATGCTCTTTCTTCTTCTTTTTGAGAAGCCGGTGCCTTCTTTTAAGTTCGTAGAGCTCACGAACCGCTCTCGTCCTTCTGTCCAGCGTCGCCTTATATGCCGCTTGCTTCGCTAGATGCGCCCTTTGACAACGGTTCCATTGTTCGTCGATTGTTTCGCCTGGCAGGGTTGGACTCTCTGAGAGCTTCAGGGAGACTCGATCGGCAAAGTCCCTAGCGGTCAATTGCGATTGTAGCTTTGCGACGTCAAACTGTTTTGGTCTTGCTCTACTCCGTTGTCCTTTCGATATCCGTGCTCTTATCTTGGCTACAACAAGGAAATGATCCGAAGCGATGTTGGCTCCTCGGAATGTTAGGACATCGAGAATACTGGATGAGTGTCTGACGTCGATCGCAATGTGATCAATCTGGTTGACGGTTGATTGATCAGGGGACCGCCAGGTCCCTTTGTGAATATTGAGGCGAGGGAAATGTGTGCTGGCTACAGAGAGGTTTCGCCCCGTCACGAAGTCCAACAGCCTGAGTCCGTTCTCGGACGTGTTGTCATGTAGGCGATGACTCTAGCAAAGATGCCTTCCTTACCCAGCTTTGCGTTGAAGTCTCCTAGAACGATCTTGGTGTCGTAGCTGTGGCATTGATCGTATGTCCTTTCTAGGAGATCGTAAAAGTCATCCTTGCTATCGTCATCTTTATCCTCCGTTGGGGCGTGGGCGCAGATTAGGCTGATGTTGCCGAATGAAGCCTTGATGCGGATTGTTATGAGGCGCTCGCTTATGCATTTAAAGCTTAAGACTTCTTGCCTGAGTCTGCCTCGATCAACAAACCCGCACCCAAATAAGCGCTGCCTTCTCTCTTTGTAGCAATCACCGTAATAAATGTCGCAGTTTTTCATCCTGTTTTTGCCCGGCCCATCCCATCGCACTTCTTGAATGGCAGTGATGTCTGCCTTATAGGATTCTAGGGCCTCCACAAGTTGATCGGCTGCACGTGGTCTGTTAAGGGAACTCACATTCCACGCGCAAAACCGAAAATCGTTGTCCTTATTTCGTTGCCCATGGTCGTCAGCAGTAGGGTCATCCGTATCCGAAGCTCGTTGCCGTTTCTGAACTCTTAATTGCCCTCTTAAAGAAAGAGCCACATGAGTAAAAAAACCATTTTTCTAATTTATTCTAAATACAGGAAGTAATATATATCAAATATGTCAAGTCAAGCTAATTCTTTGCTTCGAAGTCAGTCATAGCTCGGTCAAAACTCGGAAAGTATAGAGGGAATACCTGTATCCGTTAGCCCAAATTGCATGTAGAAACGAGTTTCTGAAGTTAATTGCACATCGGAGAAAGAGCGGAGAAGAGATCAGTGTAGCTGGTGAATTCAAGAAGGCGATGAGTAAGCTAGTTTTTGTTAAAATTGTAATAATACTGACGAAAAAACCGAATACATGTTTCCTACATATGTTTCGCTCGTATTTGGCTACAATCTAGTAGAATGAACTAAAATTATGAAAATAATCTTCTTTTTTGTTTTTGTTTTTATATTAGATTTACTTATATTTTGTATTTAATGTGTACAGATATTTTAAAAACAAATCTTCCGGATTCGTTTCAAATATTCTGATTTCTCAAAATTGTCCTATATAAAAATCGAAACCTTACTACTTACTCTTCTTCAAAGCCAAAATAAACCGTACTAGGCCATGAGCTGCCTTGAACGTTCTTGCCCAGAATTAGTGAGGAGTAGACAACACTGGGACACTTACTTCTCAAGCGTCACCCACCTGAAATCTCATCTATTTATTTATTTGTCACCCATAAGTTATTCCAACTAAACAAGAATACTGAGAATTATGTGTGGGGTTCAGCCATCCCCCCGAACTAAACAAACTTAACGAAACAAAAAGTTGCCGATCTCCTGACATCAACAAAATAAAATGTTCAAGCCGACTTCGAGTATACTCATTTTTTTACACTGAAATTAATGCGGTCAGAAATCAATCATGGAACAACCACATTTTTGTGAAAAATAAAACTCTTTATTCCGAACTGCGAGTATTCTGTGGTTGCCGTGGTGTAATCAAAGTACGATTTCCGAAAACATTTTTCTGTAAGAGACAATGTAACGCCATTGACAATGTTACACAAAAAATCAAACAGTATTTCGTTAGAAATAACCAGTGTAACTTGAAATCATGAACCGCTTTTCATTTCGATTACGCACATTAATTTTAAACGTAAAATCTTAGGAAATGCTTATGATCCTTCAAGCTTGTCTATTAAATTAGCTTCTGGTTTAAATACATCCAATCATTTAGACACCCATCCGGCCATTGATTCCCCAAAGACCCACATTCATCATCAATGCTGTCAAACTGTCTGTGCACATGTACATCTTATCAATAATATGTTCAACATCCGCAGCAAAGCCCCTGTGGAAAATCTTATCCAAGCCCAACAACCGCACGAATTGTAAAGCTACTAAGGGAGCGACAAAACTTTGCAACATTACGACAACATAACTTTACTCCTACAATATGGGGGCATTGCACCACCCGCCTGAAGAGGGACTGTTAACCCCTGGGAACAAATTGCTTGCGTCCAAATGGGTAAGCACTGAATCCACCTCCTGTCGTCGTTAAGGCGTTGATCTCAGAGCCAAGTACACTTGCAACTTGCAACTAAGGACACCGGAATTAAGCCAAACCAAGGCAAATTGCAAATTAATAATAAATCATTTTGCAGGAACCGCACATCGTTTGGGTTGGTCGGAGAAGACATCGCCTTGGGTGGCGATACTCCTACACAGAAAGGAGTATAGTGTTTGGGAAAAGTCGTTGAATCACTCAAGATCACTCAGTATTTGGAGCAGAGAAGGCCATCGGAAACTATTTGACACTAATATCTCCGGTTCAGTGATTTAAGCTCTTCCTCTGGATGCTTCATATCTATTCTCACTTTATAGATATGATTCTGTGTCCCGGAATCTGTATAATGATTTCACAATGCAACCGAAATCGATATTTTGGAAGTGAAGTCTAGAGTTATGGCAATGGGAAGTACTGCTGAAGGCTTTTATTGCACATGCCTCAAAATAAACTATGCACTTCTTCTCGAATTTGGGTTTCTCGTCTCTGTACAAATTTATGGGATTTGCCATTATGTATGTTTGATCGCTTAAGTTTTTTTTTATTCTTTTTACTCAAATTGAAAGAACTAATTTGTGGGAGTAGACTAAGCTCCAAGAGCAGATTATTATGAGCTCATCTTTTTAACCGATTAGTGCTTTGTTGGTTAACAAACACATGGCTTTTATTTTTATCTAGGCCATAACTTGAAATTGTGAACTATTGACTAGAATAATTGGATTAAGATGTAGAAGTAGTACTCGTTATATGAAATAAATAATACGTTCCAGTGGATAACAGTGTTGAGGGAAGTTGATTGGCGTGAGGCTTTATTCACATTCGTTTTCTGGCAGGCGTACAATATATAATGCAGAAATAAAAGTACATCAGTCGGTCAAAACGCGTCCAGCTGTGCCGTAGTACTGAGAAAGTTTAAAAAGCTTTTTCTAGTCAGTTGTACTCTTTGAGCATTGTCAGTGACTCTAATTATATTAATTGTACGATTTATAATTTAGCTACAAAAACTGAGTATGAAAGTATTGCCGCAATTTCAAGCATTCTGCCGCAAAGGGTTTGAAGTATTGGCTGACATCGATATGTACACTTTCGGTACACTAAAGTACGTAGCCAAATTGGACACTGAAACTGTAACACGCAACACACCATGTATAAGACGCATTGCAATACCCGATGATGTTTTCGTAAATAGTTCTAAACGATCACAATGCAAATATAAATGAAAGGTTAATTAATGTTTCTTACATTCCACATTCTGCGATATATCTACCGAATTATTTTCAAATCTGTTCTGTCTCGGAGACCGAACTCGATAAATAAATAATTTTAAAAATTATTTTTTTATATTCATTTATTTTATTTAGAGATAATATCTCTTATTTACAATTTGCAGATGATACTGCTGTTCTTGCTGTGGGAGAACCAATAAAAGTAGCGACAAAAAAGCTACAGAAGACAGTGTATAATATATCGGAATGGACCAAAAAATGGCGAATTACATTAAATGAATGTTGATGAAGTAGAACACACACAAGCACAGCCAAATATCTAGGCAAAACTCAAAAACTGTGCAATTCCAACTGGAATGTTGTCTTGTCTGTCCAATTACAACCTACGGATCTAGACCTATGGGATCCAGCTATGGGCATGCACATGCAAAACAAATTTACAAAGAAAAAAAAAACATTTCAAAACAGAGTACTACGGAATATAGTAAATTCAATTACCTAAGAAACACTGATCTGCATAGAGGTCTAGAAATTGAAATGATCGAAGATGAAGGCAAAAAAGAAGCCAATAGACATGACTTAACTAGGAGATTACAACTTAACTAGGATTTACGACTAGAGTACGACTTTTAGAATTAGCTAGATAGGCAGAAGAAAAAACACAACAATAAGAAATATTCAACCATTTATGCGACGAGGAATAATTACCATGCACACTTTAAAGTTAGAAAAATAAATTACTGATTGGTCTAACGACAAGGTACAATAATTGGAAGGGTGGCTGCCCAACCCGCGATCAAATGCAAAGACGGTGGTACCGCAGGGGAAACGGGAAGAAGGGGTTAGTGGATAAAAATCAAACATTGTTACTCAGCACGGGCTCAGTTTCGTCTATGGAAGATACCTCCTTCCGACGCAAAGTTATAGAAATATCGACTAAATTGGAAAGAATTTCGTCGTGCGTCAACATGGCAGTGCAGGTCTTCATCAATGTGCAGGTAATTCGTCACGCACTGGAAAAGTTTGAGCGTGAGTACACTCTTTCGGATCTTAAGCCAACAACCAGACCAGAGATTCGTGGGAAATGAAGTAAGTATAACCGCGTAATCCACACGTGTTCCAACAAGCATGGATACATCCACAAAAATTAACTTTTGCAGTGGTCTATGGCATCATTGAAACTTATTTCTATTGAAATGATGAAGGAGCAACCGCTTGCATGGATTTGGCTTCAATTTATAAAGCGTTCATATGTTTTTACGCTTCAAAATACTCGTACCTGATTTTTTCTTGCGAGGGTATGTGAAAGTCTTCAAAATACACTATGGAGACCTCATAGCGAAAGGGATTTATCACGCAGTAAAAACCCTCCCTTAATAAAATATATTTATACTACAACTAAGTTTGACACTTATACAGCAGTTTTACTTTCTTGATTATGACGCATTTAGCAAGAGATTCTCCACCGAGAGTTCCTGCTTCCTGATTTAATTTTAGATTTCGGCGGATTGCACAGTTCGTTGAGACGAGTTTTATGCTGTAGCGCACGGATCTACTTTTCGTTTTCTGCTACTAATTCTCATGGATATTGTTTTATCGTGGTTGTTCTAACGATTGGTGTAGTGCTCCACGCAGCGCACTGTATTACATCTATAACATTATCGACTTCTATTTCGAAATCGTATGGGGTTCTCATCGGTACAGAAAACTAATCAAATCGTACGTTGAATAGTTAACGTAGGTGGTAATGCCTTTTTTACAAGTTTATCGTTCATAAATAGCACAATGGGTAAATGATCTAAACTTTCTTCAACATCTTCTGATAATTTTGCAACATCAGAGGGCCAGCGAGACACCTATGTACATCATGATCTCCAAAAAGTATGCTTCGCACTAAAGTCTCCACCAATTACGCTTTGGGCAGTAAATGTATGACACATTAAAGGAATAATGTTTGTTTTTAAACTATTCCTAATTAGTTGTATTGGATTGGATTCTATATTTATTCCTCCAAAGTGATATGTATATGTTATCGCGTATAAATAGATATTATCCGCAGGCGTAGTAACCACAATAGCCTTTTAAGTACCTGGTCTGGTGCCCACAAAATGTCTCTGCTCCTACTAGATAAAATTGAGACGATGGACTCACTTTAACATCGATGTAATATGTCATCGTTGCCACCGTTTTATCCCTATGTCAACCCACAATGCTCAAGTGAGCTAGATCATTGGAATTGCATTTGGGGCCTCCATAAATTCAACGCCAATGCAATTTTGCTAGAAAAGCTCATCAGTTCAGCATTAACCTGCTACATGCACCTGCAACCATAGTTTTGTAAGTTCAGACACCCGTACCAAGCGAATGTGGAATAATCGTTCGATTTATGCTCGTTCGCTGATTCGATGTGCAGATTTATCTCCTTTCCCTTTACATCTCTATATCTTCACCTGCTTTCGGAGTAAACCATTTTCACACGCATATCATAAAAAAAGAAACGTGAATAACACTCTTTAGAGAATGCTTCCAAAAAGTTAGTTTTTGTAAGTTTGGAAAACGAAAACATTTATTGTTATTGTCGAACAACTTTTTAGTATTTAAGTTAATTTTTTATTTAAAAATAAATCACCACCAGAGCAGTCGACACAAACAGTTTTACAGTTTAAGCAAATACTGCATTTCCGTTGATATAAATTTATTGACCCAGAACCTTAACCAGCTCCGGCCCGAGCCAAATGAGCGTCCTGTTTGGCGCCCCATCCTGCTTTTTTGGCAGCATAAGTCGTTTCCACATTATACAAGAGGTAGACTTACAGTTTTATCTTATTGAGGTATCCCCAGTAGGCCTAATCCTCGGTAACATAAGATTCGATTAGGGATGAGAATGCTGAGCCCAGAAAGTGAACCAAATTACGAAGTACAAGAGAAATCGAAGTAGGTTTGCAAAATGTAAAGCAAACATTGAAAATAAGTCTTTTTGGATGAAAAGCAATGGAAAGTCGTACAGTAGAAAAGTAGTACCTATATCTATTCTTAAGAATTTTTTGAAAATTGGAAGGTATATATACAGCTATTTTTGCGATTAGAGTATTCAGATCAAGAAAAAGACATTTCTGACTTGCAATGAAACAATACGAAATGTTCGTGACATGATAACCAAACATGTGGTTCCAACAAGACATTTGCCATGCAGCCAGAGAAACAATTCAATTACTGCATGAGTCATTTCCTAAACATGTAATCGGCCGTTTTCGGGATCAAAATTCGTCATCCACATCGTCATTCGATCTAAGGACTTTTTTTTTGTTGTGGTTTTTTTTTAAGTCAAATGTCTATGCAAACAAGCCCACCAACGCGAAAGAGGAAATTGGGTTGTATATTAATGAAATAATCAGCAACATTTATGCGAAACGGTCATGGAAAATTTCAATAGAGGAGTACGTATATGTATACTTGCCAGCAAAGTTGAGGTGGCCATTTATCCGATGTTCTATTCCATAAATAACAAAAAAAAATCATCTATTCTCTAAAATATTTTTGAATGGAAATGCATATTTAACATAGGTTTATTTAGTCTTCAGCTGATTTCTCCCCAAACTGACCATCAGCTTGTGCTAATCACTTTTACTCGATCTTCGCTTAAGGTCTTATTTCTCCAGCATTGTCATAGAAAACTCGTTGAATACGAAATGCGATGAAATGCTTCCCTTAAAAGAAGTTAGTTAGTATGATGTTTACTTCATCGGGAATGCTTTTATAAACGAAGTAATTGCCTCTTACGGGTATGGATTACCTATCCACAGCCATTCCTTCATGGAATAAGCTTACCAGTTGAGATACTCTCTTTATTTCCTGATTTACAAAAAACATACATTGGCACAACAAATTAAAGTACGAGTGGCACACAACATACGAATTCAGCTAAAGATCTCTCAAGTCACATATCCAGTCAATTAATTACACCTTTCTTAAAGAAAAACACAAAAAACAGATTCGCTAATTAATTATCGCTAATGACTGAACCCTAATGTATACACAGCCGCAGGAAAAAACATTTGAACATTTTGTGAAAGAAGGATAATTCCTTCAGTCAAGTCGGCTTTGGGAGTCATTCAACAGGCATTTTATTCTTAAAAGTCGAATTAAATTCCTAACAAGCTTAAGCAGACAACATGTGAAGTTTTTGTTTTTAATTAGCTTATCTTTATTTCTCAAGATGTCGTATTCCCAGATCCAATGTTATGTAGATTCTTTCTTTAAAAACACATGCGTCATCGTAAAATCAACGATACCGTTGAATGTACAGATTTGTATTAACTACATTAAATGACTTTTTGCCACCCAGTTTGGCCTCCCTTTACAAACATACACTGCTTCAAGCCCAAGCCCAACAATCAGACTATTTGGCGCTCATTTAGCGCTGATTTATCTCCTTCATAGTGCGTGGGAATCTGGAATGTCAACGGAAATGTCGCTTCCATGAAGTCATGCTCAAAAAATTACTTATTTTAGAACACAACCCCCATATTTGAAGTGTTCCACATTGAACACATACATGCTGACAATGATTTCAGCATTGCAATACAATATTTCCCGCAGAGCGACATTTTGCTTAAATCAATGTTTTAATCTTTTCAACCATCAATGCATAAGCTCGTATATTTCCCTAATCGCTCACTAAATCCCAGTCGCCGAAGAAAAATCCGAAACCATGCCATCAGTAATTCAGGGGAACACGATTTATACCAAAAAGGAAATTCATTATCTGATATTTATGTGTTCGAGCGTTGCGAAGCCATACAAACTCGTACACCACAATTCTTCGAAGGAATCTCTGCGCACGTACTTATTCCTAAATCGATACACTTCATAATATTGGTTATTTAAAAAGCATTAATAAAAGTACCTCAACGCTTCACAGCCTGCGTCGGTCTTCTAAAGGACATACCCACATTTCTTCAAAAGCGGGTACATGCTAGACTTTCATAACCATAAATCATTTCTGAGTGTGCTCTTCTTCGCAGCATTTGGGTACGTCTTGCTGTCATGCCTGGGAACAATTTCCGCCTAACCTGTAGAAACCACGATGTTGGGATACATGGAGCATAACCACCAGCGACCCGCCGGATACCCGACTGCACATATACACCTTCGTGGTAGATTACATTTGAATGAATTACACAAACTTTAAAAGTCGTCACCGTCCTAATTGGTACACTATTTCCTGCTCAATTTCACACCTCGTCCTCTAGCCCACCTTCGGATTTCATCACAGCACTGTGCTGGACTTTGGAAGCTAATTAAAGTTGGTTGCATTTGGGGGTACTGAACACTGCCGTATCCTCTCTTAAAGGCTCCCTTAAAGTTTCTGCGTATGAAATAACTTTAAGTTGAAGTTTTACAGGAAGCACTTGCTCTTAGTGAGGATGGCTGGTGGAGAGTGGGGCAGCATGACAAACAATGACAGCGTGACTGCACATACCCCCGCTGTACTCGTATATTCGAATGCATAGCACATGGTCGTAAAGTACATTAAAACCACCAAAGCCCACACACATGCGCTCACACCAGAGCACTCATACGAATTCAATAATCCTGTGACAGGACTGTGTCATAAATTTCATCGCCCCGTTGGAGGAAAACGCTAAAAATCAATTTTGATTTGTGGATTTTTATCCTGGTCTGGTCTAGTGCAGTGCATGGGACGCGCTGCCTTGTTGTTGGTGCTTCACTAGCTTGAAGAGACGACGACGTTAATTTCGAACAGGGTAATGGAATGGGCGGCCCATCGGAACCGCTTTTGCAGCTTTGTTAGCTTATCCCAGTAATCCATTATAACTGTGGTCTATTTTTGATGCCACTTCCACTTCAGCCATTGCCACCGCTGATGCTTCTGGTGTTTCTGATGTTGCTGGTACCACCCAGCGATGCAGGACACTGTGGCGCAATTTAGTTGAGAACTATTTATGGTGCCGATTTTACATGCATGCGCCAACTTGTAAACCAAATTAATACCCCATTTTCCTCATGGGAAAGTGAGGCGGAGAGAGAGTAGAGTGAGTTGGTGTGAGGAAAAGTTTGGCCCATCCGAATGGTTATGAATAACGTTAAAGCGTGAACAAGAGTTTAGAGGACAAAGGCATGAATAAAATCGCTAGTGATGAAATCACAGCCCCGAACATACTATGCAGCTGCACACAGTGAATGCAATTTTTGGGGCTAACCTAAGTTTGAACAATCAGACCTCTTAACGTCGCTCATCCGGCATTGGCTAACAGGAAAACATTATCAACGGTTCAGTTATGTAGGGCATACTCGGTGGTCAGTGCTTTTTTGAAGGTCATGCGTGATGTAGAGTGCATAGCCGCAAGCGATGTGGACGTGTTCGTATTTTACCAACACGTCTCATCGTGGCAGGTGTTAACACATGAGTGAATATCCGGCGGAGACCTATTGTATTGGCAGGCCAATAAAAATAACACCCTTGGGACTGGTTCAAAAATCATATATGTTTGTACACGCTTGAGGAACATCGGAAAGCATAACAACCACCTGAGGTGTAACGATGCAAAGCACTGACGCATACAATGAAGCGACAAATTGGAATTCAAAACCCAAAGCTTACAAGAAAACCAATTGCAGCAAGGGAGCTTGTAATGGAATTAGAAAGAACATAGGAGTCGAACACACAAAATAATGACCGGAGGTAAGAAAAACAAAGGAATATTCCGGCTCAGTCAACAAAAGATACCAGTAAAGGGTAAGTGACAGTAAAGGGGACGGGAAAAGGGATAAACGGATTGGATTGAATGGATTGCCATTGACTAGCAAACTGAAGAATATCGGGAAATATTGAGTTAGCTATGACCAACTGTAATAGGTAATCCAATTCTTGGATGAGGCAGCAGAATATCCAAGTTTCCGCTTGAAGAGATGAAACGCAAACACAAACAGAAACGAAGGGGATGTTGTGCCATATCCATAAAGGATTCCTAGCATTGCAGTAGGCATAGAAACGTAACGAATGATGAATAAATGGATTTATGTGTAAGGGCACACGTGTGTACAGACTTGTATGCACGTCTGAGTGTTTGATATCCGAAACCTCAGTTTCTGACTAATCGACAGATTAGACTTTTGCCTTAGATCGTACGTAAACTGGATGACCACTTCCAGTCATCGTATTCCCCTTGTGTTCTTTTTAAGGTCGTGTGTGGTTGCTGCAGTTAAATACAATGAACACAATCCGATTAGGGAAATAGTCCTTTATGTCGGTTTATTTTTTGATTCATAAAGAAACAAAAGGATTTATTCCTGCAAACGCAAATAAATAAGAAATGAATTCTAAAAAACCGAAAATGAAGTTTATTTGAATAAATACATATTTAATAATTATAATGATTTATATAAACAAATATAAATTAATAAAACAGTCAAAAATTAATAATTAAAGTAAGCTGATAAGATAGCAAGATCGTAGGAAGTTTATTCAATGCTAGTAAAGAAAGTACAGATACATTTTCTGTTTTGAATGTTTTCTACATAGTTTAATAGAATAAATAAACTGTTTACGACCGAAGAATATGTATTTGGTTGCCAGTAACACAATTTTTTAAGGAAATATTCCATTGGCACAAAATCCCAATACAATCCTGTGGATGTACACAGCGTTTGTCAGACACATCTTGACATATGATAGCTTAGTCTGGTGGTAGGCTTCCTTGAAAAGCACAGATTGAGTTATATTAGTTTAGGCATTAACCAGGAACCAGCGACTTGCATACTTGGGCGTCGAAGGAGCGATTAGAACTACTCTAACGGCGGCCCAATACTATTTACCACTTTGCCTGTACATGCAGATAATGGCGACTGGCTCCTAAGTTCCAATGGTCATGCATGTATACTAGATAGACCACAAATTGACCAACTTGAAACCGTTTATACCCCTCCGTTCCTCGACTTCGAAATATGCATCGGGTGCAATTTCCCAACCACGTTGGAGTGGACTACTTATGTCCCCATCAGTAATTCGACCATCCACGTATACACAAATAAATCGAACATGCTAAAATGTATAGGCACGAATGAACTTGCCGGGAAAGGGCGGCTTAAAAAAAGCATTTCCATCCCCCGAAGGAAGATGCATTTCAGATTCAGTCAGCCATCACAATCACCGACTTCTTAAAGTCATTTTTGAAAAACATCGCTTGTGATTATTTATTTTTTGATTACTTTTAAAAGGGGAAGCACATCGTCAAAGATGCTAAAGTGTACATTCAATCCGTCATATCTGCAGATCGTAAATCGTTCACCTGAGAAAATCATGCCTGTAGAAAAATATATATTTACTCTCCACCACAGCGATCCTTAATCATTGTCCAGGAAGTACAAGAACCCCTTTAAAAGCATATAATATTGTATGTATTTTGTATAGCATGTCAGTTACATAAAAAGGAAAATGAAAACAAAATACTACTTGACTTTTACTCCTGATTTACGTGCTCACTATCCCTTTGCATTTTCTCAACGAAACAATACAGGCGGTAAAAACAAGGTAGACTTTGAGCATCAACTTGTGGGACAACCCTTATGGGAAATGTTATTTATTCCAGTTCAATTAACTTTACTGTATCCACAGACATGATATTTTGATTTTATAGTCATTGTCCATTCTACCACGTTGGCACAATCCAACCATGGGAAAGTTTTTCCATTCTATGGGAACCCTTTGTCTGCAAAAGGGGTTCAATTCTTTTGCTTTGGCCAATTGGCTAAATACTGAGGGAGGCGCACCCATCGATGAATTTCACTCACTTAAGGACAATTCATGCTTGCTTGTGTATGGACTTCACTTGAGTGGCAGCCTAATTTGGGACCGCATGGTGCTCTTACTTGATTGACGTGCGGAAAATAACTTCGAGTTGAATTAACTTCTGATTTTCTTCAACAACGTCATGTCAAAAGGTTAATTAATTTGTATAAGTTAAATGGTTGTGAAGCACACCATGGGGAAGGTAGTTGCTCCTTTTTAGAAAAATGGGGAAGTGGCTCTTTGAGCACCCGAAATGAAAGTTGGCAAAATCATCAACCGATTCAAGTGCTATACTGGATATGTTTTGAACAACAGTTTCATGATTTATGAGTTAGGTTTGAGTGGCTGACTGCTGGTAGCAGCAGTCACTCTTAGGCCAGAGTAGGCCTGTTGTGATATCACGCGGATCTAAAACCCTATTCCGCAAACCAGTTTGCGTTTTTGATGAGTGATATTGATATTGTTTCATTTCGCCTAGTCTGGAGGCATGTGTACCAATAGTGTGGCATTTGCCCGGTAATTACGGCGGTAATGGTTTTAAGGTTGAGTCTACTCAATCTGATCAGGCTACGTGAGCGTATTGGATCTATGGTAGGCCAAAGCTGTTTGTGGTGTTTCTGGCATTCAGTGCCAGTAAAACATTTACGATTTATGTTAGCTTTTTAAAGCGGTCCACCAAATTGCGAACCCATTTAGATCCGATGGTTTTCTTACAGCATTATATAGCCGTGGAGGCCATTCTGAAGCGCTCATGGATGTTTAGTTTCCAGCTTAATTTCGTGTCTACGAGTAGGATGAGGCCTAAGAATTTTGTACTGTTGTTCAGTTTATGCAAAGATATTTTCGACTGAAATTCGGCCGACAATAGCAAGGGATGTAGTCTTCAACTCGGCAGTTGTTAAGTAGCCAAAATCAGAGTTACAAATTCAAAAAGGTCTGTTTTTTTGTAAGCAAACAAAATTCGAATCCACATGTAGATATGTATGTACATTTTTTTCATATTATCCAAACAGATTTTCAAAGTTATAATAGTTAAAAAAATTGAGTAGAATTTATACTTGCGGCAGTATTTGTATTAATAAATGCATCGAGAAAATATTTTGTGCAATTTTGCAGTTATGAAATCTTTACCTCCGCAGTCAATTCACTACTAGAATTCAGTACACTTAATTTGTCTTAAACTGCTTTACAATCCAACGCTCAACATCCAAAATAAATAGTTGGTTTTCCAGATTTTGGTTTTTTTTCAATATTCTTATTTGCTTTTTATATTATCACATACTGTAGACTGATATCTTTTCACTATTTTTCCAATATCGCGTAGAGATTTTCCATCGTCAAAATGTTTTATTACAATTTCTCCAACAACTACCCGTGTTATAAGTGCCAATTTCGAAGCGTCTAGTTTGATAAGCTTTTCAGAGCACTGAGCGACTTGAGTCGGAAATTGAATCTATACAACCAGTGTGAAATCGACGCTCCTACCCACTACGGTACGGATGCAAATTTGAGTGAATTGCGAAATTGGTTTGCTACCAAAAATGAGCTCCATGGACTAACTAAGAAATGTCGTCAGATCGTTTTTTTGCATAACAATCTGTGTTCTTTTTCAAGTGGCGTGGTTGAGGTTGGGCTGAATTGATCATATGAGAATATATTTTACTAGAACGTCTTTTGGCTGCTGTCTCCATCGTAAATCTCCAAGACTGTTGAAATCCATTTCAAATAATGTGCGCTGCCCGGGTTACGGTTCCTGCTGAATTGTCTCACCCGAAAAGATTCAAATGCTTTGCGGGTTAGTGTTGTTGCGTTCAACATTCGAGATGCAGTCTTTGCCTCCATCACCGTCTGTAACCAACACGAATAATCAAGTAGTTCTAACATCAATCACAGAATAACTACCGCGTAGGCATTATGCGTCTCAGACCAGTGCATGGCTTACTTGCTGAGTGATAAGTTTTAACCTATTATACTATATACAAAGAATAATAGCTGCATCATTTTAGAAATACATTAAGGCCTTAAATTAAGAAGAAAATACTTGATGAGAATTCCGCACTGTTCCTCTAATGAAAGATTTAAGTACAATGTTCAATTCAATCAATGAATTTGATTGTTTTCCCTTTTTATTCGTATCTTATCCCTTGCCATACAAGAATAGTTTCTTTTTATCTAAACTTCGTTTTAACATGCCACTAAAGACGCAGTTGTGTCAAACATTGGAAGGAACCCATCATTCAAGGAAATGTTATTTCTTACTCTACATTTTAAGATGAGATTACATTCGCTATCCCATTCCCTACAATTTCAGTACATACGAAAACACTATAAGTCACTGATTAGAAAAAAGTTAACAAATCAATAAAAGCGAGTGTGCTGATGGTTTATAGCTCAATAAAAATTGAATTGAGTAAATGTATGCATGTGTATATTTATTTTCTTTTTGTTTCTAACGAAGGCAATTCAACGAACGTCCTTGTGATTGAATAGTCAAAAAGCATTCCTTATCCCTGATGTACATATGTATGTAGTAAATTGAAAACGTAATGCTTTGCATTAGAATTTAATACTATTTTTAACTTGAGTAAATATGTACAACTCGCTGGAGAGCCATGAGCGTTCTTAGCAGCGTACATACAAATTTATTATTATGCTTACCATACGAGAAAAAAATCTGTTGCGAACCAAGCAATAGACAGACATATCTATCTTAACAAAGACACCTTGGCTATTTTTAATATCACTACAAAGAACGATGAAGAATTGTTAGTGTTTCAAGGAATCTTTTAAATCAACAAGTTTGAGACGGAACGTTTTAACTACACTGGCTACATCCATGTACTTACATCAAATTTTGCATTTGCGGCGATTTGGTCACGATACCGAAAATTCAGTTTTTCTCTTTCTGCCAGTGGCAAGTGCATATCAATTCAGTTTTCTATTTTATGGCCACTTAGCCGTGCTTTTGAAAATAACTAAAGTATTGACTTTCTGCTTACATCCCCTTAGAAATCCTTCCTTCCTTCCGCAAAGTTGACTATTATTTTTTTCATCTGTCATCGTGGGTGATTATGCTTACTCTTCATACTGGGATACGTCCCGGCACAATTCTTTTGTGACTGTTCACACCTCTTTTTCTTTTTTTGCAAAACAAGGGGACACACGTAAGATTTATCCATTCCGTAAACTCAGTTTTTTTTTTTAGTTTTTATGGGACAACCCATGTTGAAGTACCTTCTAAAATTAACAGAGCTCCTTGCCTCCATATTAATTTCGTTTACTGTAGCTCATTTATATTCACCCAAATTGATACTGATACCTGCAACCCGTGAATATCACAGCTAATATTGATAATTGATTGTGATTGAAAAGCAAACTGTTCTAATACTCCTTAGTAAATGCATAAATGTGAGGTTTCAATATGGGAGAAAACCAAGAGGATGATACAACCACCAGGGTGAATGAAGAGGTAGAATATCTGCGTGCTGAGTACATTCATGAATTACCTTACACATCAAAGCCTTTCCAAGAGCCACTCCTGTATAACTCATTTTACGGCTTTAGTCTTTGTAAACGCCTCCTCTATTACCAAGATAAAAAGATAGTTTATCTATGAAGGATGCAGTTGAAGAACGCCGACGATCTGCTGATGCTCTTAATACTTGCAGCGTAGAGGATGTGCGGCTAATATGGATTTAATTCTCTCTGAAAAAAATACTTGTTTATCTATTCATTTCCTTTGGCTTCCATTGATGCCACATATCCGCAGTGGAAGGGAAGATTACCACACATTCTGAATTTGTAATAACATTCCGAATGGATACGTTTTTCTCATGGGATAATCCTTTTATATAGATTAGTGAGTACATCGGTTACATCTTCTTGTGCCTGTGCACGGTACGGACGGTGGAATACGAGTGGGTTCAAACTTGGCGTGGGTTGGAGATTTAATTTGGTTTGATTACATGTTGGTATTGCGCATTAGCTTGATGCTTTTATGGGATGTTGGATTTTAATGCGATTTTAATTAACCTAGACCAGTTAGTCGATTTGATGTGTTACATGCTATAATTAAATTAAGGACGAATGGGTTGGCAAGTGATTATCTATTGTCTGGTGAGAAATTACAGACATTTCATGGCAGAACAAATTCTAAACATTCTATGGGTTTGCGCAATAAAATGCTGGTATTTCAGATAAGGACTGGAGTAGGGTTGGTAAAAGTTTTGGGTTCGTTTGAGTATGATTTTGTGAAAAAAAAACATTGGATATATTTTTTTATTTATATTTTACAAAACAATATTATTAAATTTGCTGGAGCGACAGTCTTCAAAAGATAATACCCGCACTGAAGTGGTGTTCCTACTTGTCGAAGTTTACTTGGTCTCAATACACTTTATGTGTGTGAATAGACATACCGGGTGATAGCAAGTAATAATAATTAATCTTAATTTTAAATGTCTGTTCAAATTACCTTAACAAATCAAGTTAACAAATCAATTTCGATTGTATAATTTAATCTTTTGCAAACCAATGAGGTCTAAGGACAACAATGTATTACCCTACCTAGATAATCGCCTCAGGATACATGTATGTAGCCCTTTCCAACACTTGCGCATCTCTTTGATGCAGTAAAAATGATTCTTACCTTAAATTAGCGAAAAGGTGTATGAATATAATAATAGCCAACAAAAAAAAAAAACAATAATAGAAATAGTCAAACAGATACCAGGCAGTCAACTGAGCAATATAGAGGGACAGAAATGGAAGAGTGGGTGGTTGAAAATATCAGAATCCCTATTGGTCTGCAAATATACAGCGATGAATCGGAAATGGAAATTGGTCCCATGGAAAATCTATCATTCCATACATATACTATCCGACAGCCATACAGAATGTGAGTTCCGGCCTGCCTTTTGGAATGTACAAGTTTCCTATCATGGCGATTCAAACTTTGTATACTTCTACAAAAAATATGATTTCTCAAAATCTGCAAAATAGGTATTTGTTGCACCCTTTTGGTCTTTTCTGGAGCGACTTCACCTGCACCTGCTAATTTTGAACTGGGCCGAATTAATACCTTTCTCATGAATCTTGAGTCAGTAAACCTTTGTTGACTATTTCTTCCATTGTTCCGCCACTTGGAAGTCCTAGGGGCTCAACACTTTAAACAACCATATTTAAAATGTGCTTTTCGGCTTAATCTACGTTTCGTGTTTAATGACAATATTTTATTGCTTTTATTGGCGAATAAAACTTGGCTTAACCTATTTAACTAAACATACCTTGAAGTAACTCAACCTTCTTGAACGTAAAAAGAAACTATCTTCACTTTGTTTCCATGATGTATACGGCTAACACATATATTGTATACGGCGCACTTTTTTTATTTTCAATTTTTTGTTTTTAATTTTTCCCCTTATGACTACCTTAAATATACGCAAGTTATCGACCCAGCAAAATAGCCGTTCTTTGGCACACTCTATCTTGAGCAGAGATCTGAACCACATCACACCAGTCAACCATTTGTGCGTCATTCCAAGCGCAGGGGCAGAGTCGCATTAGCATAACTTTAGTCTGCTTTTAGACTCTTTAGTGGTTTTACCGCGCAAAAAGGTAGTAAGACACGAAATCACTTTTTTCCCATTTCGACCGATCTCACAAATGAAAGTTCTTTCGATAATTCTACAATCGAATTGTTTGACATATGTACATATCTATTTCATTATTTTCATTTATCCCCAGTCCAGTTCTGCTAAAAAGAACATACTTTATCACTTTCCGCTTAAAATTGTTTACGACATAAATTGAAGTTCAAATAGCAACATTTACAAAATCAACTGATAAATACATAAATAAGACTGCCAAGCCAACCAATCAGTAAAGTAAATTATTTCCAATTCAAGCAAAGCAAGTTTCCAGCAAATACTTAATATAACAAGCAAATAAATTATCAATAATTAATCACAAACCATCTCATCGAAGCTTAATTTGGATACAATTTCAAGCAAATTATTAAAGACTACCCATTCATATAAAGACGAAGCATTACTTTTCAATAGTGCTTTATCATTCAACTTATTAACAACTCTTCACTTTGGTCTATGACACAAAATAATTCCTACCCTTTGGTATTTGTTGTTGCCACTCAAACATGCGAGTCGTAAAAAATATACGTCAAAGAAAATTGATCAACTCTACCGCACCACTTGCAAAGGTACACGTGTATAGTTACAACTCAACGTTCCACAAAAAATAACTCTCGAAAAGATGAATTTATATTCGAGCATACATATGTACATCCGGTTGAAGTGTATCCTTTGTATAATGTATCCTGTTGTTCCTTGCGTTATTTTCGTTATAATTTGTCCCAATTCAAAAGCATCAAAGAATTAATCATAATTCCGGTGTACGGGGAATTGATGGTGGTGGGACATATCGTGTTTAAAAAAAAGGTATGTACATCAAAATAATGTTAAAAAGTTAAAAGGGGAATTTTTAAAAAAATGCTACTTTGCTGTGGAATTAAACTAAGTATGTGCATTTGATTAGGAGCTTATAATGATGCTAATGTCTACAACAAGGACCATGCGAAAGTTAAAAAAGACAGATCCTTGTTGGATGGTTGGCGCTAAAGTTCGAAGCGGACCTGGGCTTCACTTTCAATAAATTGATGTCTAGTAAATCGGTGTAAATAAAAAAAATACATTTAAGAATATGCTTGTGTTCCGAATGAATATCAGTGAGTTTCAATGTGGTAGGGTTAAAACATAAAATGAATGCTTGAGGGATGCGTTGCTGCCACTTTGGTGCGGGATATTAAGAATAAACTGATCTCGACCCATACTGAAAACATTGGAAGTGGTTCATTAGATATCATTTGAAATGGATTACCTGTGTCGAGGTTGTAGGACTTGAGAAAGTACATGTATATTACTTAGACGCTTAAATGTATGCATATATTCTCGTAATGATGCTAACATTGGTTCATCACCTGCATGCTATATCGGACAATCAAGAAGCTTTGGTTTTTCCGAAACTCTTCGACATAATTTGTATTATGAAACGTAAAGGAGAATGATATTTTTGTAAGAAGTGAAAGAAGATTAAATGAACTAAATGAGTAAATGCATTCAACCGCGAAAAGAGCTATAATTTAAAAGCTTTTTCCAGAGCTAATAAGTTACATACTTTCTGACTAACACATACTTTAAATTGGTTCATTCCTAAAGCCCAAAAATAATTTGGAATTTCCTCGGCTATTTACTGTCAAGTATCCCAAATACCAGTTCATGCTCATGCCGTTTAATGTGGTTGCAACAACCAACACAACACACCATTGTCTACGGCCTAATATTTAAAGTAATCTTCGCAGAAATCCTGAAAATTTGTTGAATTCAACAATCTACGATGATCTGCCTTTTTTAATGATCCCATTTTATTTGGTGACATCAAAACCTAAGTGCACATTCTGTCGAGCAAGGCAGCCATCCGCCACCAAAAACTATTCACACAACCAAACAGTGCTCGCCAAGAACACTTTCGTCGTAATAATTATTCAATAATATGGATGAAAAGGGAATTCTTTGCCTTACCCTCATTCTTAACCATTTCTTTCGAGTTCATCTTGTCCTTTCTGTTCGTTGAATGGGCACGCTAGGGACGTACTCGCCAACGAGTTTCTTCAGTAATCTCTTTCCGTCACATAAAACTTGAGAAGGAAGAACCCCTGGACAAAATTGAAGAGCTATGAGGCGAATTAATGAAAATTGAACAATAAAAGAAAATTGCAAAATCAAAATTCAATTATAAATGACCAGGAAGGAGGGAAAAAAAAGAAAACCAGTGAAACGATTCGGTTGAGAAGATGACTTAAACGCAATTGGGAGCAGTCGGTAATTGTTATCCGGTCGAGAGCAAGATTTGCACTTTGAAAAGGTTGAACGATGGGGTTTACCTTTTTCTATTGCCGTCGGTTAAGGCGTAAACCGTTTTGTTAAGATCGTTAAATTGAAATCGACGCGTAACTCAATAAAAACTCAACTGTTGGCAAGTGTCTTCCTTGAAAAAGGTTTAACGAGGCGGTTTTCAGCATTGAGAACGAGATTCTTTAATTGTTTGAGAAACGTATACATCAAAAGCATATGAGCTCACTCCATTGTGACTTAAATGAGATATTAGTTTTGCTTGCATATTTTTCTTGCACTAGTTTAGGTTAAGTTGATGTTACTTATGTCCTGCTGGGCCCATTGTGATGTCCGTTAGGGGAAAGTATTCTCTTTACGTTCCTCAGGTAGGGACATGCATCATTGCTTTGTTAATAAGATAGCAGAGGTATACAGGGCCGGCCCCACCATATGTGCAGGATGTGCAAATGCAATTGGGAAGACTAAATAAACATATGCTAAGTATGCATTTCCATTCATACACAAGAATCTTATTCAAAAATAGGCACAATAAAGGTCGCTAAGTGAAATTTATTTTTGCAGGCATAAATTTACTCATTTGCCAATAAATTCACACAACCAATCCCACCAATGCCGTGCATGACAATTTCTTGCACAATCACTCAAAAAATTTCCAGAGGAAAACATCTCAAAATGAGTGCGAAAATATGCAGAATTTATTTCTGCACAAATGAGAGTTGCTCATTTATAGGAAATAAAATGTTTGATTTTACAATTTATTATAAATGAGGTACTTATTGATTTGGTTGGATATTCTAGGAGAAACAAACGCAACAAGTAAATAATAGCAATGTTCTTCCTTTAATTTGTCACTTCTTGACTTAAGGTTTTAGACAAAACTGAACAGACTAGGAAACGATTAATGATTATGTTAAATTCACTGAGTGCATTTCTGGTAATCTAAATTTCTAGAAACTCACTATTCTGCCTCCTAAAAATGCCTTTGCTTTATTCTGAGGAATGCTCCGAAACAATATTAAAATCGAAACAAGGATTTGAGGTAGAGTTTTATTTCAAAATACTAGATCAAGCGATTTAATCAATTACAGAAAGGTTTGAGCAGCTTGAAGGATATAGCACACAATTTGCTAAAACTTAGGCCAGACTAGCTTCCTAAATTTAACTGCCAAGCAGGGCCCTACCATATGTGCAGGATGTGCAAATGCACAGGGCACACAGCGCTCTTAGGCGGATTGTGAAGACTAAATAAATCTATGTTAAATATGCATTTCCATTCACACACAAGAATTTAGTTCTAAAAAATTCAAAATAAAAAATCTCGCCAAATCTTCGACTGAACCGTGCAGAAATAAAATCTGCACTCTTAGCTCAAACATGTTCATAGGAAACCATCCCAAAATAATAAACTCAGTTCTCAATTCGTATAGAATCATTTGAGCCAAACGTGCGGAATTTATTTCTGCACATTTGAGATTTGTTCACATAGGTAAGTAAAGTTTCGAGAAGGGATGAGAATTTACTTCATATGTAAATCGTGTCCCATAATTCACGCAAAAAACTTAAATTTGTTATTGAATCATAGATTATATAAATTGCGGTTATGTATGGAATAGCACATCGGATAAATGCCCTCCACGACTTTGCTGTATGTACCCCTTTATAGAAATTTTCTATGACCTTTTTGCATAAATGTTGTTGAAATTCATTAATACACCACACAATTTCCTCTTTCTAAGTGTTGGTGGTGCCGTGGAAATCCAACGGCAATAGATCGCAAGATCTGGATGGCTAATTCTGATCGCAAAACGGCCGATTACACGATTAGGAAATGACTCATGCAGTAATTGAATTGTTTCTCTGGCTGTATGGCATGTGGCACCGTCTTGTTGAAACCACATGTTGTTCACATACATATCCTGTAACTTAGGCACGAACATTTCATATTATTTCAATTCGTATTGTTTAATTCTTGCAAGTCGGAAATGTCTTCTTCTTGATCTGAATGCTTTCATCGCAAAAATCCACAATATTCGCTGTATAGTTACCTTTAAATTTTCACAAATTCTTAAGAATAGATATATGTACTACTTTAATTGTACGACTTTCCATCGCACCTTATCCAAAAAGACTGATTTTTTGTACTTCGTAATTTGCTTCACTTTCTGGGCTCAGCATTCTCATCCCTAATCGAATCGTATGTTACCGAGGATTAATCCTACTGGGGATACCTCAATAAAATAAAACATATTGAAAGTCTACCTCTTGTGTAATGTGGAAACGACGTATGCTGCCAAAACAGCAGGATGGGGCGCCAAAAGTAGATCTTGCACAGGGCTCTCATTTGGCTCGGGCCGTCTCTGCTGCCAAGACTGAAGAATGGGGCGATAATTTGGCTCGGGTCAACGTTGGGGGTACATACCTTCTGGACAGAATCTATTTTTTAAACACTCTCGCTATATTTCCTAGTCTTTCCATTGACATTAATTGAGGTTGAAATGTGTAATATCTTTGAGCGGGTGAAGGTGAGTGGAGAAGCCTTTACTTGCCTTTGTGCCAGTGCTATAACTGTTGCATGTAAGATGCAACATTGTTTCGCTCTCCTCCGATTCTGTGTCGTGCATGTATGTGTTGAGCGAGTACCACCGAGTTGCACACATTCCTTATATCGGACAACGAATGTTCCCACCAAAATTGCTGATACATATATGATATGTCTACGTAGCCATAATACATACAATCAAATGAATGGATATAAGGAATAAAAGCTATGACTGGGAATTATATAGAAATTTTCGTTCATATTATACGTTATTTTCACAATTACACATTTTTTACAATATTGACATCCGTATGAGCATAAGGGATTTTCTTCCCTTTTTGTGCTTGCAACACAAGGTGATCACATCCTCCTCTAATAAATTCTCGATAAGTAGTAGTAAATGCAGTGTAATTAACTTGTAGAAGAATTAATAAATAACTAAATTAACAAATGATAAAATATCAATCCATGTATTTGCTTTTCATTTAGTACAACTCATTATTACCTACAAGTTCAATGTTCATTGAAAGGTAGGAGATTGGCATTTGCAGCCAAGCAAGTGGGGGATATAAATGATAAAATAAATTATGCAAGTTTTTTCCAATATAAAACATTTCTGCCTTCGAAGTATACCTTTGAATTGAATTCAAATTAATAAACAAACCGTAATGACAATCAATATCACTAAATTTCAATAAGTTCACATCTGCCTGCTATTTACTTCCGGAATCCAAAAAGATTTATTAAAGGATCGAACCAATAAGAGAAAAAATGTACTTGTCATCAGTCAATATGCAAATTCCGTTTCATCAGACAATCTTCCCCAACAATACGGCTGTACCAACAAATCATTATATCAAACAAGCTTGACGTTAATACCTAGAAAATTACCTTTTCATATTCTCCTTTAGAGCACTTTTGCAACCACAACGAGTTTGACCATGACCGTCGGCCCACATCGTTGTAGTCTTCATTTCTTTTCCTACCAAAAGCACTGCTACGTCGCATCCGGTTCTACATCCGAATAATTTAAATTTTCATTTCCCTTTTCTTCCCCAAGAGAGCAAAGACAACCGAAAATGAGCTCAAAAATTATCATATTAATGGTATGGTCTTTTAAGCAAATTAGTTAAAATTAGCGAGACACTTGCCCAGCACAGTGTACCACAACCGGCGAAAAAATGAAATCCCTTTAAGACAAAGGAAGAGCAAAATAACAGAAACGAAACGAACATGGATCCTTCGAAGCACAAAGCTTCCGGACAGTACTCATAATATGGAAATCATGTCGTCACCACAGCCCCCATACAAAAACGTATCTCTAGGGCACATTCCTCTTCTATTTCTGCGATACTGCGAATGGGGTTAAAAAAAAAAACATGCAATGCTCCAGGGCATTCTGGGAATCAGATCCTTCGTGAAGAGAGCACATTGTTTGAGGTCCATCGTATGGTACCCTATTGGAAATCTTGAGTGGAATGAGTTTTGAAATTAACTTTTCAAATTTAGTTTGTGACAAAATTATAAACCTGAATACAGCTATTCAGTTAATTGGATTCTTCTAGCCCTATTGCCAACTGTGAGATTTGAAAAAAATATGTGCTATATTTGTGCAAAATAATTTTCAAGATGCTCGTAGTAAAAATGTGGACAAAAGGCTAACAAAATGATCCGTAGCAGGTTATAACAACTGCATTAACGTTTGCATTCGATTCATAAAATCAAAAATATTGACACTTGTGTAATAATAAAATAAATTGTCATTAACTATTCGACGATACCTTCTTCCGATATCCATACTCGCTGACAATGGAAGAAATGGCAACCCGTCATTTGGATATGCTGTATCAGCGGAAATTAGTATTTAAGGTAGTTCATAAGTAAAATAAGTAAAAGTAAGACTATGGGAAAGTATTTCATCTGATTGATTATTATTAAGTAAATCGAAGGCAGTTGAGTAATGGAAAATAGTTTAATTTATATCATAAAGCAAGCATACCTGCAAACGGGTTTATCCGCGTAACAGGGTTAGTATACTTTTATTACTATTACTTGAATGACTTAAAGTCTGCTTACTAATAGTCTCTAGTTCGTTTGGTTTTGACTACATGCTCCAAGTCGTCAAGTTAAATTAAAATTAAGTTAAATGAAACGGGATTGAATTGAATAGCATGTTTGTCTGGCTAATCAGATTCATTATGCCATGACGCGCAAACACTTTTGTACCCTATGGATAGGTACAGGAAATAAAAACCTAGTTACGTTTAGAATCCCTCCTGAGTTCGTCATTCAACTGTCTATAAACATATCTACGTGGACTTCCGTTAACCACTCGTCGTTGGAAACATAATTAGCTGGAAATTAAGTTTTCGTCGCGACTCTGCCATTCCTCTTTAGCTACGTCAGCTGCAGGACACACGTTCACGATGCCCAAAACCCATTTCAGTTTATGTCTGTACAAGCAGCACTCATCCATGCTGAAGCAAAAAAAGGGCAACGATCCATACAAACGTTTAATTTAAACCCTTTTGGCAGTAGCCATGAGATGGAGGTGATGGCTATAATTAGGGATATGCTACAGCACACTGTCCCGAATGCATCGGAAAAGCTCTTCTTTGTTGCCAACGCGCAGAATTGTGTTCGCCAATTAAATAAAAGATATCAACGTAAACCGAAAAAGTGAGAAAAGTATAAATAAACCGTCGCATGGTACAGTAAACGGAAGTAAGAGGCCAACCAGACAACCACAGCGTGGTGGCACTGCAGTACAACAAGAACCTGAATTCCCTAAATGAATGGGAAGCTATGAAAGGATGGGCTTCTCTGTTTTTAATATTTTGTACGCTTGTCAGGATGTTGGAAATGGTTGAACAGCCATTCATTGCTGCTCCACGGACACGGAATGCGTTTAGAAAACTTTTATATTCTATAAGTAACAGAAAGGGAAAAGGAAAATCTTACAGGAACTTTCAACTTGAAACTATGAAGGGGTTTTGTTCGTTTATTTTCGCAAGGCGTAAAACTTTACTTTGCAATCTATAAAAAGTAATAGGAGAAAGAAAGGAGGCCATTCCTCGGAGTATACTGAGCTCCTTCTGAGGTTCTTTTTTTTCGAAAGCGAAATATTCATGTTTGCTTTTTTATATTTCCTATCAGCACTTCGTCCATCGCATTTTTTCAATTCCATCGAGTAGCTTTTAATTCGTCAGACTATGAAATTACTTGCGTAAGTTTATGTACGTGAAAGAATTTAAGCTGAAAAGTTCTGGATACGTATCACCTATTGCTTGGTGTAAGTTTGAAAGGATTTTCTCTTCAGATGGAATTTCTGAAATTTCATTCAATGGAATGTTCATAAATTCTTAAAATAACAAAAACAACATCCTCTTCGTGAGGGCAATGGACTATAGGAACCAAGAGCGTTATGGGATGACTCGGGATGTATGAAATGCCTTCTTTCTGTACCAGAGAAATATTTTTGACATTTGTTTACAATATGTTCCATTCACCAACTTCTTCGTTCCGACGCAGTTGTACAACTTGTTAGTCTTTCAGGTGTGAAGGAAATTGTACTTTATACCTGTCACATTTTCGAAGGAATGCAGCAATTGTTTGCATTTGTTTCCTTTCTCCAATCACTTATATAATGTGAGTTTCAAAATGCATGAGCAGTTGCAACTTCGCTGGCGAACAGTTTCCCATATTTTTTTGAGACCATGCTTTCATTATGTTTTTATTACGATGGCGTATACGGCAAAGCCACGGTCAGGTTTTTACTCCTACAATCCCCACAACACATGTATTTATACTTCATTTATTTTGAACACACGTGCGTCGCCTCATTTTTGAAACCACTCAGTACAATGGTTCCATGCCTTTCAATGTGCAATCTCACGTAAGCGGCGTAATCTCTCCCCAAAATGTTTCAACATGCTGACACATTTAGGTGCTTTTTGACATCTCCTTTCGTTTACTCCATATTCTCATTGGGCGCGAAAGAAAAAACAGCTGATGGCGAGTTGAACTAATGTATGCAACGATTCCCTTGTGGTTGTGCGGAAGGCTAACAACCCGCCCATATAAAACAACAACCGTTACGAGTGAGCAAACTGCCTCGGATCAACGGACGGAATCGAATCAACGACGACACGGCACGAAAAAGGACAATGATTTGCGAGTGTGCTCCTGGAACGTAAGAACACTCTACACTCCAGGGGCCGCTCATAAACTGGAAAAGATCCTAACGCAGTACAAGGCGGCTATTACTGCGATCCAGGAAATACGCTGGATAGAAAGAAAGAGAAAGAGTGCGACATATATTACAGCTGTCACAAAAGGTTGCACATATTTGGATGCGGATTCTTTGTGGGAAAACGGTTAAGATCGAAGGTCATCGACTTTAAACCGATAAGTGATCGCTTGGTTGTGATCCGTAACCAAGGCAGATTCTTCAACATCAGCCTTATATGTAGACACGCCCCTACCGATGAGGCTGAAGACTCCGTCAAAGAGGACTATTACGATCTCTTAGACGGTGCAGGTACGATGTCAAAATCTTCCTCGAAGACTTCAATGCCAAAATCGGTAAGGAAAGCATCTTTGGCGGAGTGATCGAAAAGCACAGCCTCCACGACACGACAACAGATAACGGCTTCCAACTCACTGACTTTACGACAGGACGTAATATGGTCATAAGTAGCACAAGATTCCCTCGCAAAAGAATCCGCACAGCAAACTGGCGATCTCCGGACGGTCGAACCGCCAACCAAATTGACCATGTGCTTATTGACGCAGACAAGCGACAAATAATCTGGATGTGCGAATATTGAAATTGTCCATTAATTGGGCAAACGGCGACTCTGACCAATTCCTCAGGGCAGCACGAATCAGAGCCCGACTGTCCAATGTCAGAAAGCTGCACCAGCCAACAAAGAGGAGTTTTGACATTGGACGCCTGAGCACAACGGAGATTGCCAGAGCCTACGAAGAGCAATTAAGCGAGAAACTCTCCGGTATGCCTACGTCGAACAACAACGCCAACGAGATGTGGTTGCATTGCCGCTCGGCCATCAAAGAGGTATCGGAAACCTAATTAGGCTACCGACCACCCCCAACAAGAAACCCGTGGTATAATGGCGAGTGTGAGCACAAGAACCGTGCAACCGGCAACCGCAAAAGCGTTGCAACTGAAAACTGGAAAACTAGAGCAGCGCAAGAGGAGTACCGGGCTAGAAGACGGGAGGAGAAGAAGCTTCTACGCCTGAAGAAAAGGTTCCTTTTATAAAAAAGCCAAAAGGCTTTAGGAAAGACACCCAGGCTCTTCGAAATCGAGAGGGTAGCCTTGTTACTCACCCGCAGGGAATAGTGGATGTGTTTAAGCAGCACTTCCAACAACTGCTTAATGGGCCTGACCAGGAGAGAGTAATAGGGACTCAAGAAATCCCAACTCCAGTCGATGAAGTGAAGACAGCCATTAAAAGGAAGAACAACAAAGCCGCATGCTCCGATGGCCTACCATCAGAGCTCTTCAAGGCCGGTGGCGATGTTCTGGTGGGGAGCATGCACCAGATCATCTGTAAAATTTAGGAAGACGAAAGCATGCCCGACGACTGGAATATCAGGTCCATATGCCCCATCCACAAAAACGGCGATCTTACCTCTTGCAATCTATAGTTATAGAGGTATATCCCTGCTCAATGTCGCCTACAAGATCCTGTCCAGCGTACTGTTTGAACGTCTAAAGCCGTTTTGCACCGCACTAATCGGCACGTACCAATGCGGCTTCCGGCCCGGCAAATCGACTATAGACCAAATCTTCGCACTAAGACAAATAATGGAGAAGACCAGTGAGTTTCAAATCGATATGCACCACCTTTTCATCGATTTCAAATCCGCATACGACAGCATTCATCGGAAGGAGCTATTCGATGTGATGGCCGAATTCGGGATACCGGAAAAACTGATCCGGTTGTGTCGCACACATACGCGATGCACCGTGCAGTTCGGCTCAATGATTTCTGAGCCGTTTGAAAATTGCACTGGATTTCGGCAAGGAGATGAGCTGTCGTGTGATTTCTTCAATCTGGCACTGGAGAAGATAGTGCGGAGGGCTGCTGTAAACACGGAAGGCACTTTCTTCTACAAGTCGGTCCAACTGTTGGGGTACGCAGATGACATCGACATCGTCGTGTGTTCTCAACGTATCGTAGTGGAGGCTTTTACGGCGATTGAAGAACATGCAAAAGGAACTGGTCTCAAGGTCAATAAGGACAGAACGAAATATATGCTGTCGATCATCGCACACAACCTTGGACAAAACATCACGATGGACAACTACAATTTCGAGGTAGTAAAGGAGTTTGTCTACCTCGGGACAAACGTGAACTCCACAAACAACATCACTGTGGAGATCCATCGTAGAATCGCCCTTGGCAACCGGTGCTACTTCGGTTTGTCAATGCAATTGGGCTCAAAACTCCTGACTCCAAGGGCCAAAATCATGTTCTACAAAACTCTTATTTTGTTAGTCCTCTATGGAGCCGAAAGTTGGACGCTAAGCAAAACTGCAGAGCTGATTCTTGGTACCTTCGAAAGAAAAATTCTACGTCGGCTATATGGTCCCGTCTGCGAGGAAGGCGAATGGAGAAGACAACCGCGAACTCTACGAGCTGCACCAGTATGTGGATGTAGTCCGCAAGGCAAAAATCCGTCGACTGTACTGATTCGGCCACATCGAGCACATGGACAACAATGCTCAAGCAAAGAGGGTCTCTGAATCCGAGCCTACTGGTTCGAGAAGGAGAGGAAGACCGAATCTCCGGTATGAAGACCAAAAAATCGCGGATGCAAGACAGCTTGCTCTTGATGACTGGAAGCAGAGTGCCTAGGACCATAAACGATGGAAGGCTCGGACACTTCATGGGTCGCCGGCCTGATGAGTAAGTAAGTAGTAGATTTGTGAAACGTACCCAGATATGTTTGCAGCTTTACAGAATAAAGTGTACGGCAGAGATAGATACACATACAACGGTTGCTGCGTTAAAGTCCTTAACAAATGTATCATGTTGTAGGGAACAGGAATAATGAAGACTGTGGAAAACAACTTGGAAAATGACTAAATGCCGTGATTCAAGATAATTTCAATCAGCATTTGGATTCAAATACTACCCCACTAAACAATTTGCCCCTACAAAGACTTAAGTTTGCAATATATTTTGTTTATTTGTATTGAATACAAAAGATGTTCACTCGGAGTTTAACAAAAAAAACTGACGGAAATTCTAGTAAAGAACATATTCCATAAACCAAAGAAAATGTTCGTAAAAATTGAGGGTGACAATATTCCCAGTTAAGTACATATTTCAAATAACAAAATAAGAAGTCAATTTAGTTTCCTACCATATTAATTATAATGATGAAAAATTCCTCCCACATTCCTCCCACATCTCGATATTCACAAAGGAACATGGCGATCTCCTGATCAATCAACCGTCAATCAGATTGACCATATTGCGATAGACGCAAGGCACTCCTCCAGTATCATAGATGTCCGAACGTTCCGAGGCGCCAACATTGATTCGGACCACCACCTTGTTGTAGCCAAGGTAAGGCTGCGGATATGCCGAACACCGCCAAGACAAAGAAATACTGTGAGGAAGTTCAACGTCAGCCGGCTACAATCGCAAGAGATTGCCAAATCCTTTTCCGATCGTGTCTCCCTTAACCTCTTAAGAAATCCTACGCCGCCAACATCAAGTATTGAAGACCAGTGGCAGCATTGCCAAAAAGCCATCAGAGATGCCGCCTCTGATCCGTCCAACTACTCGCATATGCCGACGATATTGACATTATTGGAAGAACGCAGCGTGATGTCAATGGCGCTTTTGTGGGTATTGCAACGGAGGCCGCGAAGATGGGTTTAGCGGTAAACGAGGGTAAGACCAAGTATATGCTGTCAACGAGAAAGGACAACACCGACGTCTCGGTCAGAACGTCACAGCAGACAGATATAACTTTGAGGTAGTCAAAAACTTTGTCTACCTAGGCACCGCTATAAACTCAGACAATGACACCAGCGCTGAAATCAAACATAGAATAACCCTTGCCAATCGCTGCTTCTTTGGGCTAAGAAAGCAACTGGTAAACAAAGCCCTCTCTCGAACAACCAAGATAACGCTCTACAAGACCTTAATCGTCCCAGTCCTGCTATATGGCGGGGAGGCATGGACTTTGTCAAAAGCGGATGAAGCTGCCCTTGGTTGCTTCGAGAGGAAAATTCTTCGTGTGATTTTCGGTCCCGTCTGCATAGACGGTGAGTGGAGGAGGAGATATAATGACGAACTATACGGGCTGTTCAGCGACATCGACTTAGCCAGAAGAGTGAAGATCCAAAGACTGAGATGGCTAGGTCATGTAGAGCGGATGGAAACCAATACTCCGGCCCGAAAAGTCTTCGAATCCACCCCCGAGGGACGGCGCAGTAGAGGAAGACCGCGACTCAGGTGGCGCACGCAAGTGGAAAGGGACCTCAACCAACTATGCGTGCGAAACTGGAGACAGCTAGCTAAAGATCGAGCTGGCTGGAGACGCTTGTTGGTTGAGGTCCAGGTCCACCCCGGACTGTAGCGCCACCTTAAGTAAGTAAGATGAAAAATTCCTAACAGTTTTCTTTTTTCTTAAATTAGATATTGGTACAGTCATTTACATAAATAAAATACATATCAGTAAAAAATACAACAAATCAAAATTCTACGGCCGAGAATGTTTTCAATTATTAATTGATTATACGTGGAAAAGTCTTACAATTGTAGTCAAAAATTCAATTCAAAAAATCGTAATTGCACTTTTCTATATTTTTGAACTATGAATACATACTCGTATGTGAATGTTCCAAAAAGTGGGTCATCAACCAAAAATGTTACGAAATTTACATCGCCAACGAATTACCCACCCATGCTTTGCTTGCAAAGTCTTTTGACAATAATTGCTCTGGAGATTGCTCAAGTAACCGTCCATTTATTTATCAGTGTACACTAAATTTACCACACTAGATGCTACTATAAATTCTCGTATTATGGCAGTTAGTTTTGGTGTATGACAACATCAGTTTACACTGCGCATCGTTTGTCAACCATTCGATAGGTATATGCAGCAGAATGTATCAATTTAGCAAAAAAGATGTGGCTCTTAGAGTGAAAGTATACCGATCCTGCGAATATAAAAAAATGTTTATTTGACAGTGGCCATATTGTTTGGCTGTAATTTTTTTTGGCCAAATCACCATGGACCATTTTATATATAATTGAACGATGTTATATTTCATATATAATGCCATCGATAGGCTTGACGAATAAAAATGTCAGACACACTTTGATTTATTTAAGTTTAAAGACAGGAAGCGCTTATTGAGACACCCTTTATTTATAAGTATATAGAGGGATACATGTGTGCATAACCTTTCCAGTCTTAGGACTGACTTCAACATCTTCCGCAGTAAGTATTTGTGTTTGTCTCTACAGAAATAATTCATGTACCTACAATTGATGACTTGATAATGTATTCTCACCATTGACTTTACAGAGCATTGATTTGTGTTGTCGGTTTGCTTGTTGTTTAATGAAACTAAAACCAATAATATACCAATAAATAACATACTGCGAACAAGCAATACGTTCCACATGAGTAAAGTGATCATCGTGATGCCATTTAACTACTGAAACGAAAAGGGTATTAACGATCGCATATATTCGTTTAGTGACAAGTATTTTAATGACAAGCGATAAGGGTGAATACCTTCAAAAAACCTCTGGATCAAGAAGTTGCGAAGACCTATTAGGACCTATCAAGTTTGCAGACAGAGGACAGTATCAAATACCACACATTTTTGGAAATAAATTTAAATATCGTCATAAAGCGCATAGTTTCAAATTGAATATCGATCACGGTTGATTGTTGATGAAGCCTTAAAGCTAATATAACGGCCAAGGCAATATAAAATCACCTAGTAACATGTTGCACATCAGCACAAGTGGTCTGAAGACAACCAAATACTGGTCTTAGAGCAAAAATGTTTGAATATTGAAAGCCGACAATTGCGGAGCTCCATTAATATTTCCAACAAAATCATGATCTGAACCACACAGGCTAAGCCAACTGAAAATAAATCAACAATCGGCTTAGCACTATGTTGTATTTCTAAAAACAGGCTTGAAGATAGATTATTATGATTCATTGTTATACCAAACCCAGACAACTTGTGAACGCATATTGGTGTGTTTTACCGAAAAATGGTCAAATTCATATACCGGGCATTACCTGCTTTCATAAATACTAAAGGTTCTTCCCGATGCTGGTATATGCTTTGACATCCTTTATCCGTAACTTCTATGGTAAAATATTATTTTTCATTTCACTGAAGCATATCAAAAATGTCATTCGTTAATTATATTATTGTTTTCGATATTTCGTGTAATTGAAGCTAGATTTTCATTATTTGATCAAAATACATTTTAAGAAGAAATGAAATGAAACGCACTTTTTAGAGAGCATTTTTTCCGTTCTTAACTTCAAATATCACCTCTTTTTGACATGAGACTTAATGTATCTTAAAATTTTAATATTGACTCTTCAAAGGTATACAAATGAAGATTCAATTGTTCAATTTCAATTTTAGTTCAAGGTAATAACTACATAACATAATAAGTTATAAACACATCAATTAGAATTTCTATAAAATACATTCTTTCTATACAATACAACAAAAAATAAAACGAATTCTGGGTTATATTAAAATATGCGATCATAAAATTAAAACACACTTCGTGGTGTAATACAACCAGTTGCAAGTGTGTAACTAATAAAAACCATTAAAAGTATAACTATTAAAGCCGAATAGTGGTGGAAAAGGACGAAATAGGCAGCGAGATGAAAATGACAAAGAAGACAAGACCGTAAATAAGAAAGAGAGATGAAAACAAAAGTGACAACGAAAATATAGAAGCAATAAAATTTAAATGAGTATAGCGCTAAGATACTACCACTTCAGTTTTTAAACATGTTTGTTCAAGGCTATGTATGACATTATTTTCAGAGATATGATGAGGCCACACAGTTTAATCTGTTGTCAATTATATTTCCCTGATCCTTCTATACTCCTTCACAAAATCAGGTTTAAAGCAAATGTAAGTGAAATTTATCTTGTCACACGCAATTTCATGAAAAGTAATATCTTCGATTATTCCATTCAAGTTGGTTATTGAAAATAACATCGCCTTAGAATTTGTGCTAAGGACAAGTTGATGGTAATTGAGCCAGATTCCAAGCACAATTAGGTTAGAGATAATTTGATCTCGAATGATAGCTAGAGAAATGTCTGCATATGAGAGTGCTAGCAAATTAAATTACCGTTAACCGGTAGGCTAAATATATTGAATTAATATAAATAAGGAGAAGGATTGGTCCGAGTGGGACCCCAATATTCGGACATGTTTCTTTCCTTGCTTACAAAGCATCTAAAAGGCGGAACAAATCATCAAAATGTCTACTGCAGGAGTCCCGGCAATTCACATTTAGAAGTCGGAAAAAGCATACAAAAATGTATTGCTGTTTGGGATAATAAAATAGTTTTTCGTTTTAAGTTCATGCATTTTTTCACCAACAGGAACGCGTTTTGGTACATACAAAATTCTTTCAATCATTCGAAAATTTCGTTTATTCGGAATGATCTTCCCCCCGACCTTATAGTGTGGTTGGTTCACACCGGAATGGTACAAAAGTCTTTGCGAATGTAAGTAGTTTAAGTTACTAAGATATTATAATTTTAACACTCTCAAGAGATGATTATTATGCCTATGCGGGCGAAAGGGAGAGTGTCCGAAAGCAAGTTTAAAGGTATTATAGTAGGTGCAGTGTTATCTCGGAAGCACACAGGCCAGATATGAGCGTTGTACTCAAGTTTAGAGCGGATAAGAGCCTTATAAATTCAATTTGTTTGGGTCACGGGCCACCACGGGATTAGTGGAAATGAGATCGCCGATGACCTTATGACCCGAATCTTCGTTGGGACTACCCGCGTTCTTAGTTAGGGCTTCCATCTTCTCAAGAGCATAACCGAGGTAACATAACTCTACAGCATGTAGACAAACGCATGCTCCTTAACGTTTGTAAGAAATCCGCAGCATTCTTATCTCTTAAAAGAAAACACTGCAGATGACTTACCGGCATACTAAATGGCCACTACACGTTCGCCAAACACCTAAATGTGCTTAGGCAAAGCGATGAAATCCTCTGCGACGCCTGTGGAGTAGACGACGACACTGCTGAGCACTTCCTCTTCCACTGTCCCGTCTTTGTTCGGATCAGGTGGCAGTTGTCCCAAAAGATTATGGTCAGCAAAAATCTAAATTCTAAATACTCTGTTTTCAAATTTTAGTACAAGGTTCCCTAGTCTCCTTTTATGAGCGCTCAAAACTTCAGAGGCGTGTATCGCAAAACTGCATTGTTTAAGTTGGGCGTAATTGTAACTTTTCAATCGATTTACTTGAAATATTGAAAATATCTTCAAAACTACATTGTCAAATGTTTCACTTTCCGCAGATTTGCTATAAAAATAGCCAGGGGACTTATTGTAGAGGAGACTGTACTGAAGGTCTTTAAGAAGCTTCCACAATTCATTAAATTTCATATGCTGACGATTTATCAGCGTTTCCTTGAGATGGAATGTGAGTGCTATGGATCGGTACGAGGAGAGAAACGAAGATTTGCCCTTTTTAAGAACGGGCTGGACAATTACTTTTGATGAAAAAGCTTACGGAGTGTACTCTTCCCAATTTACGAGTGCGAGAGTGGATTTGTCCCAAGCTCAATCTCGGAATTTAACGATTATAACTATTCCCGACGTCGAAGAATATAACTCTACATAGAGGACGAACTCGATTTACGCAACATTCGATTCGCACAACTCCTCGATTTTCGCAACACTAAAGTCGTCACACGTATTGACTCCATAAGTGCAACTGTTCAAATAAGTAAACTCGATTGGTGCAACTTCTTGTGCTTATTTTATTTGTGTGTTCTCCTTTTAGTTCGTCATTCCTGTCGTTATATTGCAGTTATATGTTATATTATCCGTTCCCAATTTGGCTTTGATTGGCTTCACGGAAACTTTGTCGCCTCTGCAAATTGTGAGGACTAAAACGCACTAAAACGTACTGGACAATACGAGTGAGTGTTGTGGAAACTGGGCCTAGGTCCTCCTCCACCAGAGTAGTAAGAAATAAGGATTTTTTTGCAGGCGCTCTTTTTTAGTCTTGGCTACTAAATTTTATCTCTGGTTTTCTTGTACTCAGGACCGATCCCTAATGACCTTTTTATCTTTCTAAATTTCGCTTGAATTAAAGTTAAATTAAAGAAAGAACATTGTTTTTTTTTATTTACGTCCGACAGCAGTCATTGGACCTGGTCAACATTTAAGTTTAAAATGGTTGTGCTGATGTTGAACATATATATAACTAGCAACAAGTTTCCCCCATATCTGCTAATTTGATCATCATGATCCACTGCAGGGGCAAATGTACATACGGCAGATCTCACGACAGGTCGCTCGATCCTCCACCATCGACTCTAACTCTTCAGTAGTTATGCCTAAGTGCAACCAGCGGTACCTGTTGGAATCGCATTCAAATCACGCCTCTGAAGTCGTCATGATGAGGACATTCGTGTCCCGTGACCAAACCATCGAAGCATAACTCTTTCCATTTGAAGAAGCAGCTGCTCAAAATTGAGTTCCTCGCATACTGCCGTGTTACTCACCGTATCCCTCAACAGCACGAAGAAATATCATTTCGGCAGCTTGTATTCGCGATCTTATTTTTTCAGTCATTACCCAAATTGGGCATGCAATTTAGGTGAGTTGGAACAACTACTGAATTGAAAACCGCTAACTTGGCCGAGACCCCGAGATACTTGAACGTCTCTACCCGCTTCAATCGGACTCCACTAACATGTAGAGCGCATTGAACCTCTGATTTTTACACGTTGACCTTCATCCCAGCATCTGCACCTACGGCAACAAACCTATCGAGTGCGCGCTGGAGTTCCATCTGGGAGGATGTAAGGATAAAAAAGTCATTTGCAAAAAGAAGTTGACTTACCCTCAACTCTCCCAATGTGAAACCTTCCTCGCCTCAGCTGCGCTGCAAAATCCAGCCCATATGTATAATGAAAAGGAGAGGTGACAAGACACACCCTTGGCGAAGTCCAACGCCAACGGTGAAAGGTATTTATTTAGCACCATTAACCCGAACACAAGTGCTACAGTTTGTGTATAGAGACTGAATGGCCCTAAAAAAATGACCATCAATCCTATACTCCTGCAGAACTCTCCAAAGTTTACCTCGAGGAACTCGGTCGTATGCCTTTACCAAATCTACAGAACAGCTGAAGATCGATTTGGCATACTCCCTAGCCTTCTCGAGTACAATTCTTAGAGTGAAAAACTGGTCCTTTGTACTTCTGCCGGGACGAAAGCCGCACTGTTCATTCCCCATCCTGGACTTGACCATGCCCCTAGAACGCGCATCCAACACCTTAGCATAGACTTTTCCGAGGAGACTTTCAAGAGATATGCCCCTTTAGTTCGAGCAATCTCTTTTGTCCCCCTTTTTTGAAAAGTCGCCAGGTGTCTCACCGCGTTTCCTTAATGATACCAGAGAGTCATACAATTCCGTCTCTACCCATGGCCTTAAGCATTTCTTGCCGGATTTCATCCACACTGGCGGATTTGCAAATTTTTAGCGATTCAATCGCCAAAATGACTTCTTCCACCGTTGGTCTATTCTCTGTCCCACTCAAGACTACGCGTCTGCCATGCTAATTTGATTGTGCATTTAAGTATTTCCCAAAAACACATGCTTTCGTCATTAATTTCCTTTTGAATACTTAAATTAAAGTACTTATTTACAACTGCCGAAGGCGAGAAAAAGTTTTAAAAAACGAAGTACTGAGGCAAAATCGTTACATCTCGCCTCCTCACATCTTTGTACTTCTGCCGGCCCGCATTGCCCGATTTCATGCATTAACTACCAATTTAATTACAATTCCCATTCACCATATGAAAACACCACCTCATGCAATATTTTTATAAAAGAAAAACTGATGGTCCATGGTCCCGCATATTCGAAAAAAATAAATAAAATGTAAGTCCACGGTATGACAAGAAATATACATATGGAAACAACTCAATTTTCACTTCGCTTGACTGTTTTGCTGAGGCTACATACATACTTGTTGGTTGTGAGATTCACCTGAGTTTTACCTACGTTAAATGTGTTCAAGCGAATATTTTATCAGTCATTAAAGCTTTTTGAACTCTTTTTGTGTTTGATTAAAAGCGGAAGTTCAACCGCGTTTTATATACAAAGTCACTGTAACAAATGAATATTAGATGCATCTCTTCTAAGTTGATTTGAAGACTAACCTACACATGGAAGCATTGCCATAAGTGCAATTTCATTTAATTTTTTATTTCATCCACCGTCTTTACTCTAACAAATTACAGAACTTATTTGATTAAATAATATAAATTAGTACCATGAATATTTGAATACTAAATATATATATTCATATAACTCTATAATAAATTTTCACAAATAACTTCCTTCACCCGGTTGTAAAAACTTTTCTAAAGGGTGACCAACGGTAGCAAAGACAGTTTTTGCAATTGTTACACATGTTTCCGCAGCTGTACAAGTTACTAATAGCATCCAGATGTCAATACCTTCATTAAGTTCTACCATTTTCATGCAACGTTTCGCACATGCTGAATGGGGGGAAATTATAAAAAAAGCCACCAACCAGACCTGTGTCTTTTTGCGAAAGTAAGAAAACGTAGTGAAACCAGCCTATGTTGATTTTAGCCTAAATCCGTGTTAAATTGTACTGAAGCAAGATTTGAAGCCGGATGAACATAGAAAATTCAGTCAGTAAGCTAAGTAGCGCTGAACAAGCTCAGCTCAACAGCAAAATTGCCGTTATTTGTGCGAATATAACCCACAAGTATTCGACCGAACATTTATGCATCCACAAAGATTAACTGCTTTATGGCATGGCATCATTTCCTTTGAAATGAGGATAGAGATACCGTTACACTCAATGGTCTCATGTACAGACTACAGATCGATGCTAACGGACTTTCTGTGGCCAGAGCGCGACAGCGTTCATCAGCGGTCACAGGAGTTGACAACACTAGATTAATTTATTTGAGAATACGTTAAGTCCTTAGTCTACGCTAACAAGCCAACAACAGCGGGCGAGCTCTGGGCCAACATTCGAAACGCTATTGCCGGAATAACGGCGCACTCATTGCACAGAGTCATCAAAAATTAGACCGACCGCTGAGGCTGGCACTTGAATAATGTGCTATTCCGAACATAATATCCCCACAACGATGTTGTTTTATTAGCATTTCTATCGTTGTTATCTTGTCACCCTGTAGTAAAAATCATTGAATACATAGAAGTCCACCAATTACTTGATTTTCCTGCAAAAACTCGTTTTCGAATTCAACATTCATACGTCATAATATAGTTACTGGCTTTCTGAGAGAGTAACATGAAGTTCGGGTTCTCTGGTCGAGAAGCAATTGTGATTCCTTTACAATAGTAAGTAATTTTGTTCGAACTCAGATGACAATTACTGCTAACTACACATTGTTCGAAGTAAATCATTGATTATCGAAGACTTCCGAACCCGATGCTTGTGTGCAGTGTTGGGGTAGTTATACAATCTAAATTGCGTGCATTCAAGTGAATGCACACTACATTCGGTTGCTACCTGCACTTGCTGCACCTGTAGACAAGGACAATTTCCCATCAGCATAATTCAAAATGGGGCACCAGCCCTTATCGGCTGGTTAGCGTCTGTGCAAATTTGTGTTTTTAATAGCACGCGCTGTTTACTGCCAAGGGTACTCGCCAAACCACTATCAGCAGCATTTATCGTTGCATTAACAGGAGGCACAGCAGGCACTCGCGATGGGCCAGAGAGGCAAGTCGTCATCATCACACATTACGCCTACATGCAACCAATAATAAATCATACTTTTGCCGCTTTTAGTCCTTTTTATCGCGATGCTCTGTGATGTGGATACATTCTGCTTTGCTTCGTCCTACTCGGTGGAAATTTAAGAACGTGCTCTGAATACATTTCCGGCTTGCAATTCACAGCGTCGACCTTTTCTCCCACACAATTTGCAAACGCATAGCATTTTCTATGAGCGATCCCAAATCTCTTCTCCCTTTCAAAAGTAAACACATCATCAGAGTCAGAGGCGGCACGGATAGTTAAATTTATTCCCGAAACCTGAATGGCGGTCCTATATGTACGCTGCCAAAACGAAAACAGGAAAAAAAATTGATAAAAAGGGCTCAAGACTCAGCGCCAAACGACGATACACTATCAGCATCTGTGAGGAACGCAGGAGTTATTTCGCCGCCAAAGACCAAGGAGTGGATGCCATCTGCAGTGCCAACGATTCTTGGATGGAACGGAGAAAGAGTGACTCAAAGTCAGAAAGCTGTTAACCACTGAGTGGTTTTTCCTTTTTTTTTCACTAAAGCCATAAAGCATCCGCTACATGGCGTAACGTTTAAGTGATGTAGAAGCCATGTATGAGCCGAAAGGACTGTCGGAAGCCGTTGTAAGGATCTCTGGTTTTTATAGATGTGCCAGGATATAACGTGACTTTTTATTCGGTGACTCGGGTCATTTCTTCTTCTCCGCAACCAAATTGTATTTGAATTTGACGTTTGATTTACTGCCACCAGGTACATATCTGTGAGTAGACCTGGTTATTTTGACCAGCAGGAGTGATAAACCATTTCCCTTCCTGCCTGGATTCGTCGTCTACTGTGGTCTGGAATTTCAAGTAGGCAAGGGTATATAAATTTTCCAACAGAAATTACTGTCACATTATAAATTGGGGCTGATCTGCAGAGGACGACTGTCCCAGGTTCATTGGTCCTTTTGCTGGTGGTTACTTTGTATGCGGACAGGAATCTATTTGTGGATTTGATAATTGAAAGGGAGAATATATGAGTTTGCGCTTAAATTAAAAAGGAAGTTCGGTTCCACTATTCGTAGATCAATCGATTTCATACATGATAGGCATCCGTGCACGCTTATCAATCGAACCATTTATTTTATCCAACCTTTTGTGGGGACATGTACTTGGGACATGACGATTAAAGTTGGCTAATGGAGAAAATAACAAAAACTAAATTGCACATGACAAAGTGAGCTTTTTTCTTTTTTAAAGGGCTATAAAACTACAAGACTGCGATTGCTATTCTTCAGTCACTGACACCTTGATCAACTCTACTACGAATATAAAAACAATGTTGCACTTTTCTGTTATATATGATGTCGCAGCCTCAGTCTTCATTTACATTTAGAGCATGGCTGATCCGAAGTAAGTACGGCGAAGCTTCTTTAGAATGGGACATATCCCAACAAAGTGAAGTGAAACACAGACTACCGCTATATGAGGTTACAAAGGATGAACAAAAAGGAAAGGTCCGTAGCTCATTGGATATTTTGCATACTTAACTCCATCTGTAGTCAAATTGTGGACCATCTGATGGAATAAAGTCTTAGTGAATTTTTAGTTATCTTCGTTTGTAAGCTATCCAGGATATATTGTAATTTGTCCTACGTAATTCCTTCCAGTATCGCTTTATATATTGTATCATGTACACATCAACTTTTGATGACCATAATTCGTAATACTACCATGAATCCATTTGCTGAACATACACGGTTTTGTTGCTGAGAAGAGGAAAAGCCCTTAGCAGCCCGTATATGATTTCAGGTTTGGGATCTGGAGGATGCTTTTGATCAATTATTGACAAGTAATCTTGTTTCAATCGACGGTCCACTCGCAATTTTCTGTTTGCGTCGGTTATTATATTCTGCTCGAGGTTTTTATGACTTTATTTTACCTCATCCATGTTATTAGAAACACATTGTTGAGCACTTCCTATCAGCTTCTAGAAAGCCCTTTATATGTTATTTTCCTGAGATAATGGTTAATGCTTCCTTGGCAGATGGATTAAAATCTTATACTGTATGCACTAACATGTAGACTTTTTGAGAAGGAGGCAAACTTGAAATTAATCACATCCTTGTTCGAAGAATTGAACGAATGTACTGTCAATCAAACGTGTATGTTGTTTATTTCTGTCATTTACTTGACTCTGGTTCAATGTTGTTCACAATTCTCCAAAAAGTTGGAACGTTGTTGGCAAATGCTATGTGTTCAAACACGTTCTATATTCAATTGCGGAATCTGCACACTTCCCGCTTAACCAAAATGTAGACATCATTGCGACTGAACTTGACAAATAATAATTACATATTCGTCCACTAGAACCACAGGACATTTTAGGAAATTTAGCAAGTTACCTTTCAAGTTCATCATAGTATGTCGGCCAAATGAAGATATACATAAGTAAATCAAGCTCCCCAGGTGAAGTAATCTTCTTCTCAGCTTCATTGCAGAGTTTCTTTTTCAACATTATAGTTAGCTCAGAAGAATCACTTCTAGAAGCATTTTTTTATTACTGAATCAACTTCACCTACAGAGAATTGTGGTTTCACTCTCTGTGTCAATAACACCATTCCTACCGAAAGTGTAAGGAACAAATAGCTATTGCCTCTAACATATCTCTTAAGTCCTGGTATATGTAAATATGGGATTGGAACTTAACATAATTGGTTTTGTAAATGCAGTTACGGTCACACCAAAGCATTGTTGCGATTTTATTGTTTTGACATCTGGCAAATATTTTATACCCATATCGCAATAGCGCGTTCGAGCGGTCGAGCTTTGACATTTTAGTAGAATACACGTAAATGCATGGAATAAATCACACAGCGATCGGGTGTTGAAGGTTCACAGACATATTATATCGTAAGACAGAGCACAAAGTTCTAGATGCAGCTACTCTCTACTCACACTGTTGTTTTTTTTTATTCACTCATGATATTAAATTTTTGGCGAGTTGTCTAATTATTTGTGTACTTGATAACTTTTTGAGTAAGCAATTAATTTTATGTAGGGATTTTATTTATATTAATTGCCATTTAAACTCACAAGTTACAACAATACAAATTTCGTACAACAGCCACAATAGTATGTGCGGACATAAGGCTTTTCCTTGCTACTACGATGTGCGAATATCTGATATCGTTCGATGAAAACTGCTGCAGAATCGAGTCGAATGCCGTAGTATAGTCCATTTGAATCCATGAAAGGTAACACAAAATAGTTCTGTTTCTTGATAATGCACCGCCAAATATCGCAAAATCAAGGAAATGATTGAGGCGTTTAGTTGGTAAGTAATTTCACACTCGTGTAACTCACTATACTAAGCCCCGTAAGATTACCAGCTTCTCTTCTCTTAAGAATAAACATGTATTTTTGAACAAGAATTACGGTTATTGCGAGTGTTAACATATTGCCACACAAGGTGCATTTGGTCACACAAAATACAACTAAAATTTGGAAAGTAAAGTCAATACCAGACGAACACCAACTTCTAAAATTTGTTATGTTAGGCGAATTTTAGTTAGTTAGAATTAAAGGATATCCGAGAAGACCGCTTTTCAATTCAATCGCTATATTTTTTTATTTTAAATATCTATTTGACTTAAGAACAGCCACTGTTAGTTCCTGCATTGTGGGTCTGTGCGTCGACTCCTACGCACTTGAACCTCGGCGTCTAGGTTCGAATCACAGTACGACAAAAAAAATGTTCACGCCATCAACTGTTTCATCACTGACAATGTTAAAATAGTATAACTGTATAGAACAAGATTCTCAAACTTGGTCGTTCGGAGTTGGCAAAAAACTGTAGGTCCCTTTCCCTCGTAAGAGAACAATAGCGCGCAACACGAGTTGTTGCTGAGAACCTAGGCCCTGGCCCTCTACGGACGGTAGTGCCACCCATATTATATTATATTATTATTATTATTATTACTGTTACTTCGGAGAGAAATAAGTTCTCCAACTCAGCCAGTCTTAAAGTTTTTTTATTTCATAACTTTTATTCTAAAATTCTAAACCCCTCGTGGTGATTCACGATTCATTTGGTACTCTGCGTCTCTCTAAAATAAATTGTTAAAAATCACATTCCCCTTCCGTTCTAAAATCAAATCATTCCTCAATGTCAACGTTTCAGAATGTATAATACACACATCAACAAGAATTGGATAAATAATAGGACACATCCGAAAACAATATGTGTGTTCACGTTATTGATTGATTATTATCAGCTTAAGTGATTGATTTGTATTTTGAAAGGAAATTTCTTCACTGACCCTTGTAATATGTCTTTTCCAATGTGCAGATTAAGTAAAATAGATTGGGTTAAAATGATGTGTATCAGAGTAATGAAATAAAAACCTTTGACTTCTGTGCGTAGATAGATTTAAAGTTGTTAACATTTGGCAATCTTCACCTGTACATTTATTGTGATTTATTTTTATATTTTCGAAGGTAATGCAAAAAAGTAAATAAACTTGAAATAGAGTGGGCGACATTAACATATTTTATGTATGTAGCTGCTGGTAACTCAGAATATTATATGTGAAACGCTGCCTTTTCTGAATGCATTTACGGAATTGGCCAATGGTTGTAACAAACATATTAAAATGTCCTCCATTCTGAATGAACCAGGTTACATGTAGAATTTGAGGTGACGAAAGCTGGAATCAACTAGCTCCCTTAGTACCACCCACTCGATTCTAATTGTAGCAACTATTTAATTACATTTCAGTTTAATGCCGGGTGTAAAATCCAGTCTTCAATATAGAAAAATGTTTAAGTACGTATGAATACTATATGTATGTGTGTGTGTGTGTTTGGTGGCGGTTCAAGGTGAACCACCCAATTAGCACTGAGTACCGTGTTGATACCACGGCTCTGATTGAAGTGTGTAGTACAGAGTTTAGAAATATCGTGTGACTATTGACAACACCCAAGGATTCAAAAATGTGTTTAAATGAGTTCGTTGGCTTGCTCTAGCAAGCGCTGGACATGCGCACAGGAAGTGAGTCAAATCTTAATAGAGATTACACAGTTTGTTAAATGAGACAATTTTCGGTTAGCAGTTTTAAAGAAAAAATATGTAATTTGTGCCTTAACTAGGCATGAAGGAATGTGTACTTCAATAGCAGACGAGCTATGATTGACCAGTTCGTCGACTTTCTTTCTACTAGAAATATTACTGTGCCCTGGAACCCAGATTAGGGTAACTTTTCCTCTACAGCAGCTCATTGCGGCATTGCTGGACTAATTTTGAGGTTATGTTGGAAGAACCAACTGCCTTGATAGCGGATGGACTATCAACGAAAATTGACAACCTTTCCATTGTCTTTGTATTTAGAGGGATCGGATCGGCATGCGTCCCTAATGACAAGAATTTCCGATTGGAAAATGCTGGCGTGGTTCCGGCGTCTAAAGACTGCATAGATGTCCAGAGTATCTGAGTAAATACACGCTCCGACACCGCAATTCATCTTAGAGCCGTCTGTGTATACGCTCCCATCAGAGTGGAAGCTGATGCGCTTGCTACCCCAATCCGACCTTCTAGGGAGATGTACGTCGGCATGCGGAGGCTCTCTGAATCTGATCGCACTTTGCACAAATGTATTTATAATACATTTATTCGTCGATAGGTACGAGATGGGTCATGAGCGTTAGAGCGTCTTGAGGCGTTGTTTTTATCGCGCCTGTGATGCTTATGCAAGCCATTCTTTGTACATTGTACATTGTCCAGTTTCGAGAAGTTGTATTTTTTTCAAGGGCAGACCATCGGGCTGTTTTTCATTTCTGAGGATGTGGCGTATGACGACTGTATACATCCCCACCGTTGTTGTTGCAGGCATAGAAAGCGATACGTGCCTTCGTAATCCGTTCTCCACCTGAGTTTGTGATCTTGACAGATTCCTAAGAACTTAGCATTACTGGAGAGGTATAGTGATTGCCCGTGTAGGTGAGAAAGGTTAAAAGGTATGTATGTATTTTGTATTTCCCACTGAACACGTATGAATACCTCCTTCAATAAATCAAATCTAATAACAAGCTACATTGACAATAGTAACACGCATTTCCAGCATGTTGCCAATGATTTCACAAGAATCACTGCCCATCTGGATAATGCAGCTTTGAGAAAGCTCGGAAAAGACGTGTCATCCACTAACGATACCATATTAATTTTTCTTTTATTTTCCAATGCATAATATGTAGTTACATGCTAGACAAAAATACTTAAAACTACCTTAACAATCGTCCTTACATCTTACCTACCATATACGGGCCGGATGCTGCAGTTGGTTGAGTGTTTGGCCCTGTTTAGAGGGGTCGTTGGTCCGAATTCCAGTGAAAGAAAAGTTAATATGCTTTATCCGGTTTTCAAATCTGATTCAGTCGCCATTTGCCGTTCGGATCAAATTAATGACACCATCACAATCAATCAGTGTTGTAGTCTGACTATGGGTATCACAATGGACCAACATGGTCTAAGTGTGCTGGCAATTTCTGCTTTGGGTGTAACCACCAGTAAAATTGGCGTTCTTTGGCAGCCTCTTTCCCATCGGACTCGGAGGAGATCCTCGTGACTGCTAGCAACATTCTATTCATATTGGAGTCGCATGTCAAGACGAAGAAGTCATCCCTCGTGCAATATGCCTCTTCTGATCAGCTTAAAAATCAAACTATCCTGTTCCGGTTTGCCTCGTTAGGAAGTGGGTACCCGTGTACTCTGACTGCGGTGTAGGATTCAACTGGTGACAGCTCTAAAGACTGTTTCGTCTTCCAGTCGTCGCAAAATCGCTGAAATTTTCGGACCTGTTAAATGCTCCATGGAACCTATTTTTTTTGTCTAACGTGTATTTTACACTAAGCTGGAGCACTCAGACTCAAAACTGGCCCATTGTACTACCAGCAGCAACCTCGGTAGGTAGGTAAGTGTGCATCAGCGAAATCGCCAGCACACTTGTAATACCTATAGTCAGACTACTACCAGTAAAAAGCATTGCTTTCACTGGGATTCGAACCGGGGACCCGTCTAACCAAGGGCAGGCACACAACCAACTGCGCCATCCGGCACATTCATGGAACCTATAAGATCTGCAGTGAATATTGAGAACACTAATGCACCTGTTGCAAAGAGCAATTCTACGTCGGAACTCCACTAAGATGTTATATGTGTATTTGTCATATGGCATTTCTCTCTTATTTTCGAAGTTAAACAGTATTTTCTCCATGTTCAGTTTTTTTGGACGCTGCTGCTATCGGGTCAGTTACGTTGACGAACGTTGACGACCATGCGTTATTCCGAAGTATCGTTACTTTAAATTCCGACGTCAGCGTTCTTTGTAGGAGACGAAGCAATGAATTGTAGTCCGTTATACCAACGACGTTTATTGCTGGCGAGGACGTGCATTTCCATGTACTTGTTTTTTTTTCCGTCTTCAAACCTTTAAATTTCGCTGAGTTCATGCAGTTTTGTATATGATATTATGGCATATATATCACTGTATTTTATTAACAGATATTTGCCACCCAAATAACTATATCTGTTAATAGTGACACACACGTACGATTACGTAGCAGTTGTGCTATTTGATCGAAGAATTCGTCGCCCTCATCAAGTATTCACGCTTTTGATTCGGTTAAGAGAGCCACCGAACCCGAGTCGTGTACTTTGATAATGAGAAAAAAACTTGACTGTAAGGAATGAGTGGTTGTATTAGCTCAGACATCCAAACTAATATATTTGAGTATTCTTCTGAATATGAGAGAATGGATCCAGGCCCGTAAGTGTCGATCCATTACTCTTTTCCTTATTTTGTATACACCACAGAGTGCATCATTCATTTCTGCATTAATTAAGACTGTCAACATTCTCTTTCTTTAGAACGTGTTATGCATGTTCGAAAAAATTAGAAGATATGAAAAGGAAACACACATACATAAAAAAACCAGGACAACCGAAAAATACGCAGAAAATCTCTTAAGCACCATTATTTCCATAATGTATCTATCTAATAAAATCCACATGCATTTAGCCAGTCAAACCCATTTGCTTTAGGCTTGCAATTAAAAATAAACATTCAACCAACCAACATTTCTGTGAAGTGAACGCTAATGATTGGAATCCAATTAATAAAACAGGAAACCGATTCAATACGAAGGAATTACAGATGACGGAATTAAATGAATAGCACGACATAAAATAATGAAACTCATTATCTCCCTGGATCACTATGGGTGGGTGGTCAAGCCTATCCCCTTCAATTTGCATAACAGGAGGAAGGAATTAAGGCGAAAATAAATTTCTGTACACGAACACTTAACGTGTATATATATTATGTATACATATATATGTATATGTTCCCACGTCATATGGGCGACGAAAACCGAAGATTAAAATATTGGGGGAATCGATTGGAATTTATTTGAACAGAACGAGGTGCGGTTCACATACACACATTTGACGCTGAGTACGCGAGTAGGAACCCATCATTCGGTCAGTCTTTCTGACACTTTAAACACCGGTATGGGACCATTGGTACGAATTAGAGCAGTGTTTACTTTTGAATTTGTATTATTCACGAATAAGAAATAAACAAATTTTCATCATCAACTAGTGAAAATGCATTAGCTAGGACAAACTTCGATCTACTTCGATTTGTACTTTCAGTACCAATGTTCCTCGTTTAAAATTACCCACACCATGCACACTTAGTGTGAACGAATATCTTCGTCCACATACAAAATTTTCGGAAATTAGTTATGTCGGATATGGGTGCAACACACTGAAGCTCAGTAATTTACGGTGAAATAAATAAATAATAATAATAATATGGGTGGCGCTACAGCCCGTAGAGGGCCAGGGACTAGCTTCTCAGCAACCACTCGTGTTGTGCGTGCTATTGTTCTATCACGAGTGGAAGGGACCTACAGTTTTATGCCGACTCCGAACGACCAAATAAATAATTATTATAATTGGAAGTTAGTGTCTTTCAGTCGTTGAGTTGTAGAGTTGATATCTGAAATGTGAACACATTCAACAGTTACGACATTTCGTAGAAATGCGTCCCCACAAGTCAACTGCAGTTCTCTATCTACCAATGCAGCCTAGCTCGTTGCTTAACGCTGACGATGTAGTAATCACCCGCCACAAATTTCAGCAAGCTATAAGAAAAACTCCAGTAAGAACAGAAAATAGATCTTTTCCCACATGAGGTTAATTCTGGTATTCTGACTACCCGTAATTGATGGCACTCACCTCACCCTGACTGATAGTGTGAAATACATCTATAAAGCAAATTAAATATTAATGAAAAAGTCATCACACTCCCCCAGGTCGTTACGTCCACACCCAATAGGATATAGGAATCCATCACCGCTATCCTATCAAGGGCAGCATCAACTTCATCCAGGAAAGCCGCGTACTCTGACTCTAAGTTCGGTGCATACACCTGCACCAGAGCCAGGGTTGACCTTTCAGGCTTGAGCTTTAAGATCGCGACTCCCCCTCCTAATGGTATCCACTCCAATCGGGCTGAGCCCGACCGGCTGCCGAGCGGGACAGGCCGACCACCAGATGCTCGCATGCTGCCACCATTCAGTCCTGGCTCCAAATGATGCCCAGGCATACCAGGGTAGGCATTATCAGAGGCCAATCTTGTTCTGCGTGTCATGAAGGGGGGTTTCGCTTCGATTACCAGGTTTGGGCTGTATGAAAATAAACTCGTACACCCCAAACCTGTTGCCCGCCCCCCACCACGAGGAAGTCAGCTGCAGGGGGGGGGGGGGGGGGGCGACGACCTGTAGGAGTGTGATTGGGAGGAACGGCGATCCTCATCAGAACGCGAACGGAGAGAAGTTGTTGGACTTTTGCTGTGCAAATGGCATGTCCATAATGAACACCTTCTTTCCACACAAAGGCATCCGTAAATACACGTGGTACCGTCAGACTCTTCAACAGAAATCGTTGTTAGATCTCTTTGTGGTACCATCGTGTGTGAAACGGATGGTATGGATGGATGGATTGGTTCGTGTGATGAGAGGGGCTGAACTGTCAACTGATCATCACCTGGTGTTGTGTACGCTGTACCTCACTGATAAAGTATCTTTTCTGCCAAGGCGGAAACCAAGAGTGGTTACACGCATATGGTGGGAGAAACTACAGAACAGTGAATTGCAGCTAAATTTTGCACGGCACATATCTGAGAGGTTTGAGCGACTTCCAACTGTTCCATCGCATGTAGAGGAAGAATGGCGACTGTTTTGAACAGCAGTCATTGCCTCTGCACGGGATGTTGGTGGAGTGGCGGCTGGTGAGAAAAGAACTGCGTGGTTTAAAACACCCGGAGTTCAAGAAGCCATCAGAGAGAAGAAGAAGCCCTACAGAGACTGGATTCTCTTGGGGGACACTGCTTCTAGTGACCTTCTCTGAGGCGCGAAGAACTTGCAAATTAGCTGTGCGAGCAGCTAAAGAGCAGTCTTGGAAGGAGTTCGGCGAGAAGCTGGAAAGCGACCATAGATCTGCGAAAAAGGTGTTCTGGCAAACCATTCGCCGACTCAGAGGAAGGAAATTCAACATCATCGAAGGAGTCAAATCCAAAGATGGGGTGTTGCTTTCCAATGAGGCGGACATCTTGGGCAGATGGAGCGAGCACTTTTCGGAGCTGCTCAATCCCGAACAGGGCACTCTTGAGTTGGGCGGAGAATAGTCATACGGTGGAGGAAGTCATTTTAACGATTGAATCACTAAAAATTGGCAAATCCGCCGGTGTGGATGAAATCCGGCCAGAAATGCTTAAGGCAATGGGTATAGGGCAGTTTTATGTGTTGGAAGCGCGTTCTAGAGCTATGGTCGAGCCCAGGATGGGGGATGAACAGTTCGGCTTTCGTCCCGGCGTTGCACTCCACCGTGGGCGTTGCACTTCGCCAAGGGTGTGTCTTGTCACCTCTCCTTTTCATTGTATATATGGACTCGATGTTGCAGCGCAGCCGAGGAGAGGAATGTTTCACATTGGGAGAGTTGAGGGTAGGTCATCTTCTTTTTGCAGATGACTTGGTTATCCTCACATCCTCCCAGACGGAACTCCAAAGCGCACTCGACAGGTTTGTGGCCATATGTGCTGATGCTGGAATGAGGGTTAACGTGGACAAATCGGAGGTTATAGTCATTTCCAGAACGCCTGTCAATGCACTCTTGCATGTTAGTGGAGTCCCATTGAAGCAGGTGGAGAAGTTTAAGTATCTCGGGGTCTTTTTCACGAGTGATGGAAGGAGTTATGCTGAGCTTTCCGGTAGGATTGGTCAAGCTGGGTCAGTTTTGACACAGCTTGGTAGTTCTGTAATCAGAAAGGCTTGGTGTCAAAGCCAAGTTAGCGGTTTTCAACTCAGTATTTGTTCCAACTCTCGCCTATGGTCATGAAATTTGGGTAATGACCGAAAGAATAAGATCGCGAGTGCAAGCTGCTGAGATGAGATTTTTTCGTGCTGTTGTGGGAATTACTCGCCGGGATAGGGTGAGAAACACGTCAGTGCGCGAAGAACTCAACATTGAGCAGCTGCTTCTTCGAACGGAAAGGGCTATGCTTCGGTGGTTTGGTCACGTGGCACGAATGTCCCCATCATCACGACTTCCGAGGCGGGCGTTGAATGCGATTCCATAAGGTAGGCGACCGCTTGGCAGACCCAGGACGAGGTGGTTGGACCAAGTCCAAAAACTCGCCGGGTTACGCTTCGGCATTGCTCCTGATGAATTAGAGTTGATGGCGGAGGATCGAGTTGCCTGGAGATCTCTCGTGCGTGGTTTACCCCCGCGACCCCTTTAGTGGATGATGCGGGTCAGAAGATGATGATGATTATGAAAATCATTAAAAGCTCTGTACCCGAACACTAGAATATTTGAAAAAAAAATGGGGACCTATCCTTAAAACAATCCTGTGGATGTATACATCAATCCTCAGATCTATCATGAATTATGTATCAAAATGAGCAAGGGCAAACTCTTTATCTTAGCAGGCTTCCTAAAAGGGAACTGACGACTCAGGGAGTACCTAAGGAAACTACGGGTATTATGACCACAAATGAACACATCAATAATTCAAACATCCATATATAAAAGGATGGATCGAAGATGGAAAAAGGTATAGCGCGGGCATTTTCTCCTAATTCTTACACATACACTGATCCACCAGAATCCCTGATCAGGCCAGTGTTTTTCAAAGCGGAGGCCGTCAAGAAAGCGGCCAGAATGATATTAATGTTGGAAATACCACCGGCTGATATTAAGTGCATTTTATTATGCCCACTAATCCAGATTAGATCCTGGGCATAATAAAACAGCCCAGATCGACCAAACATATGGGGTAGTAGTAGCACATCTACTTTGTTGAAATTTGCATGTGGAGTTCCCATGCCAACGATAATATTTCTTCGCATACACATTTTATATGTTCGCTTTTTTTGCCTATGTATAATTGAATTGGTATATGCATGTAAGTACATCCAATCAACATTTCCTCAAGGGTATTACAAATTCAAGTCATGTAATTCACAACTTTATACGGACTCTAAGTTCATTTACCCGAATTCTCCTCACAAAACTATATTTCATGTACCTATCTGGCAATGCTGTACATGCGACTGGTTTGCAGTTCGGAATGACAGTTCGCAGTATACCAAAAGTCACGAATGAAGTTGCATCTTGTGAGGAATAGAGAAGCTAGCTATCGCGATCTTGAAATGTAATCCCAATCGAATGCAGGATTCTGATTGTTGCTGTTGTAATACATGTTACCCAAGATCTAATCCGGATTCGTGGGCATAAGAAAAAACACCTAAATCCATTCCAATTGACAGTCAAGCGGCCATTGCAGCCATTTCGGCCACAGAAATCAAGTCCAAGGTTGTCGCAAGCTAGATGGTAGCTAGAGCTCTAACCACAACCATCGGAAGTACCATAGTATGAAACAACGACATGACAAGCACGAAGTAGGAGCTAAGAGGTTATATTTCCCCATGGGCATCACAATGACTCCAACAGGACCTCAGTGAGACGTGGCTTATCCCCGTCTACACACTCACCTAACCTAACCTAAGTGGAATTCTCGTGAATGCCGATCTATGAAAATCTAAAATTTACACTTCTTATTCACATGCATCTGATTTTTGCCGCAAAAGCTATACGATTTATTCACACAACGTCAAAAAGTAGACTACGAGCGATTTCTTATGTGTCAAATAGCTATACAACAATGGAGACGCTACGAAATTCGGTATAAAGACGGACTGAAGACGTGCCTATATAAGTTAAAAGGTTAATCAGGGATTGCGTTGCAATAGGCTGTTAATTTGTAAATTTACTGGTCTCATAGGGAATGCAAGAGACTTTATATATCCTTAGTCAAATTTAGTTCTCACTTTCCTTCTATCACTAAGTATTTTATATATATATATATGGGTGGCGCTACAGCGCGTAGAGAGCCAGGGCCTAGCTTCTCAGCAACCACTCGTGTTGTGCGTGCTATTGTTGTATTACGAGTGGAAGTATTTTACTAAGTATTTTAGTCCCTACAAATTAACTGTACCAGACTGAATCAATTTAATAGTGAGACCAATTCTTTGTTTTGGATGGAAAGTATTTTTACTCGTATTGCTTCATTTTATGAGCTATCTTCGTCCCTTACTCCAGCCACATGAAAGCTAAAGGCCATTTACAAATATACATCTTACGTATTTCGTCCATTTCTATAAGCTTTATGAGCTTGCACTTCCACGTAAAATTTTTAATTAATTCTTCACTGAGCTGAATGAACGGTATATTGGTGTTGACAATGCTTGTGTGGCTGTTTATCTCAGTAACCACCTTCAGAGATATTGGTATCAGAGAAAAGAGCGATGTGAACGACACCAGCAATGAGAAACGAAGTGACTGTGCCATGAATCATTAAAAGTAAGACAAGGTTTAAAAGCATTCAGTAGGATTAATTCATATCTGTTCGTAACATACACGTGCATACACGTACGATATGTACGTTGCGTTCCATTCCATTCAGTGTAGTGCGGCCGTTGTAGTAAACTACCTTTTTGAAATTTTATATGAATTTATGTTACATACACATTTTTTGGGTGGTGCTACTCTTAGAATTGGACCGTTCGACAGCAGCCACTCGTATTAAGCCTGATGTTGTTTATTCTCAAGTGAAGAAATCGACGTTGATTAAGACAGGATTTTGATGTTTTGGGTCTAGGTTTTTTTTCTAGAACAGAGTGTCTGCATGAATATATTCAATTGATCTCTATGAAAGAGTATACTTCATTATACTCTGTGCATTTCAATTTTGCAATTGCATTTCAGTGTTAAGCTTCACACATCAAAAAACAGAAAAGAAGAACTGTAGCACCACATGAAGAAGAAAAAAATTTCATATATACCCATTAAAGTGCGTTATTACTTTCCTCGAATGACATTTTAATCGCGAAGTTGCTATCATCACATTCATAAACAATCAAAATACTCATTGTATTTAAAGTACTCGATGCACTATACTCATATAGTCAATGGGTGAAATACCTACTTGGAAAACATATATTAGGTATGATACCCTCGTTTTGTTTTTTTTTTGTTTGAAATTGTGAATAAGTGTAGATACTGGAAGTAAAACGAATATTTTAAAATTGATTTCATTTCATTGCAGACCTCTACTTCAATACTTAGGTAGCCTTTCAGTTTAGAGTACAGCGAGTATCGGTGTTAGCTTATCATCATTGCGTTGGTGGACATGTAAACTACTGAATATTGCGCAAACCCAAGTTATGTAAAATGTACTATATGTTTTTTTTAGTATTTCATATTTGTATGCTTCTACGTCGTTATACTTAAGAGAATATTCTTGATATCGTATGCCTGTCATCGTACACAAAGTACTTTTTCACGGCAAGGTTATAGTACGTATCATCATTAATTATTCCCAGGGGTCAACTATCGGAAGCAATCAATTTGCTTCGTAGGCTCCTACTACTGTCAAAGCAACTCATAATAACAAAAATATAACTTCAGATCTGGGGCTATTAGAAGGAATCACTAGTTAATCCTGAAGTCAGATCTGTCGTTTTCAGAAGGCTCTGAGGATGAATAAAGTTAATGGACTGTTTATTTGAAGTTGTAAACATCAAAAAACATTATTATATCATATAAAACGCTTAATACTAATAATTTCGCTCGCCTAGATTCACATTAAGCCCCACTGTAAAGCATTCATCGCTTTTGCTGATAGTTATCTTTAAATCACAGTAAGCAAAATAAGATAATTATTTTACTTTTGGAAACAAAGTTCTTGCAGAAATGTCCTTTCCTTATTTCGTCGATAACATATCATGAGCAGTTCTTAGTAAAAATGTACCTATGTATATATGTAGGTATACCACACAGAAGCGTTGCACCAATTATCATTGTTGCATAAGGGAACAAACTGTCGCGACTTTATCGCCACCCTTTTCTAACGACAAGCAGATTTTGTACATTTTACAATAAACGAGTACTCAGAATTTTTGGAATGAAAAATAACTAAAACGAATGAATTCCAACACAAGCAGTCACAACTTCCGTTATAAGTCACAATCAGAGTTCAGTTTCAAGAAGAAGAGTGGAAACAATAACAAAACTTTGGTACAAGAAGGCAAAGTTAATTCGTAAGAGTTCAAAACTTTGCCAAGTTTCAACAACAACGTGTGCACTGATGCAAATATTTGCATTTTCCAAAATCCTTAGCTAATCCATGCTAGGCATTTCCATTTTGCCATTTCACATTCAAAATGACTTAATCACAAATAATTCAACCTTGAGATGGTCATGAACACTCCCCACAGGCTTCGCAATCAATTATATGAGTACAACGATTTCAACACTGACAACGAGGACGACAACGCAACGCAACGTTGTCCCGAAGTCCCATTTGAGAAGCACACACTGTCTGAAAGCAATTTTCACCATAATCCAGACAGTTTGTTGAAAATGACTCAAAGAACTTAAACTTGCAAATGTTGCAAAATAAAGTTGAGTCTGATGTAAGCCAATTCCTTTTCACGAACAGTTTCAATTTGGTTCCTGGACGCGGACACATAATCGTTTCGAAATAGGATGTCCCTGCCAACTGCATATGGAATGCTAAACCACCACTGAAACAGTGACTGGTATAAATTTCCACTGTCAGCTTAATTCCGATTTACTTATCTTGTGGATAAAGAGTAAGTGATTAATGCAATGTGAGATTTAAATACAGTAAATTGCTTGTGGCCAGAATGATGTACGACATACATACATTACTAACGATTAATAAGTATTTCTAGTAGAAATCGGGTCAATGATATCCGGTTGCTTTAAGATTGCGTTCGTAATGTTCTTTCGCGAAGAGTCTGCTGCCAGCATTGCTCTCACGTGCATGTTGTTTCTCCGTATGTCATCTGTTGCCGTTAGTTGTTGAAGGTTTTGGTAGCAATCCGTGAACTTGAAATAAACTCCCAATGAATATGATCGTGTAAGACTGTAATTAAATCACTGAAACGCAACAGCAAATTTATTAACATGAGAAAAGTCGTAAGACAGTAATAAGTACGTTCGCATTATTTTTATCTCTCCAAACCACGCCAATTGTGTTGGCTCACGCTGAGATCAAGTTTACCTTTACCTCTGTACTAATCATTAGAAGCATCCTTAACAATGTAACAATATGTTGCGTACGTCTTTGGATATCATTTTGAAATGGGTAATTAGGCGCAAAATGTGTAACTCCTAAGAGATCATGTTGCTGCTGCTGTTGATGGGTATCAAAGGACCGATAGGTGATTTGCTTAGAGAAAATGCAAAATAAAATATGTGATCATGTTTCATGATGTAAATACCGCTGCTGGTGAAATAAGAATCACCTAGTACCATGAAAACTTTCAAAATCTAAGAGAAATAAAACAAGAGACCTGCTCCCGAGAGGAAATACGAAGCCAATCGCACATACAACTGGACGCTATTTGTGAACTAAAGTCTGTGGCTGAATTTGACGATATGACTCTCATGTCGAAAAGTGACTCCGGCATAGACTCTTGTTGTCTATGCTACTCGTATTGATCTCTATAGAGGAGACTTACGATTTCTACGGCCAACGAATTTTAGAAGCTTCTAGGTATGTATACTCTCTAAGCATTGTCAGTGACCCGAGAAAGGTGGAACCGTGACTTTTAAAAAGTTGTTCCTGTCACACCTACCCACTACGCTCTGGTCACGTGATAGTAAGCGTAAACATAGAAACTGTAGATTCGACGTAGAAACTAATGTGGTAGTCTAGTTGAGTATAAGTACCGAAGTACTAGCAATATAGATGCTACAACTCAACTACAACTCCTTGAAAACTTTTAGGAAGAAAGCCTCTGAAATGCGTTTGAATAAAAACAATATCATAAATAAGCTGCGAAAAGGTTATGAAGTACCTGAAAACATTTTTATTAAAAAAAATAATGTTCACAGTCAATTGCTTTTGAATGAGCATAAATATAGTTCTGTCAGATAATCCATTGTTGTAATATATAAAAATGTATAAATTTGCCTGTTATTTTCTATTCATATACCTACATACATAATTATTAGTACTCGCCCATACGTTGATATATCAATTTATAACATTTAAAATATAGTGGGAATAATGTGTAGAGGAAAGTGAAAAGGACTATATACTTGAATTCGGATGCACACTGTTTTTAGTTTATTTTTTCGATCTGGAGGCGTATACACAATTAAATCAGATAGTTTTCCGAAGCGCGAAATGAATGCGTGAATCTTATTGAACAAATTTTAAACGTTTAAACTGGAAATTCCTCTTTTGCTTTTCTTTCAGTTACAAAAACCTGGAAAACATATTGTATATTCCATAACTTTTTTTTAATTTCCCTTATTTGAGAACAAAATACTACAACGAATAACCTGTTAGCCTCAACTTTTGATGACCACCGCGGTAAATGTAGGTATCCAGTGGCTTTCGAGTCCACAGGAACATCGGCACGCACATTCGTTTTTATATTGTACGAATACATCCATAGAATAAGAATATTCCTCGTCATGCCTGGAATTGAACATTGATCCTTATCCTTATCAGAGACTATCCACTTAATTGACACTAGCATTACAGAATTTTCCAAAATTGATCTGAGAAAACAACAATTACAAATGGTCATTAAAAAGAGAAAGAGCTATCAGTACGACTTGAATATAGTTCATTAGTCTCGAGGGTAAACACTTCAGTGCAAGAGTATTATTGAGCAACTCCAACGTTTTGAACTTTTTATAACTGAAGAAATAATCAGTGAAGTAGTGTAATGGACAAACGTCGAAATAAGTGTTCGTCGAAATATGGTGACAGACCTTAGTTCATTACAAACACGAGAAACGCAGAAGAAATCAGAGCCTTAATTGGACTATTCTGATTGAAAGCTGTGTCAAAGAGCCACCATCTAACTGCCGATGATTTGTTTGATTCCAGTTACAGTGGATACAATTTGAGTACAAGGCAGTGTGTATTCAATTATGTTCTATGTAATCACCAATGTCGTGAAAATTACGCACCAGGTCCCTATGACACATTTGATGAGCTGCTTTTAGCGTTTCAAGCAAACTGTTCGTTCAGGATGCTGTGCGATAGTGTTGTATACACACAACCGGTCAACATTTTTTGCGTACTTTCACACGATCAAAATATAAAATGTTAATATAGATGTGTTTGGTATTAAAATACATAACATAGAGGAAAAGAGCGCGCTTGCTATACGAGAGCCCCTCTCACGTTTCGCTTCCCATTCCAATATATGTACCCCGCAGTCGTTGCGACGGAATTTGAAGAAATTTGAGCATTGGACGGGTAAAAAATATGGTTCGCTCATGCGTTGGGCTAAGTAGGTGCCTAGTGTATCTACCAGTACTACAGAAAAAATGAATTCAAAATCATGACGGATGACACATACTATAGATATGCGTCGAAAGATTAGTTGTAAATGTTAATGTTGCGTGAGCTGAACCTGAAAAAACAATTAGCCGTAGAGAATTTATGAAAAAAATAAACATGCTGACTTTATGGAGCGGCAAATGTTTGTAAGACTTTAAATACCTACCCTTACTACCAACGTCAGGAAGAAGATTAAAAGCGTTTTGGCATAAGGTAAAGATCAAGTTGGAGAAATAAAACTAAGATTGTATTTGCAAAATCGCCGAAAAACTTCATTGCAAATTTTCCTTTCTTGAACACATATTGAAACATCTCCCAGTGTGTAAGGCACAGGTGGTATAAAAAAACGACGAATTTGTATGAAGGTGCAATTATACCCTCAAATTCTCCTAATGACTCTCCCGATGCGGTAAAAAAATGTCTAAGTTCAAACAAGCAACACCTAGCGACTGGCCTGGAGTCTTGTTAATGGTAAATGGTTAGGGCAAAAGTCAGATGCACTAGAAACTGTAATTGCTTGAAATCAGCAGCTTTTGCTATAATAGCTCTGATTCTTCCAATTACAACTGTTACGGCGTCATTTTTCATAACAAAGATATTTTATTTTTATGTGTGGATAGATAGGTTATTTTTTTGTACTACGGAAGTGTCATAACTCAAAATAACCATTGGTAACGAGAAAGCCGATGAACTGGCTAAACAAGGAGCTGCCCTCCATAGCTAGTCTGCTGGAAGTACACATTCCACTTGGGCTAATAAATGGCACACCTTAGATCGACAGAACAAGAATCCTTCACTGACTTTTTGTACTTTTGTCCAGCGCTTGCCAGAGTAATGCAACGAACTCTGGGCAGACCCTTATTTAACGATAAATATAGTTTATTAAAAAAAAGCCAATTCAATTACTGTTCGCTCTGAATGATTGACCAATAATGCCATCGTATCCCCTTTATCAGGAACACTTTTAAAAGTTCTGCCCGGAGCTGCATAATCGTCACATACGATAAAACTTTCTGATGAGAATGTGCCAACTCACACCAACGCGTTTGAGCTAAAATAAATGTGAAAGTGTTGGCAAATTTAAAAAAAAATTTGTGTTTTATATATATTTTTTATATATATATATGTATATTGTATTTATATTGTTCACTTGATTGGTGTATTGAAGTGATTAAATTATACCTGAATCAACAATGTTAAATTTATGTTTGGTAACACCTTTGAATGACAAGAGAACGGCTGGTAACACCAAACAAAGTAAATACATATGAGAGAAAGCCTTCTTCTTCTTTCTTCTACTTTTCTTATTCATTATGTAGAGATGAAAGGAAATGTGGGTTCCGTATAAATAAATACATACATATTTGACTTGACCTCTTTCATTAATAGAGTGAAAGTAATCTTTTAACCTCTCATCAGAGCGAAATAGTTCCAAAGTATTCTCCCACACAGTGCCAGGAACAGACTAACAATTAATTTTCTGCTGGTCAGACCAAATCTTAAAGTAGGGATAATCGATTACAATATTTAAACTTTGACCTTAGCTTTCAGGTTTATCTTTCAGTTACAGAGTAGAAATATCAGCCCACCATTTTCAGTTTGTTTCGTTGCAAAGTTCATTCGTTACCCTCGACAACACCTCTTGTACGTCAACATCGCACCTAATTCGTAATTCCAAAGTTGCTACCAGCGGGATAACTCAATCTTCACTTAAGATAGATTATTTAATGTGAAAAGAGAAATCGTAATGATTAGGTGGTAGACTAAATCTCAAAGATTTAGTAGATCTTAGAAGAATACCCGATGATGATGTTCCGCCACCAATCTACCCACATTGCATCTCTCCAACACGATGAAAGCGTAATTAAACCCCGAAAATCATTAGGTACTGGGGGTAGTTGTGGTGTATACAGAATGTGTGGCTGGTGTACACAGTGAACGAGAAAAATTTGGGATAAACCGTTCTCTAATTCCGTAAATACAAAATCAGATATGATTACTTTCTGATATTGTGAAGTAATATGCGCATACTTCAACATCCTGACAGCTACTTATGAATTTTCAAATTATTAACATGGTCGAACTTTTGTTTTTCTTTTCATTTGCATTTGTGACCACGTAGCTTAAATAAGGCGAATAATGCATTCATATACTTCTATTGTTGTTGGTTCGTCAGAGTAGACTAGCGATTTTACGTATGTATAGTCCTGCTGCGGCTTGAATTCACTATATAATAATTATGATTTTATTTGTTATATCTTTTATTTTGTTTCAATAAGTGAACGTATTCACCCTACCACACACATCTCCCCCACATTCATGTCATTCCAACCGGGACTGAAAAAGTAAGCAATTTTTCGGTGTGTAACAGAATTTTGATATGTTATGTACGCGTTATGCCATCTTCGTTGCATATGCAATAACAATAAGCAGTATCGATTAACACAAACTTTCCTTAAAACTCTTGATCGAATGTCAGTTGAGATTGCGCCCTTTCACCGAAATTTTGAAGCGAACTATGGTCATCATTTGAGTCATCACACCAAGAAGTTTTTCCATGAAGTAGCCGGAGAATGGCCGTGGTGTTATAAACCTATAATTCTTTATCTTCTGCAAGGCTCTCAACGTATGCAGTATGCACTTTTTTGTATGCATCTCGGTTCCACAGAATTTTTCAAACACAAAGTGCATAAAAGTTTATTTTTGCACGTAGATTTAAAAATGTTTTGGCTGAAATCGGGAAACCAATATGACCCTCAATGGTGTCTCGCAAATTAAAAAAAAAACCTTTTAAAGTAACCTGTCCCCAAAGAATGTCTTATGCAAAGAAACTGGAATGTCCAAAGAACTTATATTCGACAACAGATTATACTTTTATATACACCGAAAAATAATCTGAACCAGTCATCGATGATTGGTCACCTTCGAGTGTCAGCTCTTGTCAAAGTATTTTGAATAAATGTAAAAATGGGAAAAAAAATCGGGAAATATGTACCCACAGATCGACATGGAAGGATCCACAACTGAGAAGGTAGTGGATGATGGCATCTTCTCTAATGAACTAAATATTAATCTTTCCTTTCAACCTCCCCAACATTGTAGCCTGCTTTGGGCAGAGATTATGGTAATTCGTGAGGCACTGGCGTGGTTCAAGTGGAACTTAATATCCGCACGTGATGTTTGTATTACCACCCACAGTCACGAGGTCATAAAATCCTTGGTGGATAAGTGGATAAATTCCTTGGAGATCCACGTGGCAGCACAATGAGATTTCTAAGTGGGTTTCCCTTAAATGGATGGCAGACGCTATTACCTACTTAAACAAAATTAGAATGAGTTCCTCTTCTCCATACCATACTTTTGCTTACAATTCACCTACACATCTCTTTAGGTCATTAAAGAATTATCATCAAGTATGCCTGTGACCCCATATTTTCCGTATTCCAAGGACATTGCTATGTCTGCACCTCCAATATTTGCCTTTTTTTGAATTTCAGCTTTGAGTTTCTAGTATAAACTTTCTAGTACTTTCCTTTAATCGCAGTGGGCTTCCATTTTTATACGGCATCAAATTGGATTGGATTCAAATCAGAAATAGTAGGAGTAAGAGATATCCGACTTGTAGTATATATCTATCCGACTTCACATCTGGTTGCAACAGTAAAATATTTCGTAAGGAACCATTGTTCTATTAATGAATAAAATGAAAGAAAAAAAAAAGTTTTTTTTTTGATTCGACGGTCAGAAAATAAACGTACACAAGGCGTGACTGAAACCATGGGTCTGCCTCAGCACAATCTGTATGAGTTGAGGTACTTCATGCATATTGTGGAAATTCAATTTTGACTTAAGGGAGAATAGACGGAAATAAGAACTTTTTAATAGAGCAGTTTTAATATTTTTTTCAATTGCTACGGCGTTTTTTTCATTTTCTTATTGTTTTTCTTAAAACAATTTGTTTAGTGAGGTCTAATTTTAAATTGAACCATAATTTGATTTGTTAGTGTAAATCAAAAAAAATAAAATAACATATGTAGCTAATGCCTTACATTTGTTGATACATTTTTTCTCCCTCATATTTTATGTCGATTTATTAGACCCTAAACGTATAGGAATATTGCTTCCGATTGCAATTCTTGAACACTGCCCAAACTGATTTGAATCTTAGAATTTGCAGAGAATTATATTATACATATTTAGCTTACGCATTACCCCTTTGCAGTCCCAAAAACCAGTCTTCATCAAATGAAAGTGAGGACAATCTCCTTCTAGGCGACGGTCTAGATCCAAGCCCTGATAGACATAAGCAGCCAGATGCTAGATGCATCTACAGCGTAAACCTGCTCTTAGACGATAGGGAATACCGATTCCATTTTCTTTAAAATTGCTTCTTCATGACTTGCAAATCGTTAACCGAAGTGGCAATCACTCCTTAAATAATATTTTATCTTTACAGTACTGAAGACGCGGTTTTTTTTTATTTTTTTGTAAGAAGTTTATTTTCAGCTTCAAAACGTAGTTCTAATTAACAGACCAAACGCTTAAATAGGTATATTTATCCAATAATGATCTACACTCTCCTATGAAAAACCCGAAAATAACAATTTTCAAAACAGACAGCAATAGCAAAAAATTATACTTATTTAAAAGCTTATTCGTGGCAGTAGTGATAAGTCTTTGATAGAGATTTTGAAATGAATATTCGATTTACATTAATAAATTTAATTGCCTAATTTTCGGCGTTACAATCATAGACAACAACCTACAGTGATGGGCAACCATAACCACCATTGATCTGCAGCAGCGTTGTGCGGCGTAGACAACACTATGTCGACAGAGTTGACGGTACGTCGACAATGTTGTGTCATTAATTCGACAGTAGTTCAATTATTTATCATATTAGAATTAATACGATTCAAATTTAAAATTTACTTACATATACGTGTACGTACGTAGGTTATTATTTTATAAGGTACAACATTAAACATTAATTTTATTTTAAACAAATACATATTACTCAAAATCCTCTTCTTCGTCTTCAATGAGGTCGTCTTTGGTTCTGAGTGAATAATAGATGTGCAAAAGTTTCTAGAACATGAGCACAGTTCGAAGAGAGTCTCACAATTTGAACAGAGGAGGCAGGTACCTGCAAACATTTCTTTGCTAGTTTTACTAAAAGGTAAGGCCCACCTTCTAATAACCTAGAAACGCCTAAAATTAATTTACTAAAATTACATTACCATTTGCCTTAGTTCAGTCATCTATACAAAAACACAACATTTATTTGTTAAAACCGATTTTGAAATATATTTTTTTAACATTTTTAAAAACCTTGCCTTGGGCCTTATTACGAACACCTGTTCCGCATAAGGCTCATACATAATTTTGTTCAATTACTTTGGTTAACCTGCTAAAATAAGGTGCATTTTGTCACGAAACAAACAACGTAGTTTTTTTTATATATATTATGTAACTATTTATTAATATGCGTGTTTTTTTGAGATACTGAAAAAGAACAGTAAGTGAGATCTGAAAAAAACACTCTTTACTCAGGTTTTTTTCACATGATACCACCTATGCTTGAGATTATTCAACGCACAACCGTGAGTAGAGGCTGCAGGCTGAATTATCTTTCAGTAAAAGTTTGAGTAAGTGTTGTTGTTGCTTTGCTTTGAAATTTCCCTACTCAGCTTTTTAAGTATCATAGTAAACAAACACAGCCTTCTTGACAAGAAAGACAAATTAAAATTAAGAACAAATAATTATAAATTTGACTTCAATAAAATAATTTACAATAATGAGATTGTTATCAAGAATTAAACTTAAAGTCAGTTTAAAGTTAAATTTATGTTTGGGTACATCCACCAGGGCAACCGAATACTTCGTCATCTTCTGTTAGTCCGACGCAAAGTTCATGTTACCCAGCGTTTCCAGGGCATCTCTTTTAAAGAGGACATGTCCTCTTTTTGCCGTTGATCTTATATGTATTCTCTTTTTTCATCTGGATCTGTTTTGTTCTCTTTAATTTGCTGCGTTTACTTTTGTCCTCTTTTTCATAATTTAGTACTAAATTACAAAACTGTTACATTGTATAAATACCTAAGTATTTATTACGTGACTATCTATCATATCGAAACTTCAAATGGTGAATACTATTCAGAGCTTCTTCGATTGTGTCAATTTTTCTTTTGCATTCCGGGCCAAAATGCCTATGTTGAGCGCGTTTTTTCACTCGTAGGTTCACATTGGACAAAAGAAAGAAATCGGTTAAAAATAGGAACAGTAAAATCTAACTTGTTTGTTTCTTAGCAAAAACTGTCCTCTTTATTCTGGCTCGCAATATGGACACCCTGATGTTACCAAATACCACAATTTTGGCACTGTCTCATATCTTCCATTCGATCTTCTTTACATGAGTGAGTACATGCTCCGGTCTTATTGCTCTTTTTTCTTCTTCTTTTTGTTCCCTTAAGCGCTAAGATTTTTTCCATATTATAGATGTACTCCGGCATATTCTCAGTCCTGAGCTTTTGTAACAGAACCTTTATCTTTTCGAAGCGATCAATTAGCCACGAACATGACAAACTTTTGCTTGAAAAAATAATTATCCTTTTGTCCAAAAAATGCTGAACATTTTTTAGAATGCGATTAATATAAGGGATGTGCTGTGAACATTTCATAATTTGAAAGGGTTTTTCTTATAAAATTCTCACAGTCATCAAAAACTCGCTTGCATAACTATTTTCTCGAAGATGCAGGGGATTTGATTACGTATGCGACTTATGTAAATACTTCTAATTGGGGCAACGTGAACAACCAGGAGATCATGCACGTGTGACAGAAAATCCTTGGTCTTGGTTAAACTGTGGTTAAGTGCCACAAATGATAAGTGAAATCAGCATTGTGAAAATCGATAACAATCATGAATGAATTATCATTGCGGAACAGTATCTATTATAATGATACATTTTCCAGTTTAACTAAATGTACTCTCTAAGCAAACCATTTAAATTTTCGATGCACTTTTCTCCAGACCTAGCATTTTAAACACCACATCCTTGTTAAATGCTTGTTTTCTATAAAACTAAACTACATCTGTAAATATGTGTTTATTTCACGCTTCAAACAGTCTCAAACCTCAATGGAATACATTAATTAATGATATTGTGTGCGTGTAACTCAGTTGCAAAAATTGAACAGAGAGTTATTAAAACGACTTTTCATTCACGTACTTTTTTAATTGGATAAGCTCGCACCGTTGTCATAGAAACAGGCGGTTGAGATCAACCAACCAATGCACACACCAAATCTGTGCATATGTGCAGTACATATGTACATAGCTTTAAATTTTACGTAAATTAAATCTCATCAAATACACGTTAAATCAACAATCCTGTGCAATTAATTTGAATGAGCCAGTTGCTTTACTAAAAATCATATGAAAAGTTTGAAATACTTCCCCATTTCTAAAGCAAACTCTCTCTCAACGTGTCTACAAGAATGGTTCGCCTAGTTCGTTCGGCATTTGCTGTTTTTAGTTCAAACTCCTCGGGCAAAACAATTACCATCTAGTTCCATTAACCTCCTTTGAAATCATGGTATAATTATTAGAATTATGATTTCTCATCAAATAATTTCCACCCTGGTTGCGATTCCGATTCGTTATCGCCACTTCAATCAATAATGTCAATGAGTCGGTTTTGGTTTTCTAATTAAATTTCCTAGCGACGCGAATGGCAAACAAACCTGGTAACATACATATTTAATTTCTTGAGGTTTTCATTATGAAAGTGTGAAGTCAGGAGCACTGGTTCAGTTTCTTGAACTAATCGTTTTGGGCAGTAATTTAATGATTTAACGAGGACCGCGGATTTGCAAATGTTTCCCATTTCAAATTCACAAATTAGTTTACAATTTTACGATAATTGAAGGCTTTTTATTACATATTTGAATTCATTGGGCAAAGCCTTGGGGCGTGTACCACCAACATACACGGTTTGATAATTTGATAAATAGTTTAAGTGTGTCCACATGCTTGTGTCAATTTGTGGTGGTGCCGTCCAGGTGCATGTACATTAGTCATAGTGTGGATTTAATTAATATTTTCGGAAATGAATGAAGTGGGTAATACAACCACGAATTCGGTCGAACTCCACCAATAGGCGGCTGAAGTCCACACGGCGCAACAACAGGCACTTCAGTGGTCTGTGCACATCTGATATTGTGCTTCAGAACCAAACTATAAAATCCTTAAATCAATTGCATGTACATATTTTGTTACTGTACGCTGGATTTGCCTTTCATTTCAGTAATGAAGGCCACAGCTCTCTAATTTATGCTAGTTCACATGTGTTGTCGAAAGCGATGATATTCTGCAAACACACACAATTTATTTACTAGACCTTTGGTGTTGACTAGGCACATTACACGGTTTCATTAATTATGATCTTGTTTCTGAAATACCATAACTTCTGCTTCAATGGTACATAGAGAAAAGGGTACAGCATTCAAGTGTACTTTGACTGAAATATACTGTAGTATTCAAGGTTATTATAATGGCGCATTTTTTCTCAAATGCAATCAACCAATTTTGTTTTAGAATTACTTTTTTACTAAGTAAAAAATAATGATTTTGAGTGATCTTTATTTGGAGATGATATACGCCAAGTAGTTGCCGCCAGTGTTGATAAACATTTGTGTCCGAAGATTTCCGGTGATAATTGTTCGCATTGCTGTCGAGTATTATCCTTAAGGGCTGCGTTTGTCTGAAGCTTGTTGCCATAAACCCGCGACTTTAAGTAGCTCCAAAGAAAGAAGTCTGGTATGGTTAAATAACGGCAAATTTTGCGACCAGGAAACGGTTTTTTCACAATATCCATTGTGGGCCTATGTTAACCAAGTCCCGCTCATCCGGCATTAAGAAGTCGTTTATCATGGCCCTTTAGCGATCTATCGAAAAGCAAGAGTATTGCCGATGGCGTCCTCCAAAAAAATTCAGATGCCGGTGGCTACGCAGTACATTGTCTCCTGTGGTGCCAGTCTGTTCGAGTCGAGTAGTTAAGCGCCGGAATGATTGCCCAGTGATCAAAAAATCGGCAGAACTATTCCACGCTATTGCGGGGTATAGTGCTCCATTGATTGCCTGTTTGTATACTGCTGTATAGTAATAAGTGTAAATATGCAGTTTGAAAATATTGTATGGAAACTTTTTTGTCATTGAATTTTAATTTAACATTGCATCTGATTTAAATTTTTGTCTATCCATTACAAGACAACAAGAAATAAATGTATTTATTGGGCAATTAGAGCAAATGTTTCAGCAATCTACTTGTTTATATATTTATTAACAGTAAATATGGACAAGAAGTTAGTTGTATGCAGACTTTCTTGACTCAGTGTATATAAAACCAAGTGGGAAAATGGGTACGTTTCCCTCTACCGCCCATAATATTTGACCAATTGGGTTTTGCTTTTAAATGCACATAGATAATTACAGTACAAAGGCAATAGGCAAAAATTAGTCTTGGACCCGATATGTGGCGATCTTGTTGATAATATTTTTAATATTCGATACATTAAAAAAAAAATTAAAAGCTTGGTGAAGAGGGCGGTTTTTAATCTAGTAATATATAGTTTAAGCTCGGTTGTGTTGAGTTAGCTAATCAACTTAACCGCAAGAATGTGTCGTGCCCTACATGAAAACAGTGGTCGTCGTTCGGAGCCGGCATAACGATCTATATACAGTAACCGGTATAAGAAGACTTACTGCCTCCTCGGGGCGACCACCGGGCAATGAATGCTACAGCCAGATAATAGGTCTCACACTCTAGGCGTCGACTTTATGAACATTGGTCCATTTGTACCTGCCTAAGTTACTTGACCCCTGGTCTTGTATCGGTGCGCATTCCATCAAAGTAAACGACGGGAGGAGTAACCATCTAAAAAATAATCTCTAATTTAGTGGTGGAACAGCATACGCCGATAGATACATAGCTAAGAGAGTGCTTAGTCCCTAGAATGGGAATTCCGAATACCTTGCCGAACTTTGGTTTTAATTCAAGGGTAAGATCAGAGGATCACCCTTCCATGGTATGGGGAAGTGGTGATACCAACAGAAGAGGTGAGAGTCTTTTAGAATATCTTACGAGTAGTGAAGTAGATATACTTAATAAAGGCTAAAAAGGTACTAGATCTTACACTCGCAAGTCCATTTATTTCTAATTCAATTGTGAATTGACATGTGTCAAATGAACCATCCCTGTCAAACCACCAATACATCAGGTTCGACATACCTGGTCAACTCTCAACTGTATAACTCTCAGAAAAAAAGTAAGAAAACTCTTTCTAACTAACTCTCAAATATAGGTTCGCTCTTACAGAATACAACTCGGAGTTGAGAAGATCCAAACGGGAAATGATGTGCCGGTAGCGGCACGAATCCACAAAGCACTCGTAAATGATCGGGCAAACAGTGCAGGATTGTTAAAAAAACAAGACGGAACCTACACGACGGACCGAAAAGACACACTTAGAACGTTCCTTCAGGTACACTTCCCCGGTTCGGCTTTGAACAAATCCAATCTGCACTCTAACTCAGCAGACTACAGGGAAGGGGTATTATCACCCCTGCTATGGTCTTTAGTTATCGACAAATTATTAGCAGATCTTCATAGATCTGGTTACAACACTATATGTTATGCTGATGTAACACAGAAGATTTATTTGTCAATCCCTGTAAGACCGTTCTAGTGTCCTTCTCAAGGAGGACACGAGTTAACCTTGGACCCATAATAATCAACAATACAACAATAACATATGCCAGCGAGGTCAAATATCTGGAAATAATCCTAGATAAACGACTCTCTCTCCCAAAATCATTCATTGGTTGTACACAATGATGGCAAGACCCATTAAACCAAAACACTCCAACTAACGACGGCAAATACGTTGCAGAAACTACAGCGTATTGCTTGTCTTGAAATAACAGGTGCCATGCGCACCTGCTCCACAACAGCTTTGGAGCAATAGTCGGGCCAACTCCCTTGCCAATCTTCATTAGGAAGATAGCTGCTAGATGTACCCATCAAACTTCAGCTTGAGTATAATTATAAACTAGGTAACTTAACAGGTCACCTCGGCATACTCAACTCGATCCCCAATAGAGACATGTTACATACAATGCCGGATATAATGGTCAGACAACACTGTTTCGGAAGTCTTTTCAAAGTTGAAATATTGGACCGCGCAAGCGGATTCAATGGTGTCCTTGAAGTCTGGTATGGTACACAGACGGATCAAAGATGAAATTCGGAGTGGGAGCAGGAGTCTTTGGACCCAACATATGGATTTCCGCAACAATGGGGTCGTATCCTACAGTGTTCCAAGTAGTAATCCACGCCATCGAAATTTGGGCCAGACAAAACTTCCACAAAGGCGTTAAGGGTGCTCAAACTTTTTCACTCCAAAACAGTCAAATGTTTCTATGACGCTCTACTATCCCTTGCCAGACACAACAAAGAGAAACTTGGCTGGGTCCTTGGACACAGGGTGATCGCAGGCATCGAATCCGCAGATGTGGTAGCGAGGGCTGGCTCGGAATCTTCATTCATCGGTCCTGAACCGTACTGCAATGTCAATTGGATAGCAGTCAAAACTATGATTAACTAATGAGAAAATAAGCTTCGCCTATACCAGTGGACAGATGGTGATGGTCTTAGGCAATCCAAACGTTTAATCAGGCCTTATTCATATATGGAAATACTCAATCTTAAAAAAGAAAACTTAAGATTGCAACAAGCTTTCTTACATGGCATTGACACATCATGTGTCAAGCCAAGGTCTGTCGGCTTTGCCTCGAATGGGATGAAACTTCTCAGCACATTCTTTGCGAATTTCCGACACTAATATGGTTACAAAGCATTATAATACATTTAGATACTTAAATACAATATTCGGTGCGTTGGTCTTCATCTCCACCAGAAATAAATGAGTAAAGAGATATTCAACTTCTTCCTCTCTTGGCCTTTGATTTCATCTGACAGCGTTTTTTATACGCTTTTTCGTCCCCTGGCTGTGAATACGTGTGAGCTCTTGCTAACATTTTGTAGAAGTTTTCACAATTTATGAATGAAGGATATAAAACTAAGTTCATTTGCCAGTCATGGCATATAAATCATATATATTTTACTCTGAAGAATTAAATTGATACAAAGTATTCTGTAAATAGAGCGTAGCATTACATTTTTTTTCACGCAAGCCCCTATTACAAATATAAGTCCTCTGAAAAATATGAGTCATCTTCTGAACACCCTCCGAACAATAAGTACATGTTCGTGGGCAAATTCACGAATCTCCCTCCAAAATTCATGAATCTGCCGCCATTATCCCACAAAATTCACGAATCGGCCGCCATATTGGAGTGAATTGACGAACGTTGTAAAAATATGCGTGTAATGCATGGGAATTCCACTACTATCACATTTTTCTCCGGTGTGGACTATGGGCAAAAATGGCCGAAGTTGAACATCTCATTACTCATTTATTTCTGATCTCTACAAAGGTTCGAAAAATATCAAGAGATGCAGAAATTCAACCCAACGTAGGTAACATCGCATCCGCCAATTCAAACACTGATGTTGAGGAAAGAGGAGTATATATTACATAATAGAAAATGATTAAAACAAGAAGAGGAGTATTGAAGAGACGTCGAACTGACAAACAAACAAACCAGCAAAGGGTGAAACTAACGTTACTGTCGATATTTGTACAGATATTAAAGCGTTTTTTTTGAAATGAGAAAATAATATGCAAAAATTCATTATATGAAAGCCAAATTTTCAACTACAAAATTTATTCATTGTAGAGAAATATTCACTATATGGAAATTCATTATAAGGAGATAAAAACACACTTAAAATAAAACTAGAAAGCTGTGTCTTTGAAATTAATTCATTATACGGAGAACTTCATTATATAGAAGTTCGTCTGCAGTATATTATTATATTATTATATTATTATATTATTTTTATTTTTTGCAACTAGTAGAAAAGCCTGTCGTACGACAGAAGGAATGTCATACGCATTTTTGTAATTATGCCGCAATGTATATTTTGTTTCTACGACAGATTTCATTATATTCATTGGACATATATTACTGCAAATGCAAAACAAATTCAAAAATTTGGTATTGCCTACAAAAAGGAAAAGAAAAACAAAGAATAACTCCAGCCAGATTTTTACAGAGAACATTCAAAAAACGTGAGCAACGCACCACTCCGCCAACGGACCCTATAATCTTCAAGGTTTTTTTTTCGTTCACATTCGGTACAGGTGTGACATACTCACATATATAGCGCTTTATATATTAAAGATTATCATCATCTTCTGACCCTCATGATCCGAGGGATCTCCAGGCCACTCGATCCTCCGCCATCGACTCATCAGGAGTTATGCCCAGGCGCAACCAGGCGGGTTTTTGGACTTGGTCCAACCACCTCGTCCTTGGTCTGTCAAGCGGTCGCCTACCTGATTGAATCGCATTCAAGGCACGCTTCAGAAGTCGTGATGATGAGGACATTCGTGCCACGTGACCTGTCCATCGAAGCATAGCCATTTCCGTTCGAAGAAGCAGCTGCTCTACAATAAGTTCTTCGCGTACTGCCGTATTTCTCACCCTATCCCGCCGAGTAACTCCTACAACAGGCCATAACATCTGATTTGTCTACCTTAACATCCCAGCATCTGCACATACGGCAACAAAACTCGACGGCAACTAGCTCTATAATGGGCCTCCAACACCTTAGCGTAGACTTTCCGGGGAGACTTAAAAGAGATATGCCCCGGTTATTTGTAGCAATCTCTTTTGTCCCCTTTTTGGAAAAGAGGGACAAACACCCCAGTTTCGCAGTCGCCAGGTGTCTCACCGCGTTCCCAGGCCACCTTAATGACACGAGAGAGCCATAAAACTCCCTCTGTACACATGGCCTTAAGCATTTCTGGTCGAATTTCATCCACACCGGCGGATTTTGGCAACTTTTAGCGATTTAATCGCCAAAATGACTTCCTCTACCGCTGGTCTATTCTCCGCCCACTCAAGACTACGGGTCCGCCATCCTCAGTGTCCTGTTCGGGATTGAGCAGCTCCGAAAAGTGCTCGCTCCATCGATGCAAAAATGTCTACCTCATTGGAAAGCAACGCACCATCTTTGGATTTCACTTCAACAATGATGTTGAATTTCCTTCCTCTGAGTCAGCGAATGAAGATTATTATATTACTATATTTGTAGATTATTAGAAGATATGAGATGGTGATGCATCGCAATATCTTACATGATGAAATAACAGAGACGTAGTAGGATCACAACCTCATTCATAAGAAACAACAGTGATTTCAGGGTTCGAAGTTCAAACTAAAAGCAACTGCTCATAAACGGAAACGAACGTCTGTTCAAATGTGGCTTTATTTACAACAATCTGGTAATTGGGATAAAATGTAAATTTATTGAAGATTAATTTGTAGGTATGTGATATTATTGAAGAGATTTCTTCGGTGACACCAGATATCATAATTTGTTGAAACTTTAATTTGAACCTTCTCTCTTTTGAGTAGCACAATACGGCGTTAGTAAACACAATTGAACCCACCCATTTTAAGCGAAACAGCTCGCTGTCATTGACCGATGTCATCTCGGTACAGACAGTTTTCTGTGTTACAGAGCGGACACAGAGCTCGTACAGACAGCTTTCTGTGTCCGTATTTCTGTACCATAATCTTGTTTGTTCTACCTTTGATATCTGCGTTCCAAGAAATTTTGCAAGAATATTTTATGGTGATTTTCGTAGTATCAATGCTTATAATTTATTTTTAGATTATTGTAATATTGAGTACAGTAGTCTGTATATGTCATGTGGCGTTAAGAAACAAGTTGAGATATTCAAGAGCAACATAAATTATCCTTTTGAAAAACATGTTATGGTTAACTCACACAATGCTCCTCGCTATCAGAAACCTCTTTCATTTTCGACAATGGAGACGATTTCGGTGCGCTGATATGCACAGAGACAAGGCCTGCAGAAACCATGTAACATTGTTGATTCGGTCGGCTAAAAGTAATTACGACCGATCATATAGGTTTCTTTGGAAATGGACTAAATAAAATTTACAAATTACCTAACCATGATGGCATAAACTTCGATCATTGAAATATTCGTTTTAATTTTTTCTCCTCCATAGCCCTTTTAATGCGTAAGGTAACTCTAACAAACAACACTCGAAATGGTGGATTTGAAGTAAGAAAAGTGGATACAAACTCAGTCGGCTATGCAATATTCTCCATAAAGACTTTATTCTGACAGGTACGTTCTAAGAGAGTTCTGGCAATTTTGTTCACCTCGCTTTTCTCAATTCTCAATTCAATTCTAATATAGTAGAACCATGACTTCACATTTATAATTTCCTTAATTCAATTAAACTCGGAATATGAAAATGTACATAGTGAAAGTGACACTTTATTTATTCATACAATGTTATATTGTTAGTACTGGGCTTAAAAAAGAATATGAAATTAATTTCAATACAAGAAGTATCAACAAAAATGTATTCAATAATTAAAATAAAATGGACAAAATTGCATTTTGAAATTGGGTCATATATCATGTCGTTTTATGGGTACAAACCTTCTCAGCGATTAGTGTTACTGAATCGTGCCCATGTTGTATAAATATTAGACACATAAACTTACTCAATGTATTTCCATAACATCCTGTTTCCCACGTTATTCTAAAATTTCGGAAATTATTTCAAATTCGTCTGGAATTATCAAAGAAGAATGTTTATGTAATCCAAAACCCATGAATTATTCAAATTTGCCATCAACATTCTGGGTTGGATCTGGCCGATGTAAACGGTGAGGCGTGAAATGTATGGTAATCATTCAATCAGTTTGTAGTCACTCGTATTGTCAATTTCGACCACCTTTTTTGAGATACCTCCTCATTTCAGAATATTGTTTTGGTATAAATAAAGTGAGAAGGAAACCTAACCTAAAGTGAGAAAGTAATGATTGTACCATTATTTTTCATTCCAACGTTAATGGCATCAGGAGATGCGTACAACAGTGAAACTATAAAATGTGTAGTTGAATTATGTATTATATGTATATATCTAATATTAAATATTTAATATTATATATTACCGTATTATACGGGAAATATATTTGACCTTAAACTAAAGAAGCTGCTGCGCCTGCCCTTTAAAGTAAAGACGTGAAATTCTTAGAAAGTGGAATGATCAAACAGTTAATTGCAACAGATTCTATTTGAAAAACTATATATTACGACAAACGTTTTTTTCGTTTATCCCTCATCTAACATCAATATTCTACCAATTTATTATTAAAACAATAGCTGTAGGCGGCGCGCGTTGCTACACATATTACAAAATATAGTTTTGCATGAAATAAAAAAAAATCTATACCAAAACTTTTTTCACAGAATTCTAAACAAAGTTGCAAAAGACATCGATTATGATCGGAAGCCTGAAGTATCTCAAACTGAGGAATTGTACCATACGGGGGGATACGATTCCTCAGTTTGAGATATTTACAGCGTTTATGTAGTCTCGGCTGCAAAAGCTGACAATGGTTTACATTTTTTAGTTCAGGAAATAAAGTCCTTGCTGATGCTGTTAGCTCTGGATGTCCACCCACCACAGGCGACTATCAACTACTAATGAAAAGTCTTAGAATATCGGAAAAGGACATTTTTTGGTTTCTCAAGAGCTCTGTGAAAGGAACATGGATTAAGGACCACACGCAGCTTTAGTGAAAAAACAAAAGAAGTTCAATTGACTGAGAAGTTATGCAGCACCCGACGCACTCCTCAGACCTCTGACTAGGTCTTGTCCCCACTCCTTCCAAACAATTTGGACGGAGGCCAACACATGAGTTAAGTAATCTGGGGTACACAAGCTTTTTTTTGATGGTCCAACAAAATATATGGGTTGAATATTGTGGTGAGAATATCTGCACTGGTATATGAGTGAACTAGTTCATCCTATTTGGAAATCAAATTGGAGTATTTGCGAATACAAATCAACTAAAATGTACATACTTTTGAAATCTTAACACCATATTATTAGATTATGATGATACGCATTATTAATCATTGCAAATATTAAGCATGATGCATGATGATAGAAGGTTAAAATGAGAAGAAATGTCAGAGAAACCAAATAAAAAACCAAATATTTACAAAGTTGGGAGTTGGAACGAGGCCATTCTACTCCTTATGATCGACTGGACGCGATATTTTTCACGTATTACTCATTATCTCTCTCTGTATCGGTATTATGGAAGACTACTGCTACAATTCGGACATCCTGACAATCAATCGCCTCGATTGACAAAACACAAATTCTTGTTACCTTGCTATAGTGATGGTTTCATCATTACTTAATATCATCATATCGCGCGTTGTATCAGTTGTCATCTGATCATCGGTAACCTTTTTTTCATTTTGAGATCCCTTTATTTAACTTCAATACTACTCTCGCTCGACCGTTTTGGTTATCATCGTGTGTACTGTCACTGATCACATACTGAACTGATCAAAATTCCCCTGCAAAATCTCCCCTCTCGTTCTTTGAAATGCAAAACTAAAGCAACAACAGCTCGCCTTTGACGCCTGTTGCAAAGAGTGATTTTTCCTTTTATGAAACGGCGCAGCAGTAACATATTAAACAATTTCTGCATTTGTACACTATTTTTTCAATATTTTTTAACATTACATAATCTACCTATACATATATATATTCAGCGAAATTTCAATAACTTGCACTTCTTTTTTATTTGTGCCGTTTTTTCCTTTATGCGTACATATGTTATTTTCCACACTCGTTATTCATTTTAATTACACTTAACTTGTTTGTTCTTTATCACACTTCTGATGTAGGTGTAAAAAACACAATATGATACATTTTTCTCAATTAGTATTCTCTATTAAATATCACCCATTTTTATAATATCGACTGTTCACGTCCATGTCTCTCCCTGCATCGGTGTTATTGAGGAGTACAGCAACGCTATGAAAACACCCACCATGGTACAACCCACCTGTGAAAGACATAAAATAATTCACCTACAATTTAATTCGATAAATTGAACATTTTACATAAAGGCTCAAGGCAACTTCCTAATATTTCAACTTCTAAACATGTACGTGTATACATACCTAATGTGTGACATAAATAATCTGTGTGCGCAGTACTTTGATGTTACTTTTGAAAAATGCAAGTACATCATAAATTTTCTGACCTTTATCAAGAAATATTTCGCCCAGATATAAACAAAACTTTATTAGGTAGCCCTATGAACTTCATGTGTAAGTTGAAATAAACTTAATTCAGATCGCTCATATACCTTCCTCAACAAGAGAAAAAAACAAGGACCCCATAAAAATGTTAGTGATACTTCAAGCTAAGCATACTATGACACGTTGCTGCAATATCATCTTTTCGCCTGGAATTAGTCATAAAAGTGTCAGACATAATGAAACCCAAAAAACGAGCGAGGGATGGCGGAAGATAAATTTTATGCTCAAGCTTACACTCAAATATAAAAAGGGATGTAGAACAGCACACGTCGTAGTGTAGTTGGGTGACGTCTATAGTTGAACTATTCTCTATGGCATGACAAAAAGAATGAAATCATCACATCGTCTACTTAATCCGATTCAATTACCCCTAGCACGTGACCAAAACTTTCACACACTATGAAAGGGAAACGCTGTGCTGACCACGACAAAAGGTCGGTATCCTATCCAGCCGCGCACTTATTCATATCTATGTATGTATCTGCCTATATATATCCATATACAATGTGGAGTCATACATTCCCCGAAGGGGCAAAAGGAATTATTATAAAAAAAAAATAACGCAAAACTCCTTGAACCCAAACAAATGAAGAATGGGTGCCAGGAAGCAGCCAGTAGAAATGAGAGTGTCAGATAAATGAAGTGCTAGACCGTGCTCTTGGCTTCGGTCGACAAAGAGTTCATGTGTGCGGAACCAGAACAAGTGTCGCATTCATTCATCTAATCCATTCCGAGATTAAAACTTCTCATGAAGCCTATTAATCACCTTGGTGCTTAACTACGTTACATGAGCACAGCTTCCTATGCCGTCTGACGCGGCGGGAGCACAACCTAGACGAAACTATTCGTGCGTAAGTGTGGTTGTGTTTCAGATGATAAAAGAGAGAAGCTGCTTCACTCGAAGCTAAAGACCCACATACCTTATGCGGGTTACAAAAAACAAAAACTGCGATAAGTTTCATTAATTACGCAAGTTTTCTTCTCAATGCCACCACCGGCTGAGTCCGGTCAGTTCGTTTAACATTCAGCCAATATGGTGCCGTCGATGTAATTTCTAGGGCACTCTGACTTGTATAGTTGTAATTTATTTCGTGACGAAGCACAAGGAGCACCAGGAGAGGATACTGAAACAAAAATGGTCAACTGTATCTGCTTGAGTTTAGATGGTTTGACAGATAGACTGCCATTAAAGCTATATATTGTATACATCCGTCGCATATGTCTGTGGTTCACTCAGAGAAAGAGAGAGACCAGTGAAATCGGCTGTGGACCATAACGTGTCCTTTATTATTCCCTATTACTTAGTTCGTGCGTGAATTTCATGGTCTTATGGACTTCTGTCGACACACATGCATCTATTTACATGCGTGAATATGTTTGTTTTCTATTATATGTATTTTGCGCCAATTAAGCACTTCGTGAGTCTCCAACTATCATTAAGGGTATCAAAAACAGGCCAAGACCATCCAACTTGTTTCGTTAAATGTTAAACTTGTAGGATTCTTTTTTGTCGTCTTATCTCGTCGCCAGAATTACTGTGATAATTTAGGACTGGGGTTAATTTTCTTCAGTTTTCCGTTGATATCGTGGGATCAGGCAAAATTGAATAGTCCCAGCAAGAGATATGGCTTTTTCCGCTTCCCATGTATGGTGATACTATTCTTTCTCTCTAATAGACACAATTATCTTGTCACAGGGGTTCTGATACGAAGATTTTTCTACGTACTGAGTTGCCCATACGCTTCAGTTGATCTGTTAAGGACTGCATTGGTTGGTTTTGTGCATCTTAATTGAATCAATTAATTCTTTTCGAAGGATTGACGTGATAATTGTCTTATTCAAAGCCAACTGGGCCATAGCACTAAGTTTCTCGGTACAGTTTTGTTTTGTGAGCTTTGATACAGCCATCATTGTATAGCAAAATCTGAATCGTAGCTTTATAATAAGGCCCAATAATAGTGGTTTTGGTGCTCTAATAACGTCGATTCCATTTACAAACCAGTAAGGGAATCCTGGATGGCCAGTATCTTGATTATGAGAAAGGGACTTGTTCACTAAAGATGAAGTTCATGGCAGCACACTAGAGAGGTTCACTAAGGTAGTTCTCCATGCGATATAGGCGGCAGCGGAAGAACTCCCTAGATAGAATTAACGGAGATCTACAGTTCCACTCAGGTCGAACTTCATCATAGTGAGCCCCCTTATGTAGCTAATACGACATACTCGGACTACAAGTCTATAAAAGTTAGGAAACCGGGCCCTTTCGCACAATGCGATTGACGACCTAAGCAAATTCAAAAAAGGTGGAATATCCAGAATCTGAACTGACCGTAGACTTGCTGTTTACAAAAATTATCCATCATCGTTAACGTCTTGGCCAAAATGGCACAATAATATAATACATATAATTTCTAAGTAGTAAAGGATTTTGTCTACCTAGGCTCCGCAGTAAACTCCCGAAATGATAACACCGCGGAGATAAATCGGAGGATAACTCTGGACAATCGATGCGTCTTTAGACTTAGACGGCAATTGAAAAATAAAGCCCTCTCTCGAAGAACCAAGCTATCTCTATATAAAAGTTAAGACCTTGATACTACCAGTTCTGCTGTGTGGCGCAGAAGCATGGACAATATCAAAAGCGGACGGAGAGATTCTAAGTCGCTTCGAGCGGAAAATTCTTCTAAGTTCTTCGGAGTTTGGATAAGAAGATTGAACGAAAGCTATACAACGACATCGACCTAGTCAAACGAATTCGAATGTCTCGCCCCAGCTAGAAAGGGATATTAATTAGCTGGGTATATGAAACCGAAGGCGTCTAGCCGAACACCGTATTAGTTGGAGAGGCATAATGACTGAGGCCCATGTCCACCCCTACTGTAGCGCCCGCTAAAGAAGAAGAAGAAAGTGCGGTTGTTGCTTTCTTAGTTCCGTCCTCTAAATTTAATTTCCAAATTTCGCAATGAATCCGAAACAGTCTCATCTGCACTGTACATATCGTTTTCTAACGTAGCAGCCGAATCCTAGATCCATGTGCCTATGAGCATTTGGCTGTCCACCATTTTGAAGAGCGTGGCTGCTCTATTTCTATAAATTACGACGGCTTAAAAGTAAAACATATCCTATCGATTTTGCGTATCCTTTCACGGAATTCACGCATGAAATATTATGATACATACATATGTAGATATGTTTGTACATACGTACGAAGGTACATTCGTGTTCTTTACAAAATTCTTTCAATTTACCTTTTTTTACTTTATGCCTCACAGGAAAGGTATTCATATTTGTGGACAACTTGAGCTATGCACGGTATTCTGTAAATTGGTATCTCTTGAATAGACAATGCTTTTAAATACTTGGTCCTTCCAAGAAAAAATTGCAACTATTATTCGATCGTATTTTAATATATTACTTCATCACATCACTGTCGCTGTATTTCCGTATATTCCATATATGGTCGAATGAGTCAATTGGCAATAAATTAACTGCAATAGTGTGGACGTGGAAGCGGTTCCTTAGCAACATTAATTTATGAAATATTATACGTTTACCATACAGGGAATATTACAAAATACTTGCCAGGTTACACCCCGCTGAAAGTTTGTGCAAGTGCTGCAACTGTATATACTAGGGCAAAGACTTTAGTCCTTGGTCAAGAATCGGTGTGTACAATTCCAAAGTTATATACAACACGTCAAGACATGTATTGCCATTTATATGCTTATGTATGTAAATCTATTTTCCAATCAGCCAGTACATGTGGCCATAGCTAGTATCCAGCTCTTGAGGTTGCTTTTTTAACGTCCTCCTTGTACTTTAGTTGTAAGTCGAGAGTCATTCAGGTGTATAATGCTCTTTTTCCGAAGTATTGTCATTCAATGTGAAATTGATTTAATGGAAGTTGTCATTTGATTGTTGACCTTTTACTTTGTTTTCAAAATGTATCGTGAGTAAGTGTACATTTGTAGTATACTAGCTTAGTCTTGTGGTTTATGACATGTACATAGTTAGTACAGGAGAGGGCCAATAACACTTTACGCTATTACTACACATTTCTCTCACCATTTCAAGCATTGGCAAGTTTTTCTGTACTAAGATTTGGATTTTTGCTCAACCGGCATACAATCCAAGGTTTGCTTAAAATTTGCATGTTGCATAGGTTTTGTAATTCAACAGGCATTTAATATTTTTCGATTCTTGAGGCAAATTTAGTGTCCCATTTTGACAATGATTTTTTTAACACATTAACATTAACTAATATTAGCTGTGTCTTCTCTAATTAAATCAACTAAAGGCTACAATTTTTGCAGTTGCCTTTTAGCTTAACCATAGTCTATTTGTACTGGTCACCTATTTTCATAACATAATCAAATATGTATGTTACGTTGGTTTGTTTCTGTATTTTCGATGTGAGGTCGGCAGCATCAAATATACATGCATAAATTGCACCATATTTATGCATGTATATTTGATGTTAATGACTGAACGGCTGCAAACTATCGTTATTTTTGTTTGCACAAATTTCACATACGGATATTTACCCACCCTGATTTGAATTGTGCGGTTTTGGTTTGTGCGAATAACATTTTTTGTAAGGATTATAACCTCCATGGGTTTATTTTTGCAACAGGTTCATTATGTGGTTACCCTCTATGTGTATTTTCTCGATTTGTATATATTTACTGAATTAAAAATTACGTTGTTAAAAACGTTTGTATTAACATGCAAATGATACACAATTTAAATTACTGCAAGAGGAAACACATCCAGTGACAAATTAGTCAACTAAATGCTCTTCCGCGCAAAATCATCATTTGATAAATCCAATCGATATATCATCAGATTATCCAATTGTTTATGGTCCACACGTATCCTTTATCTCAACACTGTGATGTGTATGTGGCGTTTCGTCCGTCGTAATCAGTGCTTACCAGCAAGTCTACGGCTCTCTTATTTATGCTTCGCGCGTTTTCAGATTTGTCAATTCCATGCTACGAAAAATAATTTGCATCAAAATGAAAGACAGTGACTCACATTCTTCTCATACTTTGGTTTCATCATTAGCCGAAAAGGAGTGACGGAGTGTTGACTGAGAACAAAATTCCAACCAACACTTTACAATCATGTTAATATACGCTTAAGACGTGGCCCTGTTCCCTTTATTAGAAAAGCTATACTCTACACAGTTTTAACTCAACGCAAGTAGCCTACTAAGAATTTCAAATGTGTCTGACGGTATGATAAATCTTACTGGCTTTGATATATTTAGTTGAAAAATTGCGGCGAATTCTTTGATACGGACACTTACACCTCATTCCTCTTTCTCAGTGGTTTATACCTTCCGGATACTCAACTTTCTGTCCAACATCATCGATGATACGACAACACGGTACTTTCGTGATGCCTTTGTTTGAAAATTCCATCCCTTTACTGGATCATTTTCTGCAAGGATGAGTAATATCCAGAAGGAGTGTGGGAATCACTGAGTTATTTAAAGAACTGTACATTGGTTTCTGGTCTGGTCTGGAAATTCGCAAAGCGCTATCTTAATATCTGCTCATCGATTTATCCTTAAAGAATACAAACGCTGCATTTTTGCTGACCTATATTGATCAGCATATTTCTTTAATTTTTTGTTTAAAAATACGTCAGCTTATGGGCTCACATTACTAAATAAAATTTCGTTGCATATTTTAGGGTGATTTGTTTTCATCAACAGTTTGCAGAGCTCTGTAACGGTTTAGCTTGACATTGAACGCTGTCGTTAATAGATGCGCTTTAAAGCGTGCTTTTATAACCGCGCGTTATAAGCTACATGTGTGTGGAATAAAAATTGCTTGTTTTTTCCAACAGAAGTTGGACTTCCCTATAGTGAACGAATTTCAAAGCCACATCTTTCTGGTACTATTTTAAGTGTATTTTTATCTCCTTATAATGAATTTTCATACAATGAATATTTCTCTACAAGAATGAATTTTGTAGTTGAAAATTTGACTTTCATTTGTTCGATGTCACTTCAAGACTCAACTCAACGTACCGAATATTGGGTGGTTAAATTTTAAGGGCCGATGTTGAATGCGAACCACACCTAAACGTCAAGTTTTTTTCTGCATTTCATTTGACATTTCTCAATTTTAGACTAACTCAATTTGAACCATGAAGATGAGATACACAATCGAGCAACGCGTTAAAGTTATTCAGGCTTATTATGAAAACGGGTGTTCAAATCAAAATGCATATCGTGCACTTCGTGATTTTTTCGGTCAATTTAATCGTCCAAATGTGCGTACAATCGGAAAAATCGTGCAAAAATTTGAGCAAACCGGGTCTGTAGGAGATGTGAAAACACCAGTGCATGCTCGTACAGCTCGTACTGCAGAGAATATTGCTGCAGTTCGCGATAGTGTGGCTGAAGAGCCGTCCACCTTAACTCATCATTGTGCCCAACAATTGCACCTCTCACGCTCATCGTTGATGAACATTATGCATAAAGACTTGCATTTACACGCTTACAAGGTGCAGTTGACTCAAGAACTAAAGCCTCTTGATCATTTCAAGCGTCGTCAATGGTCAGAATGGTGGCAAGAAATGGCAATAGTGGATGATCAATTTTCGAAGAAAATCATCTTCAGTGATGAGGCACATTTTCACCATCAGGACAAGACCAACACAATTATAATAGTTATGTTAAGTAAATCTAACAGTCACAGTACGCAGTTATATAATCATTCACCTTTAACGACTTCTGGAGATGCTGGAACTATGAACAATATTAGCTGGAGACCATGCTTCACCAGCACTTACGTGCTAAGATTAGACAGAGAATACTCAAAAAAGCTTTTCTATACAAGTACAATAAAAGCCCTTTAATTCGGAATCATTTAATTCGATATAAAAATTGTTTTCCGAATAAATGAAAGTCGATTTTCAATTTTTGTATGTAAAAATGAAATTAAATTAGCAAACATAAAATAACGCAATGACTGAACACGTATCAGTAGTAAATAGATCAAAAATATGTAGAAGTCGGAACAAATCATCAAAATGTCTATTTAAGGAGTCATTTCATTCGCATTTACAAGTCGGGAAAAATCAGTCAAACAAATTGTATTGGGGGAATCTTGGTAATCCACAGTTAGATGCTGGTTATTCGGTGTTAATAAAATAATTGTTCGTTTTAAGGTCTTGCGTTTTTTCACCAATAGAATCACGTTGTAGTGCATGAAAAAAATCTCTCATTAATTCGGAAAATTCGTTTATTTGGAATGACCTTTCAGCCGACCATTCCGAATTAAGGAGCTTTTACTGTATCACTAGCAGAATATATAATACACTTCTTGGACTAAGTCGGTAACAAATCTTCTTCATGAAATTAACTAAAAGGTGTAATATTACCTAAACCTTTTTGTTTAAAATATTCTCTGACTGAAATGAACAACGGTGCAACGTGTGCAAATAGTGGCCAATATTCTGCTATATTTGGAAGATACGATTCAAACACGAACTATAAGGACGTGAAGCGACATGAGCTAGAAGCTTGTGAATTTAACGGCTGACGGATATTACGTAGTAATCGACGACCGATTGAAAAAATTAAAACATTTGAAGAGCTACGATGATCATTGTACGACTTTCAAAATTTCCGTTTTCGTATTCCGTCTGTTGATAAAAGAATTTTTTTGAATTTTTAGAAGGAATTATTGATCCAGCTATGACGGTCTATTAAAGCCCACTCTTCGATCAAACACCTTGATCAACCATACTGATGTGTGGTGCTCATTGCATGGTCTAAAGGGACTGAGAACCTATGGACTATCGACGGTTGACATCAACAAACCCGTCGAAACCGACCAAAACTATATTTAACTGTCCATAAAGAGGAAGGAACTATGTCCCGATGGCAATTTTATGTCACGAATTCAAAATTGTTTACGAACTTCGCCGGAGAATCACCAAAGTATGCGTAAATTATGAATAACTATGAAGGGTTGAAAAAAACAATGCATATGGCTTAAGTATCTCTGAATTGTACTTAAAAGAGTTTGGTTCTTAATACGAAAACTTTATTGCAGTACTTTTATTCTCCTTGAAAGCCATCTACTTGACAGACAATTCGTTGTTAAGCATTGTGTTCGTTCGTGGATAGTACGCCATTTACGTAAATACGTGAAATAAATCAACTACCAAAGTTCTGACAGAGCAACTTCGAATGGGGATTCTCATTGTGTAATATTGAGGCCAATGAACCAGGGGATACAGCTTCACGCAGAGTTTGAAAAGTGGCACAATTTCACTTTTGATTTTAAAAATAAACTTCTTTAATAAGTGCACTCCTCAAGGCAAATATTGCTGTGCAATAACGCGTAAAGTTAAAACAAATGAATATGCCGGCAAGTTCTATTAAGCGGTACAGCCCAATAGAGAATGATGTCTGAATAAGATAGAAAAAAAATAATACTGGGCACTTGAGAATTGTGTTCGCTCCATTAACGGATTTTTTGTTTATTGACATTGGGCAAAACTGAGCCTCGTCCGAGAAGATGATTTTTTAAGCCAACATCCGTACTTCCGACCAACATTTCTAGCAACCGATTATCTAATGGGTATGGTCGTTTAGTAGCGCTTCAATTCTTGTGTCAGCACAAACTTATACATATGTATGTCCAAATTCAGCCGCACAATTAGCCGGGTTGATTCACTGGCGATGCCCAATTCAACTATCGTCGTCGAACCGACATTTCTGAGTCTTCTTCGATACTGGCCGCTACTGCGGCAATGTTTTATTCATTTTTTTGTTTAGTTTGTGTTTTAAGGTCAAAAAACTTTACTCACGCTTAAACTGTTCCACGATAACATTAAAATCATGATGACGATTGAACTCATGACGAAATCCACGTTACGAAATGATGCACGATGAATTGTCAAACCTTACTGAATATTTCGATAGCTGGATCCATTGGCAACTTTGACAGCAGCTGAAACATAGCAATAGGAAAAAATATCATTCGTAGTTGATGTTTAGGTTGTTGACTGCATACAAGATATAAGAGTCACAGTTAAAACTGCATAGGCCCATTGTTCTACCAAGAGGATATTCGTCGATCCCGATCCGTAAACTAGTTGGTGATCCATAAGTGCACTTGATAGCAGTTCCAACTAATTTAATGGCTTAGCAAGAACGCGTAATGACTACGGCAACTCCTCAGAGGCCACACAAAAATATTAATCGACTATAATGAAATTGAGATAACATATTTAACATATTTATTGTGATCTTAAATAATTCAGTGGATATCATGATCTATGGAAATGATTGCAGGTAGAATTTATCGGTATTTCACTCCATGGATCGCTGGTATTTTTAATGTTTGGACAACAAGAATAGGACGAGTGCGAGTAGTACCCACGTCCGGAATGCGATTATAGGGCTTATGTGATGTAGAAATTAAATTCGCCTAATGGGTCTAGTTTTAGGATTTCATTCCGATAGATATCTTTTCATGTAATGAAAGATGGAGAGGAGTTACGTTTTAGAAGATTACTTATAACCAAAAGTAAATTTTGTTACATATTGTTGCCGAATGAAATCTATATTTTATAAAAATATTAGCACGAAATTAACGTAACCTCTATTTCAAAGCGGTAATAAAATGTTCATATTTTAGGTCACCATAGTCATGCACGCATACCACGTATTGAATTTGAAATTCCAATTTTTATTATAAAGTTTGATGCGTGTGATCTGATTCTCATTTGAAAACAGTTAATGCACGATAAATCAACTTTCATGCTTGTACGGGCATATTCCCTGACAGCAGTAGTTTACATCGTCTGTCTTACCAAAAATTCCTCGACTGGTCTATTTACTGCAATCTTTTTAATTTAACTTGACAAAGAATTTATGGACGGATTTAATTGATATTCCCCCATATCCAATTAAGGTAAATTCGTTGGGCGAGTATTTATACCCAATAGATGTACGTTGCCATTCAAATGTACATACAACAGAAGAAGATATCCTCATCTTACGGAGGTTTGCTACGGTAATTTGTATCACATTTGTCTTGTGCCTTGTCAAGATGGTGTTTAACTAAAATCCAGGGAACAGAAATAGAATACCTTAGCTTGCCTTTGGCAAACACTTTGTCTTTTGCTACAAGCCAGCGCACTCATCGTGATGTAGAATGGAAGACACTACGGTTCGAGAGCTAATTTAGATAAATAGATTTACCGAAAAAGAAGAAAACAAAAAATATGTATTATACATGAAAGAGAAAATATAACAATGTTTGCTTGGATTGTACAGTTACAACAGCTAAATAAACACTTGTTCTCCTCGTCGGGATTTGAAGAAACTTGTAAAATCAAATCTACATATACATTTAATTTACATTTTACAATACATATAATGTAATAAAAGATTATCCCATAGTTAGTTGGCGAAATTCCTACATACGTATCTTACTTATGGAATATTAGCTGAAAGAAAATCAATTGCTGCTAGTTACACGAAGCAGTTGGTATTTTTTGTATACGGTTTAATAAAGAACTATCAAAGTTAAGGGAACTGATCAGGGCATTCTTAAACCTACTGCTATTGAATGCAAGAAAATAAAAGTTAAGTGAAACAACATGCACTGATTATAGAGAGTAAAGGGTCATCAATACAAAACTACAACACTTAGTATGACTGCTATAATGCAAAAACATAATCCAACATTTTGACTATTTTGACAACAATAAGGACAAATATTTTATTAATGTTACATTTCATTCTGTGGTGGCCCGTGGCGTTGTGGGTATGTGCGTCGACTCCTACGCACTTGAACCAACCTGTCTAGGTTTGATTACTGGTACGACAAGAAATACTTTTCACGGCCCCACCTCTTTCGAGTCACTGACAATGCTCAAAGAGTATAACTGTATAGAAAAAGCTTCTCAAACTTGGCCGTTCGGTGTATTATTATTATATTATTATTATTACATTTTATTCTATTCAAAGTTCCAAAGATTCAGGTAATGAAAGAGATTCAATAACAATGTTCCCAGAATTAATTCATTTTGATATTCTTTTTGGTTTCAAATAATTTTTTTTGTTTAATCCTCCTTTGTGAGCTTATATAAAATATCAAGATCTCTGATAATATCCATTTTATCAAAAGTCATTCAAATAGTCTCACCCAGACCCAAAGTGTTAACAGAACTGTAACACCCAAAAAATCCCAAATAGTCATCCAAATAGTAAAAAAATATCCCCAATCCAAAACTGTCACATAACTATTTAGTCGTGCAGTTAGCGTCGCGGAGACATAAATTAAGAAAATATTGTATTCTTATCCCATTCAATATTTTTTAATATTTTTCTAACCTACTGCTAATATATGATATCTGGGCACCTGGTAATTTTTCGAAATAATTTGTATTAATTAATTATTTTCGTTTTATATCTACAAGTAGTTATTACAATTCCTAACAATCCAAGGGGGACTGTATTTGATCCGAAATTGTCAAGTAGCTGTCAAATGTGAAAGAATGACAGTGTTGACTGACACCCTAAAAACTCCAACAACAAATTATTGAATTTTAGAACTCGTGCTCCGTGAAAATGTTTTTCGTTTGAGGAAGATCTATTTTTGCGTTAAAGATTGTGTGATGAAGTTCATTTCTGATGCGATGGGTATGTTAATAACTAAAACAGCCGTATATGGAGTTGGAGGTCATACAAGAGCTGACAACGAACTTAGGAAATATGCACTATATTTATGATTTCGAACTTTTTTTGGCCAAAATGTACTAGCTGATCCGGCGTAGCTATCTCTCACAAAGCTCGCGAATTGAAATGAGTTCGGTAAAAAAATGTACCTATCGTTTTGGCGAGTGTATATATTTTGTGTTCTTCAACTATATCCCTTGCATTAAGTTTTGATTGCTTGGGGGATTGCGGCTGGTAAATTTATCAGAGATAGGAATGAATGGATAATATTTAGCGTAAATGCAATGGAGCAGGTAATCACAATAGTGACATACTGGTTGACTCTCTGCTTGACGCCCTCAATAGCTCTAACATCTACGCGCAGACCTATGCGGATGATGTAGTTGCACTGTCAGATAGTGCTCAGCGGCTGTGTGTTCACAAGCGCAGGCACCTCTAGACGTGATCGTCCCATGGTGTACTAGGAATGGGTTTTCAGTTAACCTTTTTACAACCGAGGCTGTTCTCCTCACGAGGAGCAGGAAATTGTCTGGTCTGACTCGTATAGTACTAAAAGGTGTCACCATCCGCTTTTCATATGAAGGGAAATATCTGGGTGTTAACTTGGATTGAATCGAAAACTACCAAGGCGCTGTCAGTTTTCTGGCTTGCGGTCTATCACCAAAAAGATCTATTTGGATCTACACGGCTATGGCAAGGCGTCTTACATCGTATGCACTGGTCGTTTGCTGGTGCTTTCACTAATCTCGAAATAACGGTCAGTCTCGGCAGCATAGTGCACCTGGCTCTGCCTTTGATGCACTTCTGACACCTAAATGTGATTGGCATACGCGATGAAACCCTCTGCGACACTTGTGGAGATGACGACTGCACTGCAGAGCACTTCCTCTGCTACTGTCCTGCCTTTGCTCGGATTATTTTGTACTGATGATGTGAGAGCTGATGACGTAGTCTCCCAACCACAGAAGCGCTTGCTGGTATTCCTCCGGAAGACCATGACATTTCAGCAAATTTCGATTGCTGCCTGGTAGTACAATGGGCCGATTTTTGAGTCTGAGTGTTCCAGTGTAAAAGAAACCCTCCGACAAAAAAAAAGAAAACGGAACCTATACTTAATTTGTAGACCTATCGAACACTCAAAGAGGTGCGCCAACATTTAAAAATTCAGCACATCTTTTGGTAGGTACTTGGGAGCAACCTCAACATCTCCTCTTGTTTAAAATGTTAATGCATAAATGTACATACAAAAATCCATACAGAAATGTAGAGAGCTAATCCGAGGAGACGAATAGACGGACCCATACAAAGAATTATAAAAAAACCATCTACAGAGATAAATATTCGTGCAATACAAAACGCAAACAAATTATAATCGGCAAACAAAAGCAAACATTTAAGATTTTCGATCATAACATTTGAAAGTGTTGTTGCTACTAATATCAAAAAGCCCAGCTTATCGTGTGTTCCATTCGCTCATACTTCTATTATCTCTGCCTGACGAGCCTGTTTTCTACGGCAACCATTGCTACGAGAAGAGGCAATCTACAGTGCCCATACAATGATTCTGAACCATATAAGAAGCTTTTCTTGACACCCATACTCTGTGCACTGTTAGTGATTGGAAAGAGCCACGTAAATATGTCTGGGATCTAAAAATGGATCTACAACGTAGGAGTTGAAATATAACTCAATCAACATAAAAGTCCGCAAATACATATTATGTAGGTGGTATAAGGATACTCAAAAACAAATCAAAAAATACCCATAAATTCCAGAATTTGGTACTGCGAATTCATAACAACTCTTAAGAATAATAACTCAATGTAGATGTCTGCAGTCATAATAACATGTTACAGTGCCTCCAATCCTAATCAAAATATTGTTCTAAAAACATGTTTGGATCTATTATTTAAAGTCTGTATGATCATCGTAACTGTAACGTTCCGGGAATGGGAATATAATATTATATATTAGATTAGGGTTATGCTTGCCTTGAATTTTGTCAAGCGTATATACGAATGTGCGGCAGAGAACAATGCACCACCAAATTATTGGCTTCTTCAACATTTTCGGACTGCCGTTTTCCCAAAATATTATGCTTTTTGAAATAGAAAAAAAACTATGTTGTGACCTGCACACATAGGCCAGCATACATCACAATAATCAGACACACGAAGTTTCAAAACGATACACCGCACCACTAATTGAGTTTCCGCAATTATGAATCAACTGCTTATAACATCCTTGTCAACATAGTTGTAAGTACATTCATATGTACATTAACATACATTAATACATATAAGATATGAATAGCTCTTAGTACTGTCTAAGGTTCGCCTGTTGAGTGGGGTGTGTCTTACTCAAATTGGTTAAATACCTTTTAATAGATTATTCTCCAAATAAACAACTTTTGTTTGCAAATTAACACCCTCAGGTCAACAACGTGGAATTACACAAGTAGACTAATCCTTAATTTGCCCAGCGATATGTCGATAATTGAGTTCCCTGGGGTATTGTGTTTTTGCCCCTTTACTGTTTGTAGCACCCGCCGCCACCATGTAATCTCCGTATAATACGCAAAACATTTGCGGAAATTGGCTCTTAGTAACAAGTTTAATTTGTTGTGGTTTTCGTAACATTAAAGTATAATAAACACGTACATATGTCATTCACGCACATATGTTTATAAACGGATACCTGTGGGCAATCAAGTTTATTAATGGCTTATGAATAATCAATTATACAAATACATCATGTTGAAGGACTGTTTGTAAATTTCGTTTTTTTTGTTGTACCTGTACCTATCCAGAATGTTCTGCAAAATATGTTTAACATCTCAGTCGGAGTTACAGTAACGCCACTGTTGTTGAGCGGGCTGGTATTTTCTGAAGAGTTAAGTTGATCTGAAGTTTGACACCAACTCCGAACGGCGAAGTTTGACAGTCACATAGGAAAGGTGTTCGTGCCGGTGATTGAACTTATGTAGATACCCAGTGTGGGAGTGGACGCACTGTGCACTATGTTAATACTTAAGTTTTGGAAAAAAAACACCTGACACTAACCCCTAGAGCATATTATGTGTATCGTCGAAAATGGCTCTATTGTTTTTGAAATATACCTTCGGAGTCAATTGACACCAAAATCCAAAACATCCGCTTTTTCATGCTTTACAAAATATGCACCTCGTAATTTATTTTAGATGTATACGAATAAAAAATATCATTGAGTACGACATCAGATCGGTCGAAAGCAGGCTTGAATGTGAATGGATGAGCGTTTCTGCCGAGACGAGTAGCTCCGATAAAATACCGAAAATTCACACCGTAATATGAGTCCTTCCTATGATTTTAATCGCACGTTTTTGATTATGTGTAGTTTGTGCAGAGGTATTATGACAAACAGGATATCATAGGCAAAACAGTGTCTTTTCAAAACAACTTGATTTGAACGGTTGGAAAGCTAATTTCTAATTAGGATATTCGTATACAATTTCGAAAAAATTTTATCGATGCCATATTCTGTGAAATCACTTAGTGCAAAGATTGATTCCACTCTTCGGTGAGATTTAAAGAGAGATATAATTTACCAACAGTCGTCACGGAGCTTTTGCCTGTATATGTCATCTGCATCTGACTTTCATTCTAGTGAATATCTTAAATTTACCAAATTTCCAAACGCGGAAGATCCCCGGAAATCAAGGACAATCCCTTGCCCTTGAATAAAAAAAACTAGAGACATGCGGAACAGTGCTCGGGAAAAAGAAATTATTCCAAACCGAATAAATTTCTATGGCTTCTTCAAACACGCGAAAATGATGATATGGAAGATGAAATAGTATCTGAATCAGTGAAAAAAGTGTATGTTCCGCCTATAAAATTGCTTCAAAAGTCGTGTGATTTTGTGCATTCACTTATGAACACTTTGAAAATTAGCGATTATTCCGTGAAAAAAATGTCAATCGGGATTAAAATTATATGTGAATCTCTTGAAGCATACAACTCGGTGATCAGCTGTTTAAAAGCACAAGACTGTCAATTTTTCTCGCACGATTTAAAAAGTGCTAAAGCTTTTAAGGTCGTTCTGCATGGCATGGATGAAATAAATACAGAATATTTGAAAACAGAACTTATTAAACTTGGAATAAAGTGTATTGAAGCAAAAAATTTGTTAAGAAATTCGAACAATACAGTGACACAATTTACATCATTTCTCTTGAAAATGGATCTGTTAAGTTAAGCCATCTGAACAAAAAACATCCCTCTATTTTCCATACCCAAGTCAAATGGAATTATCAACGAAAGCTCAAAGATAAGCTCACGCAATGCCGCAACTGTCAGATGTTTGGCCATGGAGAGAGGAACTGTCACGTTAAGACCTATTGTTCGATCTGCTCTGGCACACATAAAACTGCTGAATGTAATAACACTCTTGCTCACAAATGTGCAAATTGTGGAAAACCCCACAGATCCAGTGATCCCTCATGTGAGAGTAGAGCAGAATATATGCTGTTGATGGGAAAAAAGACAGTAAAGAGCAAATCGGCCGCTCATCAGGCATCGCATGTTTCTGGTCACACTCTCCCAAAACCGATATCGATACCACATCGACGACGTCAGCAGACCGTCAGTAATACACAGAGTGCTATTATTTCTACACCATCAACAACAAGTGCATGGCTGAATAACTCTCCACAAAATCCTCTTGTGCAATTCAGCAGAAAACCCAGCAACATCGCTGACGATACTCCCGGAAACACAACTGGCTGCAACACCGGCTCATTGTTTTCGCCGGTGGAATTATGATCAATTCAATGTTATCGCACAGTTAGCTACAAAATTTCTGTATTCAAATGTTAATTAATATAATAGATAGAAACATAAACATTGTAAATTGGAATGCGAGGGGTATTCGTAACAAAACCACAGAGTTCTTTAATTTCTTAAATAATAACGACATTCATGTTGCTCTAGTCACCGAAACTCTACTAAAAAATGATATAAATTTGTCTACATTTGATTTTAAATGCTATAGAAATGACAGAATCGGAAGAGGAGGTGGAGGTGTCGCCATCCTTGTAAAAAGATCAATTCAACATTCGCTTTTACCTGTTATAAAAACTGAGTTGGTAGAAAATGTAGGTATTGAGATTAAACTGAGAAATCAAAATTCTATAAGAATTTTTTGTGTTTATTTCCCCGGAGGAAATGCAGGAGCTGCAAAAAAAGCTGTCCCTAAAAATGATTTTATTAAATTGTTTAATCAAGGCAATAACCTACTTTTTGGTGGCGACCTAAATTGTAGGCATAGGGCTTGGAGCTGTCAAAGAGCAAATGCTTGGGGAACTATTCTCCATGATCTCTCTATTACTCAACTCTTTTCTGTTTTGTATCCGCCCACCCCAACTTATGTACCATCAAATTCTCGTTATAGTCCGTCTACAATTGATATTTTCGTCACCAATGTTTCTAGCAGTAATATAACCCAACCTGTTTCAGTAAACGACCTCAGTTCCGACCACAATCCTGTCCTTTGTCAACTTCTATGGTCTGGGGAGAGGAAAACGGAGTATTTTCAAGACCTTAAAAATGCCAATTGGACTCGTTTTAGAAGTGAAATCAATGCAAAATTAAGAAACTCACTAATGAATTTGGAAAGTATTTCCAATATAAGTGATGTGGATGCTAAATGAATTCTGTTCAAACATTTTAAACGCGGTTGAAAACTCTGTCCCGAAAGTTCCAAAACAAACTTTTTCTCCAAAACTTCCTCATCATATTTTGGCGCTCTTCAGACTAAGAAATAAGTGCAGAAGAGATTGGACGAGATACCGTCAACCATTTTTGAAATGTCGGCTACAGTATCTCAACAATTTAATTAACAAGCAAATTTTTGAATTTCGCAACAAGAATTGGAACTCCAAACTTAAAATGCTCGAAAAAAATGATAAGCCGTTTTGGAATATAGTCAAAGTTATTAGGAATAGGAACAAGTTTTTGCCAGTTCTCAAATCTTTTTCTAACGTGTTCTTTACGAATTCTGAAAAAGCAAATGCTCTTGCACAATCATTTTCAAATAACCACGTCGTGACTAGTAGTCTAAGTGACCAAGGTACACGCGATACAGTGCAGAGCACTATTCAGAACTATTTCGAGAACAGCTTTCATCAAATCCCTTCTGCTGTTTATGTATCAGAAGACGACATTGCATTTTTCGTCAACAACTTAAATGTTCGCAACACAGGAGGGCTTGATCTGATTAGAAACATCTATATGAAGCAGCTGCCCAAAAGTGGAATAAAGTTTATAACATTTCTTATAAATGCGTGTCTCAAAATGGAATATTTTCCTGACACCTGAAAATTAGCCAAAGTTATTCCCATACCAAAATCTGGCAAGCCTCCTGAAAATCCTGAAAGCTACAGGCCAATAAGTTTGCTTAGTAACCTTAGCAAAGTTTTTGAGAAAGTTCTTAAAGAAGTGATTTTAAAACATATTTCTGAAAACAATATACTCCCCAATGAACAATTTGGATTTCGGGCACACCACAGCTCCACCCATCAAGTATTAAGAATCTGCAATCACATTAAGTCAAACCGTGCTATAGGCAAATCAACTGGGATGGTTCTACTTGACATAGAGAAAGCATTTGATACTGTCTGGCACGACGGACTTTTGTATAAATTGATGCACTTCCGGTTTCCTCCTTATATATGTAAAATTGTCCAAAGTTTCTTAACTCGTCGTCGTTTCGCAGTCCAAGTGAACAGTAGTGTTTCTGACCTAATGTTTTTCAATTCTGGTGTTCCACAGGGTTCAGTTCTAGCTCAAATTTTATATAATATTTATGTAGCAGACTTCCCAAAATTGCCAAGTTGTCACACTGCAATTTTTGCAGATGATACCGCCATATATTCTTCACATGAATTAGCTCTCAATATTGAGAGCAATCTCTTAAATGTGATCAAAATTGTGGAAAAATATTTCAGCAAATGGAACATCAAATTGAATGAGGAAAAGACGCAGGCTATCTTTTTCACACGAAAAAGAAAGCCCTGCTTTGTTCCTACAAGGCAATTGCAGTTAAATGGATTGTCTATAAATTGGGAAAACTATGTACGTTACTTGGGTATTAATCTAGACACGAAACTAACTTTTAATGATCACATTAGTAAAACAATTAAAAAGGTAGGGGTAGCAACAAAAATGTTATACCCATTTATAAATAGGAAATCGTTACTTTCACTTGAAAATAAAATGATTATTTATAAGGTGGTTTTTCAAGCCATTATGCTATATGGGTGTCAAGTATGGGGTAACTGTTCAAAATGTCACATAAAAAGATGGCAAGTATCTCAAAATAAACTTCTTAAAATGATGTTAAATTAGCCTTGGCATCACTCAACTAAAGACATACACAAAAAAGCGAATGTTGAATTGATTTCTCATAGGATACAGAAACTGAAATTAAAATGCCAAGAACGCTGTAGTTTTGTTGAAAACCCGCTTATTAATATTCTAAGTGATACTTAATCTCTATTGTTTATTCAATGTTACTGTGTTATATTTATTTATTTATTTATTTATTTATTTATATATTTATTTATTTATTTCCTTATTAATTAATTTATTTATATATTTATATCTTTATTTATTTATTTATTTATTTATTTATTTATTATTTATTTTACTTATTATAAAACCTGTGTGTTTACTAAAATTGTATTGTTCACTTATTATATTTATATTTATATACTTTTGTTTTCTTTTTTTTTCACATTGGAGGTTTTTTTTCGTATAGTATAATCATATTATTTTGAAAAACACAATTTTGCAATTACATGTATAATATTATAGAAGAAAGATATTATAGTATCATATCTCTAATCTGTAAAATGTGCGGTAACAATACTTATGTCATCAATATTATGCGAAATAAAAGATCTATCTATCTATCTATAATTTACCATCAAATCACCAGTCGAGTTGCTGAAATGAAAACCAACCCAACTGCCGGACATTAAGAAAAGTTCATGATTCAAGATATTTCATGATGATTTATTAGATTTTGCACGAAGGAAGGAATGCTAGTGTTATGAGAAGAATGACAAATGTTAGCCCCTGAGACGGAGTGAGCAAATGCTGTTTTCCATCTACTCGGAAAGAGAACAGGAAAGTGGGATGAGGGAAAAACCTTGCTTATTTGGTTGAGAATTTTAACTACCCTTGTCAGATAATCTCAAAAAAGGTTTAAATTGTATGTAACTTCCTTTCATATGTTGCATTAATGCACGATGGCCAGTCCGAAAAAAACATGCCACCAGTGAGGACGAAGTATCTTCATTATACTGCAGATCATTTTAGAGCTTATAGACTTCTTTCGAAGCAGAGTGATTGAAGTTATTTGTATGTCATTGTGAAATTATTCAGTACACGACAAGAAGAAATCCCTTTTTTACGTTCAAATATTTCTACAATAAATGTATACAAATGCTATGCACGTGATCCTCGGCCTAACGACAGATTACGTTACGCTTTCGTATTGATATGTATGTACATACACTTACCACTACAATAATCTTAAACACCAATTATCAGTCAATTTTTATCGACACGACACTTTGAAAAAAGTAGATGTAGATATGTATCGATGGAACTACTTTTGGGAAAGTTGGCCAACATCTGCTTCAGAAGGCGTAGGTGAAAACGAAGACATTGCGACTATTGAAAGACAGATCCTTGTTACTACCAGAGAGGGCTCCCATTTGCTCAGCTGCCTCTTGAGCAACACAGCAAATTATTCGAAGCCTTAATTGACTAACAAACATATGTGAGTATCACAATATGGACATTTGAAGTATTAATAGGCTACCGCTTCACATGGTTATAAGATTATTTCACGTCATATAAACTGAATGCAATTCACTATGCTACTCAGTTCAACGTGTATTACAAGCACTACGACCGCTGGTAATTTTAACCTCCATGAAAGGCCGTTCGATACTATGAAGCAAATGAACTAACAACAATACCGCAATCATGTTCAATGCAAACAATGCATTTTCTGGTTTTGTCAAAGAAGTGGTAAGCAAACAATAACAATCAAATTGAATTGTGAAAAACACACTGCTCCAGTTGCTAAGTAGATAGGTCACGGTGTGGGGTCATGAGTAATTATGTACCACCTTTACATTTTCGTTGTTATCTTTTATATTAATCTTCTTGTATTTGTAGTTTTAATTTTAATTTTTATTTAATTTGAAATAATGGAGTCGGAAGTACAACCCGGCTGACCATAGAATCGGCTTTCGCAGCTGGCAGAAATACTAGTACTCTGGAGAAATGTTTAGCAGCAGCTGCAAGGAATTAGACCCACTGTTGTCATTCAAAAAGGATGATATATAAAAAAAGTTAAAAATAAACCACCACATACAATCGGATCAAGAAACGGAACCACCCGGATGAGATGCCACAACGTGAGAACTTTTTGACATAATGGACAGTGTATGGGGGAGGGATAATATAATGCCGCTAGATACTATCAACACGCTGCCGGAAGAAAACCGAAAAGAAGGTACACCAAAAAGGAAACGACAAAAACAGAAACAGCTAATTGATTTTCTGAAGGAAGAGGCTGAGAAGGATGAAAAGCTCCATGAAAAGTTGGTAAATATGGAAAAACGAATGACATTTATGAATTTAATTTTATCAACTTTGACTGCAAACTGCGTGCAGAAAAAAAAACTCGATTTATGTGCAATCTACGTTTACGAAGGGGCTCTACTCCTCGCTGTTCGTCCTGAAGAATTCGCATTCGTCTGATTTGTGGAGCTCGCACGGATTTTGAGTACGAGCCCAGCCACTAAATAGAATTAATTATAGATATCTGTGCAACACATTGTCTAGTTTTGATATCACTGTAAAACTCGTGTGTGCCTGTAGAATGACGATGAAAAGCACCTGTCACTCTGGCGTGGTAGTTAATGACTTTGCCGAAACCTTCGATGTTAAAATGGGCTTTGACTACACAACTGTGTCCCAGCCTCCAAAGTCAATTTAAACATCGAAGATTCACTCTTGGGTACTGGCAACATGTATTTTTAAAACATATTCCATCATAAAATAGTTGATATGTGGGAAAAAGAAGTCTTGACATGAATAAAGACACAAATGAACAATTGATTTATTGAAGATTAATAACAGATACAATTCCAAGGTATTAGTAAATAGAAACCCGGGGATGAATTACTCTTAAAAACAGGTGCTACCTCAATTTGACAAATCCTCTCACTGGAAGATGTTGCACAGGATGTCAGTACTTGTACGATAGGAATGAGTTAATCAATAGCGATTAAAGGAGTTTTTGCATCATGATGCGGGTAAAACAAAGGAAGAATTTCATGATTACTTTCTCCTCACTAATTCTCCAAATTCCGGTGCTTAATAGCAACGCCAATGCATGACTAATTGTATCCAACACTTAGAAAGAAAACAAAATTAACCTGGCTACTGTTTGCTAATTTATTTTTTTGGCTACTCCTCATTCTTGTATGCCCGCTAATACTTGAACACTTACAAACTCAAAGTGGCAATGTCTACTGAAAAGTGAAAACCAACGTGAGAACCAAAATGAAACCAAAAGTGAAGGAAACATTATGCTAATACCATGCATGGTTACACTGTTTACTACCAGTAGAAAATGAAAATATTTTTGTTTGGTTTTTAATTACTCCATTATTAATGATATTAAAAATGTCGTTCTTACCAGTGGCTTAACAAATACTAGTGTAATACATCTATGTACATTTACCAGAATCCTCTGCGAAGATGATTTCATATTTGATCATAGAAAAATCCAATACGCAAGATTTTCAATTCAATTATGTTTTTCCTCTGGAGGCAAACCGCACGACTAATAGGAGTAGGACTAATAATGGATTCAGTAATTGAAATAAATTTTTAGACAGAACACTTTCATCTGGTTTCTTGTGTATTGCCCAATTCTATTAGCCCATTAATATATGTTGACGAAAATAAGAATGTAAAGCAGTCAGTGACCGGACTAGAGATAATGCGACTTTTCCATTGGAGAAGATCTCTACGCTCCAATAAAATTGCTTTGATGTTTTGGGTACAAATTTATTATAGCTTGAGGTCAGTTATCATTATACCTTCTTTAAATATTATACAGTTATTTTTACTTGACGTCAAATATTGCGGTTTATTTAATGCCTTCTGTTGAAAAAAACACTATAAGTTACAATATGAGTGAGTACTTGCATATGCACAATATGTATGGTCCGTAGAGTCTTCGTAGAGGACTACTTCGTAAAGGTCTATGTTAAAGGGTGATTTTTTAAAAGCTATAGGAAAGTTTTTCAAAAAAAAAATCACATAAAATTCAGAAAAATGCATGAAATCTTTATTTGAATCGATAGTACGGTCCATATAATTTAATGTTTGAAGATTATTTCATGCAAATGTTGACCTTGACTGCGCCTCAAATGGTCCATCCGCTTAGTCCAATTTTGACATACTCTTTCCAAGATTTCGGCCGGTATCTCACGAATAAATGCTTCAATGTTGTCTTCCAATGCGTCAATTGAAGCGGTCTGTATAGACATGAGCTTTAACATAGCCCCACAAAAAATAGTCTAAAGGTGTTAAATCGCACGATCTAGGCGGCCAATTGACCGGTCCCGAACGTGAAATAAAATGTTCACCGAACTCGCCCCTCAATAAGTCCATTGTTGCGCGTGCTATGTGGCATGTGGCACCGTCTTGTTGAAACCACATGTCATGCAAGTCAAGCTCTTGCATTTTGGGCAAAAAAAAGTTGGATATCATCTCACGGTAGCGCTCACCATTCACAGTTACGTTACGATTCGCATCATCTTTGAAGAAGTACGGTCCAATGATGCCACCAGCCCATAAACCGCACCAAACTGTGACTTTTTAGTCAAGTAGCTCTTGCAATGCTTCTGGCTGATATTCACTCCAAAATCGACAATTCTGCTTATTTACATACCCATTGAGCAAAAAATGAGCTTCGTCGCTGAACACAATTTTTTGGTAACAAAGGATCTTCGGCCAACTTTCCAAGATAATAATTTGATAATAAAATTCAATAATTTGCAAGCCTTGTTCGTTTATAAGACGATTCATGGTTAAATTATAGACCAAGCTGAAGATGTTTGACAGTGAAACAAAACACGAAACGTGCGTCAGCTGTTTAAACCAGTGTTGCCAAAAAGATAATAGCTAAAAAATCACTCTTTATATCAGTTTGGAACTACAGTGGACTATCCCTAAGTCGAATTTTCTTGGTATATCAAAATTAGTTCAAGTTAAAGTTAGTTCGACTTAGAGGATGGTTTTTTGCATGGAAAATTGAGGAGAATTCCAAAATATTGCGAACAAAAAATCGGGTTAGAAAGAAATTCGACTTAGAGTGAGTCTACTGTACATTAATTCAAATGGAAATACATCAGGATTCAATATGGAAATGGAATTTGGGAATGCAACTTCAACTGAATTGTCCTAAGTCCATAAGTTAAACATATTTGAATAACTTGAATGCGAAATGATGATGAATGCAGCCCTTAAGTTTCAGGCGTATGGCAGCGGCAGTCATATAATATGTGTGTATATACGCTTAATTTATAAGTGCACAAAAAAACTATCATCGGCGCTTAATAATTCATCATAAAATCTTGACAACTCTGACGACATAAAAAGCATTTATGGCAATCAGCTGTTTCAAAATTTGTGTTGTTGGTGATGTTGAAGATGTCGCACATGATGATGAACTATTTGTTCAATGCCTTTGTATTTTTCAAATTTTGTTTATGATGAAGGAATTTGGATGAATTTTATCACGTTTCATAATAAATTGTCGATAACAAACAGAAAATACTTGCTTTTATCCGCGCTTATTTCACAAGCTCCGATAAATATGTGGAGTAACTTAAGCGGATATAGGAATTGTTGTTAGCGTACTTTACATGCAAATTGAAATTTAGGCGTATATACGCGTGCAAAAAAGCGCACCAAAAATCCATTCACTTGGTGCATTTAGTCTACGATGATACATTAATCATCGAATTTGAGAGGGAAGTGTGATATCCGAAATGATGTTCTCGAATAGTGTTGGTTCTGTTTGCTGAAAGTCGACCAAGTAAAAATGTGCTTCGTTGCTTCTAATAACTTCCAATCTTCAATAATGAGAAAAGATGAAGTCAATTTTGTATACGTCCTTTATGTTTGAATAACAAATTAAAAATCGTAAGCATATAAAGGGTGGTCCATAATTCACGCAAAATGTTATTTTGATAGAAAATACAGATTTTTAATTAGAAAGCTTACATTTTTTATTGATTCATAGATCATACAGATTAGGGGTTATGTATGGAATAGGCTAGTTTTTTGGCACACGCATGTACATCAAAATTTCAATTTGCATGTAAAATACACTAACAACAATTCCTAACTTACTCAACATATTTATATAATAATAATATTGGTGGCGCTACAGCCCGTAGACGGCCAGGGCCTAGCTTCTCAGCAACCACTCATGTTGTGCGTGCTACTTTTCCATCACGAGTGAAAGGGACCTACAGTTTTATGCCGTCTCTGAACGGCCATTGTGAGAAGCTTTTTCGAGACAGTTATACTCTTTGAGCATTGTCAGTGACTCGAAAGAGGTGGGGCGTGAAAAGTATTTCTTGTCGTACCAGGAATCGAACCTAGGTAGGAACTAGGTAGGTACAAGTGCGTATGAGTTGACGCACATACCCACAACGCCACGGGCCACCCAACATATTTATCGCCGCCTGTGAAATAAGCGCGGACAAAAGAAAGGTCCATTATTTTCTGTATGTTATCGATTATTTATTATGAAACGTCAGATTTAATGATGAATTATTAAGCACCGATGATCGTTTTTTTGTGCACTTATAAGTTAGGCGTACATACGTGCGCAAAAAAAAAAACGCCTAGCACAACGTACTCTTTTATTGAAATTTTCTTTGACCTGTTCGCATAAATGTGGCTGAATATCATTAATACACCTCACGATTTCCTCTTTCAAGGCGTTGATGGTCGTGGATTTTTTTGCATATACCTTTGACTTCAAAAAACCCCAAAGAAAAGAGTGCAATGGCGTTAAAACTCAAGATCTGGATGGCCAATTCTGATCGCAAAAACGACCGATTACACGATTAGTAAATGCGGTAATTGAATAGCTTCTCTGGTTGTATGGCATGTGACACCGTCTTGTTGAAACCATATGTTGGTCACATCCATATTTTGTAATAAAAGTAAAGAAACTTAAAACGGGGTTATCATGTCACGATAACGAACACCATTAATTGTTTTTGTCTAATCAGCAGCATTTTTGAAGAAAAACGATCCGATAATGCCTCCAGTCCAAAATCCGCACCAAACAGTCACGCATTGTGGGTGCATTTGGGTTTTCTGTGAAATATGTGAATTATGAGACAACCTTTACATACCACACTTATGTTCAATTAGTACAAACATAGTACGTCAATGTAAAATATTTAGTAAGCTTATCGGTCTTTTGAATTGTTCTGCTGGCACTATCTAATTCTCATTTAAGCTACAAAACAACACCGGCCCGCTGCATCATTAAAATTTAAAAAGCATTTCATTGCCATGACGGCGAATCTATCCATTTCTCGGGAGACAACTCTAAATCGAAGCTAGAAAAAAACACAAATTTAAATGACAAACAAACCAAAGCAGGATGTTGAGGCTACCACCACTCACATTCTTTCCGCGTTCTTGATCTTTATTTGGCTTGTCTTTTACTTCGTATTATCGAAAAAAGTCGTACAATGTTCTCCATACGACAATAAAACTCCAGGTAATTGAACGCATTGTTCACAAGCAATCATCGCATGCCAAAAATCAGGTTTGGTCAATAAGATTAAACCGCAAAATGTTCGAAACAATTGTCACCACACTTCAATCGCTGAATCACTGAAACGGTGATCTTGTCTTTTCATAACTTTGTTTGGAGTAATTCTCATTCAATGGGAAAAAACCAATTAATCTAGATTCATACACCTCCCCACCGTATTTATTGCTGAAAGCGGTTGAACAAGAACTCAAGGTAACTCTTCTGAGGCGGGGTTCAATTGTAACAAATTGTATGACTTATGGCACCAACCTGGTACTCTAAAAAACATTAGATGAAGTGTTGACATACCAGTAGTGGATTTCACTCAGCACTGGCCTTAAATGTATGTATTAAGACTTTAATATCGAAGACATTTCGTTTCATTTATTTAAATCTTGATTACATCTCTTGATACCCGGGTACCCGCTACATTTCCCAGGTACCCGCATTTTCGGGTATTACACGGAAACCATAATATTGGGTACCCGATATTATCTAAATTTAACCCACTAAAATTTAGAATGACATTAATACAACCGAGTATTAAATTCCTACATAGAGTAAAAAATCAAACGGACAGCGGTTTAATCAGTAATATTGTATTCTAGCCGGTACATTTGTGAAAATAGAGTTTTTTGCTGCAGAGCACGTTTCAAAATACTTGCTTCTAAATAAAATAATATCTTATAATTTGTTAAATCCGTATTTTCGTCATATAGTCTCTGTTTGACAGTCACTGAAAGCAAACAGCCCTGTGAATTATAACGACAATGTGCTGATTAAGCATTATTTTTTGTGTCAAAAAAGCACAAAAACCGAGGAAAAGCAACAGGGACATTGTAAAAATTATGTAGATAATAAAGAGGCCAGAATTATAGGAAAAAACTCTTGGATTTTGCACCCCCTTAATGCATAGTTCCACGGAGCATTTGTACTTCGAAGCTATTTCGCATATCGGATGAGGATTTAATGATTCTGGCTGTATCCAAAGCTCAAGGCATATAAATATATAGTTGAACATTATTGTTCATTGGTCATCAATAAACATACAAAATAATATTGGCCCTATAATCTATGCTTATGGTAGACCCTCTGTGAACAGCTAATCGACGCGAAGTTTTGACTGAATATTTTGACTATCCATAGAATCATCCATTGTACGTAGAGTTATTGACAATCGAAAACGGTTTATGAATACCTAAAGTAACTAATGGTATGATAAATGAGTATTATATTCAATCGTCGGTGTGGAACGAATAAGTAATGACGATGTAGGTATGTACATACATATGTGGAGTAAAAATTTAAAAATAATATTTAAGTGTCTGTAGAACAGATAACCACTTATAGTTATGCCCGCCGGTGTGTAGGGAAAGTGCGTTGACTTCTATGTTGGACACAACCGCTTTCGTATTTCATCTCACTACTTGCCTCTGCTCAATGATAATGCTCAAAGTGTATAGCCAAGAAGAAACAAACAATGGCATTCTGAAAAAATCAATATTTCTGGGTTGATGTGTACCTCTCTGACCTCTGTCTAAGTTACACTAAAATATCGATATGGTCGTTGGGCATATCTACATATGGCTTCGCACGCCATGGTTCAGATCTATTACACTCCTATTACACTCCGCGAGATTAACGCAAAAAACTTGTAACTGTCCTAATTCACTTTCTGTCAATTGATAATAGATATATTGTAATCCTGTCTAGCTCTCGATGCTCAAGTAGCTGGTGGCTTTTAATGATGCAAATCGACATAATAACGGCATTCGCTGATGTGACCATATCTCTGTTTACGACAAGGCTTTGTTTTACAGCTGTAGTCTGGAATATTTATGCAACATGCAGAGCAAATAGGTAAATTAATATAATAACTCATCGCGTTTATTTTTCATTTAGACTATTAGACTATCGAATACTTTCTTTTCTCATATTAAATCTGTATCGAATCACAAAGGTTTTAAAACTGCAATAATCCCTGAAGTACTAAGAAACTTAGTATTTAACTCCAATTAAATAGTACAATTTAGAATTAACATAGATATTTCTTGAAACGAAAGGATGTGAGCGAATACTTCATGGAAGATGTAAATCTTAATGAGGCTGTGGAACTTTTTGCCGAACATTATTTAACGAGAGTCTACGTGTTGTTTAAAAAAATAGTTCTCAAGTCAATAATCTAAGGCTACCATCAACACCCGCACAAACAACTTCAAACTGGATGTGTCACACTACTTAATATTGCAACAAATTCTGTTTTTCATGTTTATAAATAACTTCTGCTAAATGAGGACTTAAACTTTATACTGTGTCAGTATGTAATCTCAAGTAATTCCGATACCCAAGATGAAATTAAATTTAAATAAAATAGCTAACATGCTTATTGTTCGCATCTACATGCGCCTTCGTAAACTATTTATTAGTATATATCTCCACAGAAATACTAAGAAAGCTTGTAAAAGCTTTCATTTTACATTTCATAACGTATTTTCATATTCTTCAGATTATTTTTCATGCATGCAGTTCGACTAGTTCATACTGAACTTGGCGTAATTTATTTCTATTTGATGTATAAATGTGTGATTTTTTCGGAGAACCCTGTGATTCCATCATTATCCATAGTACTATATTTGATCGTGTTTAGGTATAGGCGTTGTGATTGGATTTCAGAAAATATAAGACACCAGATATAGGCAGGATACTAGGAGTGTCGAGCTCTTGCCACAGAAGCTAAGGTCAACTCCGTCAGACGCTCGGACTGAACCACCTTAACCTTTTCCTGTCTCTCCATAATACATACATACAAATGTATGTACTTAAAAATAAATTGCGAAGTCGGTGTGGAATTACAAGCAGAATCCCTGAACACCTTGAAGCCTATAAAATAAAAGGAAAACGTCAGTATTTGTAAGTAAAAATTCATACATATTAGAATCGTAATACAAAATTACACTCGAACATCGAACCTTGTTGATGATGTTAAAAGTACACTTAGGAACACAACACATACAACATGAGCTACTCTAGAAGTGTGTAATATGGGTTCCAGTGCAATGCAATCACTTGAGCCCTTCATGCTTCCTATGGATCTCCTGTGATATAGATCTATATTCCCGTTCGTATGGTCAAAGCAAGGATAATACTTTCTCTCCTATAGGTGACTAGCCTCAGATTCACTAGACTACTTGCGGATAGTCTTGTAAGACATAACCAGGTTGTAAGACAGTTAATAATAAAATAACGCTCAGTACGAGTCATTTAAAGAGTTGAAATGGATGATCGTCTACTGAAACTTAATCGTTTTGCGACGAATCGAAAAAAAACGGGACTTCGAACGATCTAGCATTCCATGAGGTGTCCGAAAAACATGTTCAAGAAAATATGGTAGTAACTTATTTTCATTATTTAAAATTGTGAAAGAAATAAAACGAACTATTAAAAAGGCTAGTTTTAGTACTAACTTGTTGTTAAAATTACCAATCTAGTTGCGGAACCATTTTTCAATGTATGCCAGCGGAAGTATTTTATAAAACGGCAATGCATCCACCTTGTCGGGCCTTAACATGAAGCTCTTCATCATAAATACCAAATGCGGCACTGACCGAATCAACTTAGATAAACTGAACTGATTTTGAATTGATTTTTATGACAATATCGCATACATAGCGTCTATTGAGGGTGGTGGTGAAGAATAACAGAAATGTGCGTTTTCTTCATTATCGCCGTCTCTTTATGTGCGGCTTCATTCGTAACATGTTTCACCGCCTATTCTTTTTCGCGGTACTCAATGAACTTGAACGTGCTGACAATGATACAATGTCAACTCTTTATCGGTTCCGAACATGATCTTACGCAATAGTAAACAATGCAATTAGCTCAGCTGCCAGTACATTTCAATTCCAATCCGGACCGACACACACATTCACACACGAGTACACTTTCATGCGTTTCATCGGCATCAACAGAGTCTGGCGCCCAGCAAAGTGGCGGTTTTATCTCACACAAAACAGAACTGCTGACTGCAGAGTCGAGAGTGTAAATTTTAGGTGAAACTAGTCACTCACGTACCACGGATGATTGGATTATACGGCAGCAACGAGTAAGCATTGAACTTTTCGAACACAAAACAATTGCGCACACATTCACACGCAAAGACAATGTGATAAGGAGGCGAAAACAAAAGAAAAACAACTTGTCACCAAACTGGCTCTGCCTTTGGTGCTTCGCATGTATTGGTGGTTCGCGTTCGCCTGTCCCGTTTGCCAAATCGATGGGGGTATAAAATCGGACTTCACAGTTTGACCAACCATCATTCAAACTATTTTGTTGCGACGAACCCAATCTACATCGCAATAATGGCCATTCGAGTAAGTGCGTCATCACAGACATAAAGGATACAAATTACATTTTAAAACCCTTTTCTATTAGATTCTTGGTGTCTTTTGCCTGATTGCAAGCAGCACAGCTTCACTCTACGCATACGACTATAGCCCAATTTACCATCAGCAGCCGATTGCATATGTTCAACAGCCTGCTATCTACCATGCACCAACTCCAGTTGCACCCGTGACATCCACTGCACCCGTTGCACCAGTTTTAGTGGCAACAATCCCACCAGCCGTTCCTGCCATTCGTCAAGTTGAATATCTCTCTGCACCAGCCAAGTACGACTTTTCGTATGGAGTACATGACACTCTAACTGGTGACATAAAGAGCCAAAGGGAATCTCGTGATGGGGGAAACGTTGAAGGATCTTACAGTCTGATTGATGCTGACGGATACAAACGCACAGTTACCTACACTGCTGACGATATTAATGGATTTAATGCAATTGTTCGTCGGGAACCAATATTAGGACTGGCCGCACCAATTAACATCCAGTATCCACAAACGCAGTATCTTCCAGTGCCACCAGCACCAGCGTCGCCCGTCGTTCCTGTTGCCCCAGCTCCGGCATTAGAGCCAGCTGAAGAGCCAGTTGCCGTGGAGCAGCCAATCGAGGAATCCGAAATCGAACCAGCCCAACAGTTGCCAGAAGAAATCCCCCAGACAGGAAATGATAACCAGACGGATGACGACAGTGAAGTGATTGAAGCCTTTGGTGCCGCGGCTAGGACTACACCTGAAAAAAGTTTGACCGGTACAGAAAGTAGCCTCAACCAAGGAGAAGTGGCGCCTCAGGAGCAGCAGTAGTAATATGGAAGAATGCACACCATGTCGAGGCCCAGTCTTCTTTCAAAACCGAAACAAAATTGTGATTGTTTACCATTCATACCTTACCTTTCATATCGAAACATCAATCTGAATGAATGAAATAAATAATAGTTAAACTTATGAATACATTAAAAAAAACGTTTTTTCTCTTCTTGAAGTCCGTTGCTTCTCGTGCCGCCGCCGACGACGACTGACGGCTTGGTAACGACCCGTAAATAGAATGTTTGTTTACCAAGTTACATGGTGGTCGGCCACTCAGTAGCTTTCAAAGCACTACACAACGAACAAGAGCACCTGAAGATACTTTTGAAAGCACTTGCGACCTGCTAAAGCAGATTAAGGTTCAACTGGCAATTATAAGTACTTTTTCTGGCCTTACAGTTTTTACTTTCCTCTGGAGAAAGAGTAACAAGAGATAATTATTATGCAAGGGATGGGAGAGTGGGTTTGTTAAGACGATGAGGAATTTCGTTTTTTTTTCTTCCACTGCCTCTAAACGTGATGACGGTGGGATGGTGTTGGTGGCGGCGTTGGTGGTTGAGGCGTCGGCTTAATTTATTTATTTGGTTAAACCTGGTTAAATTGCAAAGTGTTTGCTCAGTTGAACAACTGAGTGGTAATTTCAAGATCATAATATCAAGCACGAAAGCCTAGCATAAGTGGTGACTTTAGACCAAGTGCTGGCTGTGAGTATCGTTGATTGGATCTTTTAGGTCATCGTAAGACTTCGAGAAGATTGGCGGGAGAGATTATGAAATTGTGATATGAATCCATAAATAGGGTGTATCACAAAAAAAGTACTCAGCGATGATGCTCGTGCCAATTTGAATTCTTCAGATGTATGTATGTGTACATACGCAAATCGATGTATATATTTTTGTTTACGGATTTGAAATTTATGTATTGGCTTGTAGCCATCGAGCATCATGATGAGGAGTGGCAAGGTCGTTTGGTGAAATATTTTGACTCTTGAGATTAGAAAAATAAACAAAAGTCAGGAGTAAAGGACGTGTAAAGAGACACATTTTATAATGGCCTTAAGAGCAATATTATTGAATTTGATTTATTTTTTATGTTTTATAGAGATCTAGCTTCCACTCGTGATAGAACAATAGCACGCACAACACGAGTGGTTGCTGAGAAGCTAGGCCCTGTCCCTCTACGGGCTGTAGCACCACCCATATTATTATTATTATTAAAGGGATCTAGCTTATCCTTGTTATACTGGTACTGACTTAAAACAGCACAAAGCTGTCCTAGACATGCATCATGTTTCTCAATTTTGACCAAAAATTGTAAGAATGGAGCGTAAATACAGCAGCTTTCTTTCGGCCCTTTGACAATGTTGCAGAGTATAGAACAAATCTTTTCTGCTTACTAAAAAAGTGTGAGTTGAAACGATCTTCATGTAATATAAATACCGTTAGGAATTGTCTTAATGTGAATATGCAGATCCGGTTGTGTCGCAGCACGCTAACACGCACGCGATGCACCGTGCAGTTGGGCTCAAGGATTTCCGAGCCATTTGAAACCTGCACTGGATTTCGGCAAGGAGATGCGCTGTAGTGTGATTTCTTCAATCTGGTACTAGAGAAGATAGTCAGTCCAATTGTTGGGGTACGCAGATGACATCGACATCGTCACGCGTTGCCAACCTGCCGTAGGGGAGGCTTTTACGGCGATTGAAGAACAGGCGAAACGAGCTAGTCTCAAGGTCAATGACGACAAAACAAAATTTACGCTGTCGACCAAAAAACGTTCTGACACACACCACCTTCGACAAAACTTCACGATTGGCAGTTACAATTTCGAGGTAGTAAAGGAGTTTGTTTACCTCTAGGCAAACGTGAGCTCCACAATCGACATCACAGTGGAGATCCGTCGTAGAATCGCGTTGGCAACCGGTGCTACTTCGGTTTGTCAAGACAACTGGACTCGAAGGACCAAAATCAATACAAAACTCTGGAAGCTAAGCAAAACTGCAGAGCTCATTCTTGGTACCTTCGAAAAAAGCTACCTATATATGGTCCCTTCTGCGAGGATGGCGAATGGAGGAGAAGACATAACCGCGAACTCTACTAGCTGTACCAGGATGTGGATGCAGTCCGGAAAGCAAGAATTCGTCGACTGCACTGGTTCGGCCACATCGAGCGCATGGAGAACAATGCTCCAGCAAAGACGATCTTCGAATCCGAGTCTCCTGGTTCAAGAAGGAGAGGAAGACAGAATCTCCGGTATAAATACCAAGTAATCGCGGATGCAAGACAACTTGGTCTTGATGACTGGAAGCAGCGTGCCCAGGACCGTCAACGATAGAAGGCAGCAATTGCTCAGGCTCGGATGGTAGCCGGCCTGATAAGTAAGTAAGTAAATGCAGATACAAGCCGATACATGTCCTACACATTTACCCTCAAATTTGATATTATAGTAGACTCTCGATAACGTGAACACCGGATAACGTGAACAGATTTTTTTTGCTTAACGTCTCTAAAATGTGAGCAAATCATGAACACTCTAAAATGTGAACAACAATTTTTGCTTCAGAATAGCAATAAACTGTTTGAGCAAGCTGTAATTATCTTGAAATTCCTTATTCTTAATACAATACTTCGTTTGGTACAATTTCCGGTTTGTTGCACGTCAGTTAATGTCAGTTTGTTCCAAGTTGTTCACTATTGCTTTTGATTGCTTCGTCTGCTCGATTTTTGCTATTTAATAAATGGACCATAATGTCCATAATGTCGCTCGGAGCATCAACATCATAAGTGATGGTGTCCCAAAAGAAAAAATTAAGCCTAATGAAGCCATTACCAATTTTAACAAGGCCTTGCAATGGGCTGTAGGTGAGCTGGTTAGTCAAACTGACATTAGTGTCTTAGTTCGTATTAGAGAAAAAGCAGTGAGAAGGCTTTCGGAGAAGAAGAAAACGCAAAAAATGAACAAAAAAAATGTCGGTAATGCCCGTGCTCGGTTAATATTTAATGTTACTTTGTATGCCCTAACATTTTATTTTATATGTTCTTATGCAATAAGTTTTTGTTTAAAATTAAATAAATGAATCAAATATACGGTTACTTAATAGAAAAAGTGATTATGTTTAATTTGTTAAAGATAAGACGGTTTAAAATGAAAATCTGCAGTGGGATTGCTATATTCATTCATAAAAATTTGGCCTTCGCAAACGCGAACTCCCTTGGTTTTTAATTGTTCACTTTATCGAAAGTTCACTTTACGTAAATACTACAGCTACGCAATACTATCAGGCAGCGTGAATTTGCGAAAGTGTAAGAATGTGGTGATTGCTTGTTTTTTTTAGTACCGAGTATTTACGAAAGTGTTTTTTAATGAATTCGTATTGTGCTTTTCAGAACAAGGTTCAGAACAAGCTCGTTATAGTGCTTGAACAGGTACTAAAGTTACTACCGGCCGATTATTGAAATAACGACGCTAGTGGTCTGCCGCTAAAGCTTATTGCTATTTGTCTAATTACTTCAATTTCAAATTTCGTTGAAATTAAAAAATGGAAAATGAAGTATGGGAAAAAACAAACCAAAATCAAAAACTTTGCAAATAAAAACAACATGTAGGTTAAATAAGATAAAGAGAAAATGGCCTTGGCTCTTCGTGACATATGAAATAATACTTTGAGCATAAGAAAATTCGCCGCAACCTACTGAATTCCTATGACAATAATTCAAGATCGACTTCATGGTAGAATTTCTGTTTCGAAGTTTGGACCAGAATCTTACCTTTCAGCAGATGGAGAAAAGAAAATCACAGAATGGATACTTAATCGAAGTGAGTGCGGATTCCCTCTGAAAAGAGACGTCATCTTAACATTGTTCAAAAGATAACTAAGCACAGTGAAAAGAAAACACTCCTCAGAGATTATAGGTCTGAAAAGCTTGGTTTTCCTTAAAACGAAGTTCTGTACTTGCTTCAAGGGAAGCTGAAGGAATAAGCAAAGACAAAGCAAATATTGCGGCTTTGCCACCTAATACCACCGAGGTCAACCTCTCTTCAAGCATTTCAAGTCTACTTGGAAACAAACCATTCCTGGCAAAAAGAGAATCCTGGTGTTATTCTTACCAAGAAATATTTTTGTCCTCTGTTGCAAAAAAACGCGTTGAATATCTTATTTTCCCCTGATTGATTGTACCTGGCCGACCACTAGAACTTTTATGGTCGACCATTAAAATTTGACGGCCGACCACTAGCGCAATATGACTTTTTTCATTAATTTGGCAGTTCCTAGAAAACAGTGAGGGTTTAATTACACATTTTCTTTTTTAATTATTAATGTTTATTTTTTTAAACACTTTCCATAAAATACTTTAGTAAATGGAGAATAGCAAAGTAATAAAAAAGTTAGGTGGCGGAGGACTAGAGCCGCTACCTTACCCGCTTTTACAAATCACATATTTTTCATGATGATAATGGAAACAAATTTAAGCGGTCGTTCAGTAGAGACTCTTCCCAGTGTATGGTTACAGAGTTTATCACTTTAACAAGACGTTGCTAAAATAATATAATCTAAGTCTGCAAATTCAGGACATACATATATGAGAGACAAGCAGTGTTTTTAAATATTGAAAACTGAGTAGGCTAGGATAAAAGGGCATGTGAATCACGATTATGTAAAAAAAATTACACCGTGGTTAAATATGTTGTGGTACCATGGACATATTACCTTCCATCTGAGCGATTCACAGTGACCATATCGGTAAACTTCGTTCACTCTTGCTTACTCAAGCAGTAGAAGTAGAACAATCCGATTCTAAGACATGCCGTGCTTTTACTAATCTTCATTTTCGAAAGAAGTCTGACTAAGTAAATGTGCAAATGTAAGTTGTAAAAAACTGAGGGCCTTTCAACAGGTACACACATTTAACTGGAACCCAAGCTTCTTCACTACAACCATAGGCTGCAAATCGGGATCAACGCCACTCATTGGTCATTGTCAATAGACCCACATTGTTGTATGCCTTTTTGGTTAGCTTTAGACAGTGAACACGCTATAATCTCCTTAATTAGTTTTGCATCAGCATCAGTCGAAAACTGGCAGCTACTGCAGTTGGCATATTCTACACTGCCCTCAATAGACGTACACAACTAAGTAACCATCTGCACAGCGAATGGATTGAACTCACTACCCTCGTGTATCGGTCTCCGAAATGAACACTTTCACGATTCTTAATGAATTCTATTTCACACCATTGCAGACTAGCCCAGGTCCTCATCGAAAAAAGGCGTTCAGTCGCATGTTTTCGAAAGTTGTGCAACACAACCAAATGAGTTTTCACCATGACTTTTCATGACTTGAAAGCTAACTTTAAAATGTTTGATGACTGAATACAAAAAATATTCAAAGCCTCACTAGAATTTATATTAGGCAATTATTTCCTTTTTCAGTGAAAATATATCATAAACACAGTATAGAATGGAATTTCCAAAGAAGTGGGTGATTGAACTAGAGGCATTCACGCGTTGGTGTATCTAGACTTGAATTGTATAAAATTGTTAAAATATATTTCTCTCTTACATCAGCGAATGCATCACCGAAACTCACTGACCATTAATTTAGAGATGCACCAAGCCTATTGTTACTAATGTAATTGAACCTATGATGTTCATGAATATGTACATATTATGTTGACACACATATTTGCTTTTGAATTGTTAGCTTTCGTTGCTTTCGTTATTGTTTTGTTGCAAATCGATATAGATTTGTTTACTTATACTATTAAATAAATAATTTGTATACATGTATACATATATACATGTATATATAATGCTATACGCATATATATATATGTATATACTTAAACTATTTACAGGGTATACACATAAGTACACACAATTGTACAAATGTGTATACGGATCTTTTTTTTTCCATGTTTACAGCTTACAAACTACCTTAAAACCCTTTCTCTTTCTAACCTGGGTCTAAAGGGTTCGATGAGGGAGTTCCCTCACTGCACAGCCACCAGAATTTTCGGTGTTGCATTGCAACATCCCGAACATCTCGCCTTGATACCGCCGTACTGAACCGGAGGAGACCCTCCTCAGCTCGTTGTGCGACGGAACGGTCGTGGTTGAGTCGCCCATCCACAGTCGAACGGGCGATGTGGAAGAGGAGCGGTACCGCATTTTCATTTTGTATCAGACCGTTTTTGTCCAAATAGAGGAATGCTTCTGGGGGGACGAAGCCGTTATGACGTACCCTTTCATGGTACTGAGAATTGGGGTAGTAAGCCCCAGAGATCAGGTTTCACCAGGAAATTGTCCACTCGTATCAGGTTCGCCTCGTTGTATAATACCTCATTGGAGTAGAATTTTTTGTACTGGGACTCTGGTGTTCTGTAAAGGCGAAGGCAAGTCCTAAGACAAGCGCTCTCAAACACCCGAATCTTTTCCATCAAGCTTGCACTCACGTTGAACCACACGGACCACACGGATGAGGGCCATGTAGCAGATTACCTTCACCCTCGCATCGAGTTGGCTGTTGTAAAACAGTCTCTTTGTAAGAGCGAAAGCGCCTCGGGCTCGGGCTAGAGCAGCATCTACATGTTTGTTAAAATATAGATAATGATCTAGCCAGATCCCCATGTATCTGACTACAGTCCTTTGCGTGAGTTGCCCGTGAACTATTGATTCACTTGTTATTATTCTAAATCGAAGTTTTGATGTGGCAATGACCATACACGTCAGCTTGATTTTGCAGCAATCAACACTCTCGCACGGGGCAGGGCCTATGCAGATAGGGCAAAGTTGTTGATCGCTTCCAACGTTCACAGGTCAAGTTGAATTTGGGGCGCCTCCGGATAGCCTTTACAGCACCTGCTGGGAGTTTAACCAAAACGCCCTAGGCCAACAAAAATCTAACGTTATGAGAGAGTAAGCTACCTAGGATAGGTGGACAATGACGACAGGGCGTGAAAAAGTACCACGACTTGCGAAAGGGATCCTGGAATGTAAAAACACCTCAAACAGCGGGGCCGCTCACCAACTGGAAAGGATCCTCACTCAGTATAGGGCGGATATTACTGTGATTCATAAAATCCGCTAAACGATTGAGGTCGAAGGTAATAGACTTTAAACCGTTAAGTGATCGCCTGGCAGTGATCCGCATTCAAGGCAGATTCAACATTAGCCTCATATGTCCACGCCCCTACGGACGAGGTTTAAAACTCTAGAAGAGGACTACTATGACCTCTTGAACCGTACTGGAGTACGATGTAAAAATCGTGCTCGGAGACTTCAATGCAAAAATCGGTAAGGAAAAGCCCTTGGCGGAGTAATCGAGAAGCACAGCCTAAACGATGACTTTGCGTCAGCACGTAGTATGGTAATAAGCGCCACGACAGATCACTCGCAAAAGATCCACACAGCAACCTGGCGATCTGCGGGCTTTAAAAGCGTCAACATAAGCAATCATGTGCTCATTGACGCAAGGCATGTGTCAAATATCCTGTATGTGCGAACTGAATGGAAAAAACCTGGACCAAGAAACGTTCCGCCACACACCACCTAGCGTAAAACATAACAATTGACATCTACAATTTTGAGACAGTGAAGGAGTTTGTCTATTTCGGGGCAAACGTGAACCCCATTACATCATAGTGGAGATCCGACCTAGAATCGCCCTATACAAACCGATGCTACTTCAGTCTGCCGAAGCAACTGGAGTCAAAATCCCTGACTCGAAGGACCAAAATCATGCTCCACAAAATCCTTTTTTTGCCAGTCCTGCTATATGGAGCAGAAAGCTGGGCGATAAGAAAAACAGCAGACACCTGTCCGCGAGGAAGCTGATTGGAGGACAAAACGCAACTCCGCGAGCTGTACAAGGATGTGAATGTAGTTCGGAAAGCAAAAGTTGGACGACTGTACTGGCTCGGCCACATCGAGCGTATGGTCCAATCAATAAATCAGAGCCTCCTGGTTCGAGAAGGAGAGGAAGACTAAACCTCCGTCTCGAAGTAGTCTTACGTCCGCGATGACTGGATCTGGATGACTGCAGGCATCGTGTCTAGTACCGTCATCGATGGAAGGCCGCTATTTCTCAGGCTCAGACCTTCCACAGGGTGTTGGCCTGAGCAGTAAGTAAGTTAATTTTCCTTACATTTCTTAAATTTTTCAGTGCCAACACCTAATTGTTTTAGAACAGAAGAACTCTTCGGAATTTATTTTTAGCATTTATTGCCTTAAGGATTGGCTGACAGTTCGACTTTACATGGTACTTAGTGAGAAATGAAGTAAATTGGATAAGTATGATATTTTAATATGAACTAAAACAAAATAAATTAATAGCCAAAATTAATGAGCAAGAATGTAAAGACGAATTTATACTATAAATATGTTTGAAGAGAATTAAACTCGCAACTTTTCCTCAACAAAATAATTCCTCTCAACAACGAACTTCCGCCAATATTTCCAGATAACTATTGACTAGGAACAAAGCTTTTTTAGCTTTTCATCCGACCCCTTCCAAGATTTCAATTTAAGTTATTTACAAAGCAATTATTCTTTATTTCAGAATTGAAAGAAGCCCTAAATGCCGAGAATGCCTGCAAATCGTTCTAAGAATATGAGTTCAATTTAAAAGGTACAATAAAAAAGCCAGTCAGTAAACTTTACCAGCCAACATTTTAGCGCAAATTGAAAACAGTAAATCAAAGCAAAGAGATCTGGATGCCGTCCAATTGTCTTCAATCTTCTTTCATCAGTCTTTAGTCATCAGTCACCGGTCATGGGTTATTGGTCCTGAGTCTGTCTTCACAGTCTTCAAACTTCAGTCATTACTAAAGAAGACAAATAGTTGTACTCAAAAATAGTCGGTCGCAAGAAACAGCTGACTCACAAAGGCTCCGAAACTACAAGTCGCAGGGCTCTTAAATTTTCAACAAAAATTGTCTTAAAATTTAGAAGCTGAATGTGGCCAGAAATCTGTACGAGATACGGTTCGGACGCTACGTCTTTTATGTCCATTTTTTTTTTTTTTTTCCTTGATTTTTGTTTTATTTTTAATTCATTTACTTACGTGCTAGACAAAAATACTTAAAACTAGCTTAACTATCTTAACAATTGTACTTACATCTAACCTACTGACCCTATACGGGTACTCTAAGCTATTCTGATCTTCTAATTTAAGCATGCCTTTCGGCTTAGTCTATGTTTTTTTTTTTTTCAGTTATGAAGTCTGTTTTTGTTTTTTTTTTTGTTAAGCCAAGAAAACTGGTAAAAAACTTGGCTTAGTTTGTCTATTTTAACCTACCTTAAACTAGATTAACCTAACCTTAAAACTTAAAAAACTATCTTAACTATGTCTGTAACTTTACGGACACGTGCACTAGGGCGTATATGTTATGTATATGCCGAACATATATAATTTATACGCCGTAGTGCACCTTTTTTTTTTTTTGCTTATTTTTTTTTTTTTTTTTTTTTTTCTTAAATACTACCCTATAATCTATGTAAGTTGGCCACCATGGTCAACCATCGCGTCATCATCTTGAAAAGCCAGCGGCGGCAGAGACTGGTTTTGGTGTAACCACCAGTAAAATTGCCGTTCTTTGGCAGACTCTCTCCTGTCTCGAGCGGAGATCGCTCTGCTGAACCGGAGGAGATCCTCGTGACTGCGAGCGACATCCCGTTCGTATTGGAGTCGCCTGTCCACTGTTCGGCGTACAACGTGGAAGATGACAGGACATCCTTGTGAATCCTGTATTAGGCCAATTGTGTCGAGGTAGAGGAACGCTTCAGGAGGAATAAAGCCGGTGAGGCGCACCTTCTCATGGTACATAACATTGGGGTAGTAAGCCCCAAAGATCAGACTGTTGGAAGAAGTCATAGCTCGTGCAATATGCCTTCTGATCAGCTTAATAATAAAATTATCTATCCTGTTCAAGTTTGCCTCGTTGTACAGGACCTCGTTAGGATAGAACTTCTTGTACTCAGACTCGGGTGTACGATACAACCTGAGACAAGTGCGAAGACACTGTCTCTCGAACAACCTCATCTTTTCCATCTGGGAAGGACTCACATTGAACCACAGTGGACAACCGTAGGCCATTACTGGCCGGATGAGGGCCATGTAGCAGATTACCTTTACTCTGGTGTCAAGTTGGCTGCTGTAAAACAACCCCCTTGCCACAGCAAAGGCCTTTTTAGCTTTCGCCAGAGCAATATCTATATGTTTGTCAAAATACAGATATTGGTCCAACCAAATGCCGAGATACCTTACTACACTTTTCACATCTAACGGCCGTCCCTGCGGGTCAACTATGCCGAACTTACGCCAGTTTGTGCGCGTATCCCATGCTGCCATGTACAGCGGGGTCCTGAAAAGGATAGTTTCGCACTTCAGGAAGTTGATAATTAACTTCCAGTCGTCGCAAAATCGCTGAATTTGTTCGAAGTCAAGTTGCAGCAAGTTACTTATTACTTCGACCTTCGGACCTGATCTGTACGCTACTAGATCGTCGGCGTACGCAATTAAGTGCGGCATGGAACCTATAAGATCTGCAGTGAATATTGAGAACAATATCGGCGAACCAACCGCTCCCTGTTGCAGACCATTTTTGATGTCAAAGACCGTGGTAGAAGTTACGTCGCCACTTTTCACGACGAACTTTCTACCTATTATCATATCATAGATCATGTATAGCAATGATTTGCTTATGCCGAGCCTGACCAGCTTGAGGAAGAGGCCCTCTAACCAAACGGTGTCGAACGCTTTCTCCAAGTCAATCAGACAGGCACCCGTGCATTGCTTTTTGTCTTTGTTCCACTGAATGTCGGATACCAGTTTGGACGCGGCATGTATGGTTTCATGCCCCGCCCTGAATCCGAACTGGTTGTCCGGTATGATTTTATTTTCCTCAACCCATTGTTTCAGAACTCGAATGACTATCTTTTCAAAAACCTTGCTTATGCAAGGAAGAAGACTGATCGACCGAAGATTTGTCGGGATAGATTTGTCTTTATCCCGTTTAGGGATTGGTTGCACCACAGCTGTTTTCCAGTGTGCCGGGTAATAAGCATTACTCAGCGCATTATTGAACAGTGTTGTGTAAATCTGCACGGCTTCGGGGGGAAGATAGCGAAGCACAATATTTGGTATACCATCGATTCCCACCGACTTTTTCTTCTTCAGTGAGTTAAAGATACCCTGAAGATCTTCTTGAGAAATCAAGATGTGATTTCCATCATTGGCAACGGCATTATTTGCCATGTTATCGTCACTGAACCTGGTAAAACCAGGATTCTCAGATCGCCATTGACTTATCTCGTTTCGGAGTTCGAAGTGGTTTAGCGAGGCTCTATCCTCCAGGTCGTGATTCGGCCTACGAACCTCGTTGACCGTATACACTCGCTGAAACACAGCACCAATTGCTTTCACCTTCTCCTGGGGATCTTCAACCACGAAGAAGTCGTTGTCTAGTACTGCCCCATCTGGATCGATGCCAACTGAAGTCAGTAATTGTTGGTTAACTGTCGTTCTAGGAAGTCTAACGGCCTGAATGTCGTTTTGATCTTTCCTCCGAAATATTTTATTTACTTGTGGGAACATACCCGGGTTGTTAGATCGTACAGCCCGGATTTTATTGCCCCAGTGCAAGCTTATAGCCAAGCTATAGTTCATACGTATTAACTGTTGGAGGTTCTTGATCTCCGACTTCAATTGCCTGACTTCCGCGTTTTGTGGATCTGTAAACCGCCTGTGCAAGAGTTTGAGTCTTGACAGCAGCCTACTTTTGTGCACGTGAAGTGCATCGATGGTAGCATTTCGATAAACATCGCTGTCATCGATTTGTACTACCTTCGGAATAGTCTTGTCCATGGTACGTTTAATTACGTCGTCCATTTGTATGAGGTACCTGTTAACCTCTTCGTTCGTCAGGTTTCTGTTTGATGGAGGATTGATCCCACTCGAACGTAGTTCTGTGGATAACGTCCTGGAGAAGCGAGGCCAGCGGGTCTTATTGTAATTATAAGGATTCCTCTGGACATACTCCTCTAGTTCTTCCACCTCGTTCGGGAGCTGAATAGCCGCGAAGAGTCCGCAGTGATCACTCTCGTACTCAACCGCAGTTAAACAGTTCCGCGTGCGTCTCTCCACGTCTAGTATCGTCAGTCGTCTGTCGATCAGCAACAGATCCAGATAGGACCCGGATCTGGGGTACGATGGCCTATCAGTTGCAAGCAAATCTAGCTTGAACTCAATATTGTGCTCTGCCAACCAGTTATACAGTGGGGTCCCCCTGTCGTTGTGCACTCTATTGCCCCATTCTCTATGCTTGGAGTTCAAATCCCCAGCAATTATATAATAGTTTTCCTCCGAGCTCAGTCGAAGGCTAGTGAAAAGAGTATCGAGTTCTGAAATAAAGTTGCGATTGAGTGCAGGATTGTCAGCTGCGTAGATCGCGATCACATATAACCGCTTTCCACCCTGGAGATGAATGCGTGCAATACACGTTTCTAGCACTTGAAATCTTCGTTCTTCACTGCTATACATGAACTTATGACAAAGGCCTTTTTTGATTAAGAGAGCGACCCCGCCCCCTCGCAAGGATTGGGGCCGGTCTCTTCGAACTACGTGGTAATTCTTGTACCAGAGTGTGCGCGTCTGGTTCAGCTTTGTTTCGCTGGCCATCAGCACGTCTGGATTGTGAGTTTGCATAAGGTTGCCGAGCGTTAATTTGCGTTCTGTCCTAATCAGCGAATTCACATTCACTGCTAGGATCTTAAGGTTACTAGCTGCGTGCGCAGCCATTAGACCGATGATGCGTTTGGCACGGCAAACACCGTCGAGTAGATTAATTCTACTCGCGCTGCTTGCTCTTGGAACTGTTTCTCGAGCTGAGCGATCTGCCCCTGGATAGAGAGCAGAATCGCCATCATATCCAGATTCGCCTCAGGTTGCTTGGCCACTGGGACCGGGGTCACCTTCGGCACTGTCTGTTGTACCGGTCGCCTTCCTGATGCCATTTGGGCGTATGAGACGGCCGGCGTAACAGTGGTAGCTGGAACACGAGGCACTGGCCTCGCTTCTACCATTTTGAGTTGTTTCTTTGCCTCTATACTCTTTCTAATCTTCTGGACTTTAGGACATCCCCGATAATTAGCAGGGTGCCCATTGGTCTTACAGAGTACGCATGTGAGCATAGCTCTGTCCTCGGCTTTTTCCTTCCCTAAACGGCATTCCCCTGGATTGTGGGTTTCTGCGCATTTGACGCAGCGAGACTCCATGTTGCAGTTCGCCGCGGCATGCCCAAACCTCTGACAGCGAGCACATTGGAGTATGTGCTTCGTCCTTATTAATGTGTCCCATTTCACAGACAAGGAGCCTAAACGAGTCATTCGCTTTAGGCTCTCTATTCTACTGTCTGGGGTGACCTGAACAAGGAAGAACGGAAGTTTCCTGTTCTCCCTTCTCGTTACCGCAGTGATGAAGGGCTTAACCCCAACGAACGTGACATCGTCGCTCTGCGCCTTGCGCAGCATAGCGAGGATATCCTCGGGATCAGTAGCGGGATCCACATTCTTGAGGAGCATTGTCTGTACTTTTTCCCCTTTTGGGGTATACGAGAAAAACTCGGCCCCCGCCGCCGCTAGCTTTTCTTTTATGACGTGGTAATCTTCCACTGCGGAGCAGTGGACCGAAAGCCTTAAGGGCCCTTTATACTTTAAGTAAAATGAATTTTTTGTGGCCAACTTACATAATTTGTCCACCTCCTTCGTCTCCAGTCCGAAGACGTTGATGGGCGGGCATCTCTCCTTCTTGGCTGCTGCTGCTGGTTGCTGCTGCGTCTGCTTCTGAGGATGTCGTTGTTGTTGTTGTTGCTGCTGCTTCTGCTTCCTTGGTTGTTGTTGCTGTCGCGTGGCAGGTGTGGAACGTTGCCCCTTTGGCAGCTGTTGGAAGCGTTCTTGTTGCTGCTGCTGCTGTTGCTGGTTTTGTTGTTGCTGCTTTTGTTGTTGCTGCTGTTGTTGTTGCTGCTGTTGTTGTTGCTGCTGTTGTTGTTGCTGCTGTTGTTGTTGCTGCTGTTGTTGCAGCTTGTTATGCTGCATTTGTTGCTGCTGCTGCTGTTGTGCAGCTTCTTTAGCCGCTTTCCTAGCCATCAGTTTATTTTGAAGGGCTTTTATGTGAGCGTCAAGCTCATCCCTTTCCCTCTGGCTCTCCGTTAGCTCTTCCCTTTCATTTTCTTCTTCGTCATCCGAATCGGATGACGTTAAAGCTATGAAGGGATTCTCACTACCGCCGTAGGAGAATCTCCCCTCGCCCTCCGCAGACTCGTACTCGACATCAACAAGGGCTTTTCCACGCTTTTTTATTGCGTGTAGTTGTTGCAGTTGCGTTTCGCAAGCCGCTGCAGTTTCTGCTGATTTTCTGCTTGTTGTTGTTGCTGCTGCTGCTACAGCTGTAGCATCGCCTGAGGCTACAGTGGAGCGGCGTTTTACTACAGTTGCCTGTTGTTGTAGCCTCCTCCGTCTCTTCTGCCGCGTCTCAGTCTGTGTTGGTTGGTGGCCTGATGTTCTAGCCACCGGTTCAACGTTTTCGTCCGCTTCTGAGAGCGCGGACCCCTCAATTTCCTCCATCTCGTCGATTTCTCTCACTAACACTTTGTGTCTATAACCTTACGGATGGAGAAAAAAAAAAAAAGTTTCGTGTGTTTCCCTCAGGATTCGAACCGGGCACAGCGAGTCCACGGCCGATTACACAACCTCCAGGCTACTGGTTCTTATAGCTTCTTGGTGATACTTTGCGCACTTTAGGATTTATATTTTTTTTCTCACTTTTTCGCTAAAGCCGCAACACGTCTATACACACCGGAGAACTGTGAACGACGACTTTATGTCCATCCATTGACCATCTATGCATGCGTACAAAAACATAGATTTGTGTGTGTGTGCCCACTATATGCATATTTACCCAAAAACAGACACAATATTTTACTTCTCTGCTTAGGGGAGGCTTTTTCAACAGAACCATTCAATTTTGCTAAAATTATACACATATCAAATTTCTGAAAGGCTTAGCCGATTTTGATCAAATTAGCGAGATGGGCAATTCTTGGTCCATGAAGTTTGGAATCCATATCGCACACATGTATTTACATGGGATTTCCACGATTTTTTTTATGAATTTCCTGATATCCCTCCACGTTGTGTGTAAATTGTTGTTGTCATTCCAGACCAATCGAAAAAATATATATGTACATGCCGATTATTGAATGACTGCGGATCGCATTTAACGAATCCGCATACGTAATATACGTTTTAACAATTGGCTGTATATGAAACAAGAAGCAGTCAAGTATGACCCATCGTTGGTCGCATGTCGTCAAAGTGTAATTTTTGCGAAGCAATGAAGTTTGAGGAAGTTTGTGTTGTGCCGTAGGAAGAATTTATTTATCCGAACCGCCAGATTTGCCCGAGCCTCTGAAAAGTTTGATGAATGAAGGCCACATTAGGTCAAAAGAATTTCTTAGTATGATCCGTAAATATAATTCCAGTTTACAAATGACTTCATTCGGTATTTCAGTGCCAATGCAACCAACTTCATACCAACGTTCAAGATTCAGGTTCCCTTATCCAATCATCAAATGAAGAAACAAAATTTGTACAAATGTATTTCCTTGGCCATGTTGGTGTTATGTCATTCCGGATACCAATAGAAGTCTCATAGAATCTGTTCAGAAAATGCTGCACGAAAACAACGAATATGTACAGCAGTTGAAGATGGCTCTCGAGAATGCTCCTGACGAAGACTTGAAGACTGTTATAAAAGCTGACAAGAAACCAGCTGCAAGCCATGCACGTGTTTATAATGCACCATTAGTTAATGAGGTGGCGATTATCATTGTTGGTAGTGACTCCGAAAATCGAGACGATGATATTGTATTGACGATGAGAAGCAACGTTCTCAAGAACATTTTAGAGACTCATATTTCTTATGACACTTTGCAGTATCCGTTGATGTTTCTACATGGCGAGGACGGATACTAAATCATCATCAATCAGATCAGACCTGGAACATCATCTACTGTCAGCAAAATGGTTTCAGCAATGGACTATTATGCTTATCGCCTAATAGTAAGGCCGAGAGAGAACAGATTGCTGAACTACCGCCAACTTTTACATCAATATTTGGTAGACATGTATTCTGGACTTAATTCATAATGAAGTTCCCGTATAATATAAAGAAAGGAACGCAGAAATCCAAATTCTTGAGGAAGCTAAAGCAATATTCTGGGATGAAATCTCTATGATGCACAAGCATGGATTTGAGGCAGTTACCTGCCTCTACAAGATATTCGTAGCAATATGAAGATAATGGGTGATTTAATTGCTGTGATTACCGGTGATTTTCGTCAGATACTACCAGTGATCCCAAGAGGTACAATGATTGACGAAATAAGCCAAGCTTAAAGTCAAAACAATGAAATTGACAGTTAACATGCGCCTTCGACAATCTATCCACATTGACTCTGGAAAGTTCTGCGAATATCTGCTTGCGATTTTCAATGGAGAAATTGCAGCAAATGATGAATCAGGAAATATCAAGCTATGTCAAGAATGACACTGGACACTGGATGATCTCATAAACAAAGTATATCGAAGACAACATTATGCATCGCAACTAGCTACTGGAACGAACAATTTGGATACCACTAAATCTCAAAGTCGATAAGATCAACAACATTCTTTTGAAGCGGACGTATTCCATGCCATAAGCTGGAATTAAAAATCGGATCACCGATCATGCTGCTGCGCAACCTAGATCCACCTAAACCTTGCAATGGATCTCGACTATTTGTTATATCTCTAAAATCTCATCGTATAGAAACTCTTCGGACCTTCGGCTGGAGAAACCGTGTTCATCACATCATCTTGTTCTACAAACAAGACTTATAATAAATAATATTAGAAAACTTAATTTTTTTGGCGTTTTAATATTTTAAACACATTTATCCCGGACATTTTGAAAAAAACTATATTTTCAATACAGTTAACGTATCGGTTGAAGAAAGCCCGGGTACAAAATCTAGTATAAAATAAAATTGAATATAATCCTTGTCAGCATCCATAGTGCCACTTACATCGCTGTCAGCGCCCCCCGACTGTTGGTGACCAAACAACTAAGCGATAGAAAAAGAAGAACTTGCTGATCCTCCGATCTTGAGTAACATCGTAGCCATGAATGAGCAACAACTTCACCTCAGTAATATATTCCAATAATATATTTCACATATTTCAAATATTTTAATAAAATTAAAACGAGCTAAAATATCCATTTTTAATAGGACATTATTTTCCGTCGATATCTGCGACACAATAAAATAAATAAAATTAATACTGTCAATTCACTGCAATTTCGTGTTTTAGTCGACACAATATAGTCGTATACTCATACTCAGCAGTCCTCACATTCGACACATTATTATAAGGTAACAATGAGCAAGCAGATGTGAAAAAGTGATGTCAACTATAAATTTACATACATACATATTAAACCCACATCGACAGCAAATTGGATGACTCCGAAATAATTGAGAATTGAGAGTACATCCCTTTTTTGCAACTCTTAATCAAACTTTAAAAGAACTACCAAAAGAAGGACAAAATTAAAGGACAAAGGTCATTTGGCACAGAAGGCTATGTAACTATTTTATTGACCAATACCCTCCAGCAGGGTCTTGCTTTAATTTTTTTCAACCCGAAACAAAAGGCACAATGGGGAGTTTTATTGTATTCATAAATTCGAAAAGAAGGGAGGCGGGTCAGTGTTACAAAACGTCACCCATTTGTAATATGACAACACCGAGCTGGAGGTGGTGATGTTGATAGTGAATCTGTAACCTGCTTTCCCCGGCTTCCATTAGTGTTCAGATTGCGAACGCAATTAAGCGCGTTAATTAAATTTTGTAATTTTTTAATTATTCGAAATCCTTTTAGCCGTAGGCTATTTTTAATAAGGTCACGTTTCGCGCTACCCTTTTCTCTCGTCCATTGACTATATCTCCAGTTGAAAGCCTGGTGCTAATTTGTATTGTGTATGAGCCTGTCCCTTCTGGTATTTGTACAAAATGAACAAGGTTGAAGGCATAGGCGCAAATCCTTGCTCTGGCGCTTTTATCATTTTGGTATACAATTTTAAATTTCGTAGATAGGATTAGGGTTAGCTATATGTACAATGTACATCGTCAATGAGGGATCAGAGTGTTATTCACGGTCTGGTAGTGACAAATGACAATTGTTTTGTGAAATTTTGGATTATTTTTACTTTTTATGAAAATTCTAAAATATAACGACTTCTATTAGCAAATTTAAGATCTGCAATGAGGATAAACATGGTAACATGGCTTATCTCTCTTTGGTGACAAATAAGTGCAATATATCACGTTGTGTAATTGGCGATGACAGTATCACGCAATATCATTTGAACAATGACATTTCATTCAATATGTATGATTCATAATTAAGGTTTAACCGCTTCTTAAAAAAACGCTTTTCCTCTCAGGGCAGAATAAAATAACTGTTTTATATTCTTGAAATAATCTTGACTGAATCTTAGACCCCTTACCACTGGTTGGGGGAAGTCTTTGGTTTGAAGAAGCAGATTTATAACTGAGAGGTTATAATCGATCTTTTTTTTATTATAGAGGTGCTTACACTGCACTTAATTCTTTGTTCGATTCTTTTGCTCTTCCACTTGCTTCTGCCACTGTGTTCGATTCTTTTGCTCTTCTTTGTCTTTGTCAAAATAATTTTGTGTAGACGCACGAGCGATCTCTGATATAACATACAATGTAAATTGATAATTCTATAGTTACTATGTATGATGTACACACAAATATGATCCCTGCTTCGAAATATTTGCATACATATGTAAATTCTGAATCATGCAAGATTTTAGAAGGATACTTTGCAATGAATTGTGCTTAACTTTTGACATAAACAATACACGATGACACCCACTTTTAAAAATCTCTTGATTTTAATGCTACAAGTGTTGAGATCATTATGTCGTTTCGTTTTTTAGTCTCACGAAAAGATAAGGTGAACCAAAGGTATGTAAACATTGCCCGACCAACCATCGTGGTAGAATCCAATCGACATATGGGCGGTGTGGATTTGATTTGAGACAAAATTAAACTACGAATCAAGAGATGGCAGGTGCGCATGTGAATATTGTCATGTCAAGTGCCGGGCTGTTGTACAAAATAGTTCACAAGACCAAGAATCCGCTAGAAATGCAGTTAGTAGAATAGACTGCTACGTTCTTGTGCAAAACTGGGATCACAGTTAATTCAAAACGGCGATCGTATCTGTCACACTAAAAAAAAATCACTTATGATCATCATTTTTACAAAAAAGGTACTTCAATAATGGAGTTAAATGCGTATCGCAACAGAGCAGGGTTCCGCACTTATATCCCAAATATTAACCCATGCTCCTTAAGTTTATCCACATCCGCCTTTAAGGTCGTGTATTGTAAAGTAGCTAACCTTAAAGGTTGGATTTTGAATGAAGCAGCAACATACTTTGAAGTATTGTATTATTCATACAGTGGAATTTGCATTACCTTTGCAAGTAAGATAAAATCTATTCAATTGATTAATTATTTTCCACGAAATATATTAACCTGACTTATCGCCATACAAACAAAAAAAATAAAAGCCAGGATTGCAGCTTGTGCATAAATATGTACGTACCTAAATATAAAAATAGAAGACTTCGTTTAGATGTTTTCTACGAATTGGCACCAGCACCACTACCACACGGGAAAACCCATTGGATTCAAGACATCTTGTTTGGTTTGGCTTCTCATGAATTGAAGGCACTTAGCATCATGTATTCAAGTGATGGACAGAAAACGAACACCTGATTTTCATTCAAGAATGTTATTCAAGAAAACTGAACAAACATAAGAGAAATATAATCGGAATGTGAGTTTTGATTGAATGGCTGTTGAATGAACAATATCACGCATTATTATTGAAACACAATTACAATCAAAAAAACTTTACTGTTCATGTATTCCTTAAGGAAGAATCATACAACAATATTTCGAGAAACGTATTCGAAAAATGAATACGTTACACAAATCGATTAAAAGACACGTTCAAGTCTACACGTACAAAAATAAAACAGAAATCATGTCCAGCAAGGATGTGGAATGTGAAATATGGGCACTTGCAACAACTCAGGAAGACATATTCCTTGAAAAATCTTCGACAGAGTATCGAGCTGGTAAATGAAAACGACTTTCCGACGTAATCGGAAGCTAGAAGAGCCACACATACAGTTCAATATTGTGAGGGTAATTATTGTAAATCACGTAGATGAAGATGGGCACGTCCATAAAATAACAAAGGAGCTGGTAGCGCGCAGAATTTGTTTTCACATTGAAGGGAACCTAGATATTCTCAGTCCTCATCGGCAATGGACTGAATCGGGCAATCGATGACTGCAGTAAGAGAGCGCTAAATAAGGAAGAATGGTGATGGTTCGTTAATGAGGTCGTGAACTTTCGGATTTCACTCGACCGTTAAGGAGACGTTATCATAAAGTGGGCAATTGGCAACAAGTATTTCTTAAGTGCACTGACTGAGTAACGATTGGTTTCAATTAAATTATGGGACTTTAGGAGTAAGGCTTTGGAGATGGGAATATCATTTAAATCTGGCAGCCGTGCCGTTGTGGGTCGACTCCTTGGCGATCTACGGATTGTAGCTGCACCAATTTTATTATATCATTTAAAATATAAGTAATAATACACAAAATAAGTTATTTCCTAAGTTATGTTGTTTAATTCAGTTAATTTGGTGCATTATTTACAATTTACTTCAGATTCGGAAGAATGTTTAGAAATGATTATATAGGCCTACATAAAAATATCGTTGTGAAACTTTTGATTTCACATCACAATTGTGTTTATCACTGAGCTACATAAAAAATCGTGTATCGACTACATTCATTATAATAATCGTGACATACATATTACATATCACATACAGCCAACAATATCTATTTAAGTACAATTTTTAATAACATATTTCTGGAATTTCTTACGGTTTAGACTCGAGATTAGTTTTGATCATAACAGAAAAAGGAGGATATTTTGAAAGCAATGACACATCAGGAAATCCATTACATTGTGTTTGTAACTGTTACTGAATTCTTACGAGTTCACGTACAAAGTTGAAAATATTTTTTGTTTTCCTTTTGACTGCAAACTATACTTCTATCTGACTGTCTCAGAAATATTAAACTTCAGTGCGAACAACGTAATGATATCGATTGTATGTCAGCAATAATATTTCCCCCAGTTTGTTATTTCCAAAAGTTTTTATTGGAATCAATCGACCGATGAGCAAACACACATTAATTAAGAGAAGTTGGTCGTCGGGTTTGGTCAAATAATACTGGTCGATATCTCAACTGTTTTATCTATCATGAAAAAGATCTCCAGGCTGTCTTATAGGTCAAGTGAGTTCAAGAAAATAAGACTCAATAGATTATTATTATTGGATAGTGTCGGCTGAAAACGTGGCGTTGCTAAATGGAACGAGAATTGATAAAGAAAATTTAAGAAACGAAAAAACACAGAAAATCGAAGGGTATTGGGCTATTAAGATGGTATTTGACAAATACAAAGTAAAACTACAATTATTGTGATATTTAACCACCTTTTGGAACTGGTTTTACGTTTGAATTTCTTGAAATGGGATGATAACCTCATGAAGTGAGTGGTACTGATGTTGTTCGTACTGTTTACTTGGGACCCGAGGTAGACGAAGTCCTTAACTACCTGCATATCTTGGGTTTTTTCCAGGATCTGCCGTAATGTGAAGATTGGGTCGATGGGCTTCTCCGGCCTGAGACCGCACTAATAAGGACCCGTCGCTGGTTCGCGCAGTTGAAGGGGCTCCTTTTTCGTGGATCGGGCAAACGATACTGAGGTTCCACTCATCGGGCATGCTTTCATCCGAACATATCTTACAGATGAGTTGGTGCATGTAACCTACTATCTCATCTCCAGCTGCTTTAAAAAGTTCAACTTTGGGGACGGAATTCTTTTCTATCATCGTCCATTGTGAGGAGTGGAACATTCTGCCTGACAGCGGTATTAGTGTCTTCCTCGCCACTTAACAATCCGATCTTTTCAGATTCTCAGTATCGACAGCGACTCTATTACTAGTTGCTCCTCTTCGTCCCGACAGGCTTCTGCCCGAAGTTTATACCCATTGTTTAGTTGTTTCACCCGTTGGTAGAACTTTCGTAGAATTTAAAAATTCTGTTGGAAAACTTACTGAATCGTTCAAGTATAGAATAGCTCAAGTAGTATGATGATCGGTCTCAGGCCTTGGAAGACATTGCGTCAGTTTTCTCGGCTCTTCAACCGAAAATTGTGTATGGAACGGAAGAAGAACTGCGTACTGTTGTTCCAATGCTTACCTCAACATTTATAAAACTAACAGACAGTTTCATATCGGAAATCGGGCGAATACGGCGTTATATGGTAGTTGCAAAAATAAATTTAAAAGATGCAGAAATTTGTTAGCCTTGGAATTTTTAAGCTGCCGAGTGCGCCATGGGCGATGACAATTTAGATTTTTTAAAAATTTGCGTCTCAATGGCATCGTTTGAAAGAAGCTTTTGCAAATTAAAATTAGTCTTTGTTCGTGTTTTTCGGACACGAAAAATCATATTTCATTCGATGAAATTTATTATGTATTTCGTGTAGGCGATAATTACCACGAGGTAGTTTGAGTAAAAAAGTATGCCTATATTATCCAATATTGCATGAATTATGTGCACCTACTTTATTTGTTATGTTTGTATGTAATTTGCTTCAATCTGAGAAAATTCAAAATCCTTGTAGTACAATTGGGCTGTTCATACCGAGACATACTCCATTCCCTTAGTATGTAGTTACGGTTTACATTGCTTTGTGCGGCACATCTCTGTCAAATTTAATTAGTGACTTTCTTATTTGGTGATCATCAATGCACATTCAAAAGAATCTAATCAAATCAGCATCTACTAATGCAGCACACAGCGGCAGATAGTAATTTGAAATTGTGTAAGGATCTCAAAGCAAGGGCTCTTATGTTCTTAAGTCATTCATTTCGCATTTTCAATTCCACAACCAAGAGTCTCATCCACCTCAAGGTACAAAGACAATTTTCTTGAATCTTACTACATCACATTGCGCTGACGTTATAATTACTCAAATTGATTTCGGAAATCTTTGCAGGATGCTACGAACCAACATGTCGTGCAGGCTTTCCACAGCCACTACTACAGTCATCAACTTCACACCTATTCACATCGGCATTATGAGCTCTTTAATTTAATCATGAGCTTTTAACACGTTGCTACGGCATGCGTACACACAGTTAGATGCGAACATGTACGTGCGGATACATGTATTGTGTATTCATTTGGCCTTAATTCTGTAGACATTTGTTCAAATAATTCATCCTACACTACGTGGTTAGACGAGACGAACGATTTGGATAAAGGATAGACTTCGGTACATGCCTGTGGCTTGTCTTTGAATGTAGCACCTGTTGTGTTACTAATTATTGAAGTCAGGCTACTACGATAGATAATATATGTGCATATGTGTGTGTATAGTTGTGTATACAGTTGTTTATACTAAAGTAGGATTATGGGTATATAGCTTAATGAATGAAAGGATTGACGTTATCCTACGCATTCTATTATAAGAACATAATTCTGTGGGGAATGTATCAATTGGACACAGTCTAGATTATTATTGTGTACAAACAACATTTACGTAATTCCCGCCGTCTGTCTATTAGAATAGAGTTATCACAAAAATAATACAAAAACATTTTGTCATTCATCATAAACATGCCTGTAATGCCTGTATTTAATAGTATATATCTACTCCGTATATGTACATTAATATAACTGTCGTTGATTTTCAAAAAATATTGATTCATCCCGGTATTCTTAGCAGAAGCTGGAAAACAATTTAAAACGTGTCAACAACAAAAATATTTGTTCGACTTCACCAAATCTTTATTATGCGAGTAGTGAACTAACAGCTAATGGTGATGTGTGATATGTTTTTATGAAAATGATGATATGTACAGTAAAAGCTCTTTAATACGAAACTCTTTAATTCGGAGAACTAGTTTATTCGAAAAAAATATTTATTCCGAATTAAAGAGATTTTTCCGAATAAATGAGAGTCGATTTTCAGTTTTTTACGTAAAACTTAAATTAAGTTAGCTAAAATTAAATAACGCAGAAATTGAACACGTATAGGTAGCAAATAGATCTCAAATATGTAGAAGTCGGAACAAATCATCAAAATATCTACTGGAGAGTCCCGGCTATTGACATTTAGAAGTCAGGGAAAAACTATAAAAAAAGTTGTAGTACTTGACAATGCTAAAAATTGTATTTATTTTAAATAAATGGTCTCTACACCATTCCTTTCCAGCTCGGTAACACACTTAATTTTCTTTCAGATAATCAATTTTTTGAATAAAAATCACTTTACCACAAGATATTTAATTTATACCAAAAACTATGAAAAAAACTACTTTCATTAATATTCGGTTTTTATCCTGCATTTCAAATGGGCCGCAAAGGAAGGAATACGTCTATCGAAAAACGGGAGTTGGTGTTAACCATTTAAAAGGCGAAACTTATAAACAGATTGCCGAAATTTTGATGATGAAGCCCAATACAGTCGGTGACATCGTAAGACGGTTCAGGGACGAAGGCCGCATAGAGTATAAGAAGCAAAAAAGCCAACCCAACAAATTGACAAGACGCGAAGAACGCATTGTTGTGCGAAAAATTAAAGAGAACAGCCGTCTAAGTGCTCCAAAGATCGCGAATCAGCTATTGGTTGAATGCGGAAAACGAGTCTCCGAATCTACCGTTCGCCGAACAATCAACGCCGAAGGATTCAACGGCCGAGTTGCAAGAAAGAAGACCTTCATCAACTTGCGCAACCGAAACATTCGTCAAAAATTCGCCCGGGAATATAAAGAAAAAGATCCGGAATGGTGGGAAGACGTCATAACCTTTTCGGATCTGATGGAAGGGTCATGGTCTGGCGCAAGAAGAATGAAGAGCTGAAAAGCAAGCATTTGAAAGCGACGGTAAAGCATGGGGGAGGTCATGTTATGGTTTGGGAGTGCATATCAGCCAAAGGTGTGGGCAATTTGGTCTTTATTGATGGGATCATGAATAGAGATCATTATTTGAGAATTCTTAAAGACAATTTGAAACAAAGTGAAACAAAGAGAAAATTTGTGGGACGAGCTGGATTAGCGTGTGTTACCGAGCTGGAAAGGAATGGCGTAAAAACCATTTATTTGTAACCTCTAAATACAATTTTTAACATTCTCAAGTAGAAAACCGAATATTAATGAACCCACTGATATAAAAAACCAGTTAAGATAGGAAGTGATAGCAATTTAACAATTTGGAAGGTTACGTGGCTGGAACTTATTTGCGGAGCACTGCTGTTGTTACAGGATTTAACTTGGTTTCCATTTGCTTTGCCGCGATTTATGAAACCGTCATTAAAACTCACATTCACTCATTAAAAATAGCGAATATGACATTTGAAATCGAAGTGAACTTGGATGCATTTAAAAAACACCGTGTAACGAAGAATAGATAAAGTTGAACTTAAGGTTTAGTCCCCGATCATTCTGTGAAGATATGCAGGGGATCAGAAAGTGTCTGATTTTCAGATATCCAATCCGACCTGGAAGGAATGCTGGCAGAGAATTTCTTCTTGAAGATAGCCTGTAATAGTAGGCGGCAGGTGTCGTTAGGAAGGAAGTTAAGTTCTTTAAGAATGGCCGATGTTTAGTTCGGACCACAGTCGGAGTGTTTTGAGTCTCAAGCTGCTATATTTCCAGTGGTGGAAGGTGGAGGAGGATAGTAGTCCAACGAAGTATCTGTGCTCCGCTGCACAGTGATTCACCCATAGGCCAGGATTCAATAACAGTAACTCTTTAAAAGCAAAAACAAAATTGCATATTTACATTAGTCAATACACAAATTTCTTTATAACCAAAATATTTTCCCGTTAAGTTTACATTATTTTTCAGTTTAGTGACGTAATTGTTTGCAGCAAGATTATTTGTGAGAATTTTAGGTCCTTATCCATTATCCAAGAATTGGTGGTCTGCTGTTGTTTTTGACAATGGATGTACATACAAGAGATACAAGATCATACAAAAAATTGTTCCTTATTCTGTAATATTTATAATTCTTCGGTATATTAACTTTGAGTAAGCTTTTAATTATGTCACCATCATTTGTAAGATATATGTATATATACGGTTGTATTACTCAACCTTTAAGGTTTCTTAGGGCGAAAATATCGTTTTCTTCTATCTGCTTCCTTGGTTATAATATGCTATCCTTCACAGATGTATTTTGCCAACGTAGATTCCCAAGGATGCATATCAATTACGTTCTAGCCATTTTCTAATAATTCAGCTGTATCAGCTGAAATTACAAGAAAGACCTTGTTGATCGTTCCTGCACCATGCTTTAGAGTTTGTCGTCTGGATATAACATAAATAAAGACAAATTTCGAGAATTCGCAATGAAACCGAACATCTGCTAGTCGAAGAGTATCAGTGGTATAATCTTCCTCCTTCCGTCCATAAATTACTCATCCATTGACCAGATGTTATAGATTATGCTTTATTATCAATAGTTCAGATCATTTTATAGCAGGACTTCGGAAATTACACCGCAAAAAAAGACGAAATGTCTAAAACTGTTTTAAAATTGTTATGCATTTAGTTTCTTATTATGTGTTGTTATTTTTATTTTGTGGATCTAGAAAGTAGTTGTATGATTTTAATAAAGACATTGTTACGAGATTTATAGCAATTTGTTATTTATTTTTCGAGCGAAAGCCTTTAAACATCATCTTAACAAGTGCCAAACAAATCTAGTACAAACTAATTTTTGTAGTATTTCTTTTTACTCGAAATTAAGTACGGTGATTTATACAGTAAATCCAAAATACGTCTCCAAATGTCATTGAATTCTGTATCGCATTCTATAGATTTATGACCGCCTCTCAATGCCACTTGAACCACTGTGCACTGATGCACATGCAGGCCAGTCTCTGCACTCGATTGATTGCCTTGCAGTTGATAGCTCTGTTTAGTGCTATCCACCAAACTGAGACTCCATGGAGAAGTGTCGGTCCGACAATCGTGATGAAAATCCAGTGAACGATGCATGTTTGTAGTCACCATTTGCATTCAATGGCTTTTTTGCAGATAAAATGGGCAGAATAAGTCTTCCTGACCCTATCCTGATGTTGAGCTTCCAGCTTAGCTTATTATCAATCGTGAGACCGAGGTCAAACTAGGGGATTTTGTATCTCTATGGATTGTAGCTCCTCCCAAGTGAGAGTGGAAATACTTTGCTGGTGAGTAGCTGATGAATGAAAGCCACCAAGGAATTTCCGATCTCGAAGTTGTTAAGCCCAAGGAGGAGAAACCATTATCTTTATTATTATTGTTTAGCAGTGGCGTGGCGTCCATATAAGCCGATTCCCATAGTTTTACCTTTTAAAATACTACTCCAACAAGGTAGCAATATAACACGAAACATGAATCTTAATATGTGCATATAAACATAATATTTGTGTGTTTTCTACACCTGACACCAAAGCAACAAATTCTACCAACACACAAGCCCACAACCTGCTAGTCAATAGTCATCCGCTTTCATGTAATTATATACTGCTCCACGCTTACGCATACACTACACACATCATTGCATGCCTATTCTGCAACACCACATACTCCATCGGCCAGCGCAGAGGCATCATTCTTAAGCGCAGAGTTACCCGAAAAATGTCGGGTTATAAAATATGTGGCTGGTTAGAACAAATTGGTTTTCTTTCCTTGTTTACCCATTATCGATCACTGTGTCTGACTTCTATCAGTCTAACACACGCTTTCTCATGCAAAAAAATAACTCGCTTTTCTTCGGCTTACTTGGTGAATTTTTATGTACACATGTAATCTATACATATCTCTTAGATTATTTCGGTTTGAAAAATTGAGTTATGAAGCAGATCGACATACGTAACTTAAATTAATTCAATTTTAAGCGTAATTTTAGGTTCATTCTAAATTTTCCCTTTAATGAATAGAAGTATAAAACAAATTATCTTCAATTGCTTTGCAATGCAATTCGCAATATAATTTCAGAAAGTGTTTGCAGGTACATATTTCTTCATCTATTTCTGACGTGTATGATCCACTACAGGATTCGCGGGGGTAATGCACGCACGAGAGATCTCCAGGGCATTCGACTCTAACTCATCTTGGTCCAACCACCTCGTCCTGGGTCTACAAGCGGTCGCCTACCTGATGGAATCGCATTCATAATGGTTCTGGAAATGACCATAATCTCTGATTTGCTCCCGTTAATCTTAGTCTCAGCATCTGCACATACAGCAACAAACCTATCGAGTGCGCGCTGGAGGTTCCCTTACTACCTTGCTCTAACTAGAGTTCCCTCATATATACTTCTTTCCAGATTTATATTGAGGGCTTTGGACTCCTGTTGTGCATAGGTGAAAGAGATTTGTGCTAGAGTGCTCTCTCTAGGCCAATTTCCTTTAGGAATCTGAGATTGAGAGATGGTTCTAGTGATCTCATTTCTTCCTCTGATAATAGGCGCTTGCCCAAATATCTTCTTCTCTTATGTGCCAATGCCACACAGAAACCACACAGAATGCTCTGGGATTTTATTAGATTCTCCACAGAATCTACAGAACCTTTCTCTGATATAATTAGTTTCCCTAGGTGCTCTCTGAGTCTCCAATGGCCTGTTACGATGCGGAGGTTATTTTTGCTCATTTTTATTCATGTCTCAAACCTTTTCCGGTTTTATTGGCCCAAACGTTTTTCGGCCTGTTTTATGCCGTGAGTATTGTTCCATGTTTCTGTATTGTTCCGGTTCCTTCTCTCTAGTTCCCTTAACTAATCCCTGAGGACGTGATTTCCTACAGCGCAGAAAGTTTTGGAGCCTATAAAATGTTCCGATGCTCCTTTCCTAACGAGGGAGTCGGCCATTTCATTGCCTTCTATCCCTGTAAGGCCAGGTATCCAACATAGTTTTAATTTGTTAAACTACTCAGCTTCTTAAGCTTCTGTAGACATTCCCACACGAGCCTGGATTAGATGATATAGGAGTCTAGTGCCAAGATCACAGGACGACTGTCTGACATTATTGCTATGTAGCAGTTGGTGTAATTCCTATCAAGAGTGATTTGAACACATCTGTTTATGGCATATATTTCCGCCTGGAAGATGCTGGTGCAAAAATACTCCTGCCCCTCTTCCTTCATCAGTTGTTGATCCATCTGTGTACCATTCGATCGCTGCTCAGTCTGTAGGCTATGGATTTATTGCTCCAGCGCTTTTTGGTATTGAGCTTGATGCTGAAATTCTTTTGGAAATTTAATTTCCTAATCTCTTCATCCTTCGGAATTGCCAGGAGGTGTTCCTTTTGACTAGTGCATCGAATTGTTTCGATGTAATACACCTGTCTTTTCATATCACTTCTTTTGTCGTCTCTCATGGTTTTATTTGCACATTCCGCAACCAACAGATGCAATGGAGTCAGCTCCAATAGCACCTCCATGGCAGTAGTTGGACAAGTACTCATTGCCCCTGTGATACAGAGGCATGCCAATCTTTGAACTTTGCTGAGTATTTCCCTCGCACTAATTAGGTTCGTTCTCTTGATCCATGCTATTGCCCCATAGGTGACTGTGGGTTTAACAATAGATATGTTCATTCTTAGGATGCTTGGAATCCCTAGGATTTGCCCGCTAGGCTTCTTCTGTCAACGATGACTCTTAGATATTTCACCTTTCTTATTGGAACCAATATTGTGCTGAGAGACTGATTTGTTTTAGTAGTTCCAGCTTACATTTTCTTGTGAAAGGTACCATGGTGGTTTTTGCCGGATTAAGATCTAGCCCAGCAGAAAAGCACCAATACTTAGTAAGTTTTAGTCCCCATTCGATGATGTCGCATAGGATCTCCTCCATCCTGACTATATCATCATCATATGCCTGACATTTGATGCCGTGGTTAGTTAGTATCTCCAAACGTTCGTCTACAACTAGACTCCAGGGAGATAAGACTCCTCATTGGGAACATCCTCTTTTTGTGTTGACTTTTATAATTCCTTCTAATGTATGAGTCTCAGCTGTTCTAGTGATCAGAAGTTCATACACCTATTTCGATACTGTTCAGTTTACTTCCTTCTTGTCCAGAGCTTTAATAGTCCCATCATGGGTTGTCAAATGTGTGTTGTGTTGTCAAATGCTCCTTCAATATCAAAGACGGCTCATATAACTATTTCTCTCGGTTCAAGGTCGGTTTCGATAGTTTCTGTCAGTTGGTATAGCGCAGTCTCTGTGGATCTGCCTCGCAACTCTCTAGTCCATAACCTTTGGTCTCGGCAAATTGGTTCCTAACCTGTCAGTATGTTGACTACTACCCGGAAAGTGAGTTTCCAATAGAAGTCTGTTCCCTACTTTTGGTGCAACTGCCATCGGGTTTCTTTAGAGACATCTTAATCTCCTCTGTTTTTGACAGCGCTTTATGTAGTCTAGCTGCTGCAGGGGTTGCCTCTAAAACTTCTAAAGCTTCCTCTCTTAGCTTGACTTATATCATTATTATAGAAGATGAGTGCCCTTTTGTAGCTGTGCCAGTCTCCGGTACGTTTGGCCGCATTAAACAACTTACGTGTTTTGGCCCGCAGATTGAATAATTTTATGCTCCACGATAGCACTCTCTTCCTCTTCAAGTCCCTTTCTATTGGACGACTTGCTTGGAAACGCTGTTACGATAGATTTTGTCATACTCTCTACAACATGTTCTAACACTAGAAAATGAGCTGCAGCTCGTCTGATATCAATGTGCTCCAGATTGCTTAATAGCTGCGATATAAAGATATCCCAGTTTGTTTTTCTCGAATTTTGCCCATTTGCCCATTGTGAATTGCAATACCGCCTGCCAAAGGTGGGAGCGTTCCCGACATTGAAAATAGCAAGTGACGAGCTTAAAATCAATTGTAACAGGTATAATATTCACCCTGGTGTCCAAATTACCTTTGCATTCCTACATGTCAGTCCTTTGACGGTTCCTCCCAGCCCAGATTTTCTGAGGATGCCGCTATGGCGTGTTGTAGGTTCAGCTGGGCCGCTTTAAAGATGGTTGGGGAGAGCATGGAGATATTGTTCGTTCGGGGCTGGTGTCCGGCTTTCCTCTTCAAGGAGTAGGCTCTCCTCCAATCCCATTGGAAATATCGTCTTCTCATGCTCTCCATCAGATAGTGAGTCTTCGGGAAGATACATGAATTCCTCTTCTATCTCTCCTTCGACTGCTTGCTCAGCAGAGGCAGTGGGTGTTTCAGCCTGGAGAGGATCTATTTTCTCCTCAGCAGTCTCTGTGCTCTCCGAAGTTGGGTTTGGATTGGTCAACTGACGCATCTCCTCCTCCGACTTCTTGAGTCCAGACACTGCCACATTGCGAACCTGTAGCTCAGGGAATTGATTTGAAATTTAATAACTTCAAAGGACTGCTGGTCTATTTCGAGGTTCAGCACCTGTCTGGTTCAATCGTCACGAACATACATCACATTCTACAATTTTGTATTTATTCCCTCATTTTGGGCCTCTAGGAGAGCAAATTTGGTCTTGTGCTCCCGTCCGGCGCTTTTGGGTACAGAAACGGTAATGGAATAATATCGTGGTATTTCCTTCCCACATTTAGTAACTCCCTTCCAGTTACCTATTTTGGGTGCTGCCTGCTTTAGCCACTCTGCAGTTTGCAGGGTTTCGTATTCCAGTAGTAGCTCCCATGATTGAAATGTATGTGGAAGGTTCCGAGCTAGACTGCCCTTCCTTTTTCCACGCTTCCTCAGGCACTAAGCCCTTCTCCAGGTAGCGAAGATACCACCTTATTCCAGCGCCACTGAGCCCTCTCCTGAGGGGATCATTCAATCTACCGGGTTGTCTCGGAGCGGGCGTTGGTGGACAATTGCGCCTTATTCTCTTCGCCCCGGCTTTAGAGGATTGAGAGGTAGCAGAGTTCTGCACCTTCGCTTCCTTTTCTCTTCTTAGCTGCCTCGGCTAGAGATAGGATTGCTCCCGCTTACCCTATCGGCAGTTTACGTGCCCTTGTCTATCGGTTTGTTCAGGGGTTTCGCAGCCTTCCGGGAGGTGCTGGGTAGCACCATCCTTCCGGCACCCCCGCTGGTCGCTTCAGGCTTAGCACCTTTAGGGTTTTTGCCCATGCTCACAACGGCTCGCTGCTACTTCTGAGATTATCCCCTGCGGCTTTTTTAACTCGCCTTTAATTGTTTTGTTTTTGTTTTTTGGTTTAATTTTTGATTCCCACGAGTATGTAAGGAAATTACAGTCCGCCACGCCAGAGCCTCGTATTAGCGTGGTAAGGCCATTTGTACTCTCCGGAAAGGGTATTTGTTCCACCTCGCACCTATGGTCATGCAATTTGGGTAATGACCGAAAATATAAGATCGCTAACACAAGCTGCCGAAATAAGACTTCTTCATGCTGTTGTGGGAGTTACTTTACTGGAAATGGTGAGAAACACGACAGTACGAGAGAAACTCAATGTAGAGCAGCTGTTTCTTCGAACGGAAAGGGCTATTCTTCGATGGTTTGGTCACGTGGCATCAATGTCCTCATCATCACGACTTCCGAGGCGTGACGAGGTGGGTGTACCAAGTCCAAAAACTCGCCTGGTTGCGCTTGGGCATAACGCCTGATGAGTTAGAGTCGATGGCGAAAGATCGAGTTGCCTGGAGATCGCTCTTGTGCGTGCATTACCCCACTATTCTTGTGCGCTTAATGAAGACCGAATCCAGTTCGAACTTTCCAAAAGGTTTTTTTTTATATTATTCTATATTTTACAATCTCATATGTCGGATATAATCACATTGATTTTTAAATTTGTTCTCTAATTACTCGAATTTCATTCAATCCCAACAATACTACGTATTTAATGTGGCCTCATGGGTGGCGGGAAACAAAGCACGTTGTTTTCGACACAGTATTTTGAAAAACGATATAGAATGAAATAAAACATTCCCAACGTCTGAATAATTGAGTTATTTATCCATAGCCGTTTATCTCGTTAACATAGTAACGCATCCTTAGCTCATATATTATAATATGTATGTCCCTTAGAGCATTGTGTGATTTTCTTTCTGTCGTGTAATGCCACAGCTGAAATAGATTAATATGTATGTATTTAAATACACATTTGTGGGTGATGTGGACTTTATTGCAGGAGTATTTTTTTGTATCGCTACTTCAGACGGTTTCCATGGGCTGTGTAATAATTATATTAATTGGTCTGGTGGGGAAAACATTGCCCCTTGGTAAACTTCGTGACAATCTTATGGCAAGTAGATGAATTTTTCAAATTCTTCCCAAAACTGCCCTTGGTTCGACATCGGATATTTTTATGTAAACAATTTTCCTTATTTACACAAACAATGAACATTGTCCATTGTATTTTAATCAGTGTTGTGCCATGTAGACTGCAAATATAGACTACACGATTTTATACGTGTAAACAATTTAACATAAACAATTTAAAATTATCGACGTGTGGACAGAAAATATTCACTTTTATAATTATACCCTCTAATTGACATAAAAAGCTGTTACATTCCAATTTAAATAAAAAACAAGTTCTGTATTTCAACTTTAAATAAATTATTTTAAGCACCGATTTTCAAACAAAAGAATTTATTAAATATGTTTAAATGTTGAAATTATTAAAATTCATTTTCATCCGCAAAATCATTGGCCATCCTCTATTCGAAGTGAATAATATAAATGAAGAAGCTTCTTAGATCGCTCGAATGTTAGACGACTTCTTTGCGCAGAATATAAATGCGACTAAATTGAAAAAAACTCTCTTGCAATTACTTTCATCATCATCTTCTGACCTGCATGATCCACTAAAGGGGTCGAGGGGGTAAGCCACGCACGAGAGATCTCCAGGCAACTCGATCCCCCGCCATCGACTCTAACTCATCAGGAGCTATGCCCAGGCGTAACCCGGCGAGTTTTTGGACTTGGTCCAACCATCTCGTCCTGGGTCTGCCAAGCGGTTGCCTACCTCATGGAATCGCATTCAACGCCCGCCTCGGAAGTCGTGATGATGGGATTATTCGTGCCACGTGACCAAACCAAATTTATCCCCCATCCTGGGCTCGACCATTGCTCTATAACGCGCTTCCAACACCCTAGCATAGACTTTCCCGGGGATACTTAAAAGAGATCTTTGGATTTGACTCCTTCGATGATGTTGAATTTCCTTCCTCGGAGTCGGCGAATGGTTTGCCAGAACACCTTTTTCGCAAATCTGTGGTCGCTTTCCAGCTTCTCGCCGAACTCCTTCCAAGGCTGCTCTATAGCTGCACGCATAGCTAATTTGCAAGTTCATCGCGCCTCAGTGTACCGAAAAGAGCAGAGTCCCCCGTCTTTGTGGGTCTTCTTCTTCTCTCTGATGGCTTCTTCAATTTCGGGTGTTTGAAACCACGCAGTTCTTTTCTCACCACCAGCCGCCACTCTAAGCCGCTTCACCCCACAAACATCCCGTGCAGAGGCAATGACTGCTGTTGAAAACAGTCGCCATTCTTCTTCTGCATGCAATGGAACAGTTGGAAGTCGCTCAAACCTCTCAGATATGTGCCGTGCAAAATTTAGCTGCTACTCACTGTTCTGTAGTTTCTCCCACCGTATGCCTGTGACCACTCTTGGTTTCCGCCTTGGCAGAAAAGGTACTTTATCAGTGAGGTACAGCGTACACAACACCAGGTGGTGATCAGTTGACAGTTCAGCCCTTCTCATCACACGAACGTCACAAACCATTCGTTTCACACACGATGGTACCACAAAGATATCTATCAACGATTTTTGTTGAAGACTCTGACGGTACAACGTGTATTTATGGATGCCTTTGTGTGGAAAGAAGGTGTTCATTATGGACATGCCATTTGCAGAGCAAAAGTCCAACAACTTACTTTCTCGAATGAATTTATTTGCAGTGCACTTTGACAACTGACACAACTATTGTTGACATTATCGACACATTATTGACATTTTCGACACATTGTTGACACTGCTGTTTACCTAATTGTCTACGGTAAAAAGTAAACAATTAAAGTCGACACGTAGATGAACAACACTGGTTATAATGCGTCCATTTGTTGTAATTGTAAACCTATTATGAAATTCATTATTTTTTTGCATGTTTAGATACCAGAATAGAATTATCAGTACAGCGACCCATTTCGGGTTCGAGCCTGAGCAATTGCTGCTTTCCATCGTTGACAGTCCTGGCACGCTGCTTTCAGTCATCCAGACCAAGTTGTCTTGCATCCTCGATTATTTTGGCCTTTATACCGCTGATTCGGTCTTCCTCTCCTTCTCGAACCAGGAGGCTCGGATTCGACGACCCTCTTAGCAGGAGCGTTGTTGTCCATGCGCTAGACGGGACCGAGCCTGTGTGGTGGAAGGATTTTTCCTTCCGGACTACATCCACACCCTGGTTCAGCTTGGAGAGTTCGCTGGTGTGTCTTCTCCTCCATTCACTTTCCTCGCAGACGGAACCATATATCTGTTGTAGAATTTTATTATATAATAAGTTTACAAAGTAAGCCATCGCACAATTTACAGTTCAGAGATTTGATATTTTATATAATGTCATATTATATCTTTCTACTGAAATATATCTCAAGAATCAATGGTAATTTTAAATAAATATTCTAAGCAAAGGGAAGGAACATCGAAAACCCTTTACAACACATAAATAAATATGTAAGCAAATAAAGTAAATAAATAATTAAATAAATAAATAAATAAATAAATAAATAAATAAATAAATAAATAAATAAATAAATAAATAAATAAATAAATAAATAAATAAATAAATAAATAAATAAATAAATAAATAAATAAATAAATAAATAAATAAATAAATAAATAAATAAATAAATAAATAAATTAATTAATTAATTAATTAATAAGTAAATAAGTAGCAAAGCACATCAGTCTTGTCGGTTATAGCTATTATTAAGTTCGATTACTATTGGATTGTCAGATAAATCACATCTGACCATGTATCAATGCAACACTAGCTTTGCTGTGTAAATCGCGGGTAGAGTGATGGCAAGGAAGGTTGAGCATCATTTTGAGTATCGAGAGTAGATTATGAGTATCGATTTGCATATGATCCAGGATTTGATTTAGTGTGAAGATTTAGACTATAGTCGATTTACCGGGTCGGAAGCTGCACTGGTGCGTGCCAATTAGTGCGGTGCAAAAATTCCTTTGGACGGGTTTGGATCCTTTTTTGGATGGGGCTATTGCGGTTAGCCGCTGGAAGCCGTTATCGTTCTAGACTACATTTTTCGGTAATGTTCAGATGGCCGCGGGTTTTGGATGAATGCTAAGGGCTTTAGTTTTTGTTTTATTTATTGAGCCCCACTTTGTTTGCTTCAAATTCTAGATTATGGGCTATCTATCAAGTGAAGGTCCATTATCCGATGTGAAAGTTGACAAACATCGTCGGCGTAGCCAAGGTGTTTGAGGTAATATGTCATAGTCCATTGCATTTTATACTTTTGTCCGTCAATGCTGCACGGAATACATCGCTGATAACCGCCAGAAACAGTTGTGGTGACAGTTTGCACTCTTTACAAAATCCACTTCGGACCTCAAACTCCTCTGACAACTTACCAATGTGTACGACGTGACACTTATTAACTTTATATGTAGCCTTTATAATATCTATGAGTTTTTCGGAATGCCTATCCAACAAGATTCAAGATATCGAAACCCTTCTTAAAGTCGATAATCACCAGATCTCCACTCCATCTGTACTCAACGTATGGCTCCGATTATGATCCGTAAGGGGTTTATGTGGTTGATGTAGCAGGATTGAGCGCGAATACATGCATGTTCGATGTCGCGAATTGAATCAAAATGCTCTTTGATTCTTTGCAGAACTATTTTTGCTATTATTTTGTCTACTGAGGGAAGAACGCCTATCCCTATCCAGGTTCCTCATTCCATCAATTTACCCCTTTATCGGAAGCCTTATGATCATTCCCCTTTTCGACTCCTGTGTAAATTGCTCGTTATCCCAAGCTCTATGTATCAGTGGATGCAGCAAATCTGTTAATCAATACCAACGACATGTTTTTCTTAAGGGACTTGATTACTGCTATTATTTCACTTTTCCTTGGAGATCGGATGCGAATTCAGGGATTTGTTGCGATGCAATACTTCTTTGAGTTCGAGGTCATTCCGTCATGCTCTCTCCACCTGGTTCGCTGATCCTTTTTGCAAAATCGGAGGGTTACCGTTTTTCTTTGATGCAAAAAAATGATCTTTCAAATAAACTCAATTTCATGGATTCTTAAATCATTTTATGATTTTTATTATGTTTTATTTCACATTCAAGTTACCCACCTGAAAAAGCTCTATTAAGTAATTTATAGTCCGAGGTGGAATTTCTCGAGGAATTGTATCTGGTATGGAGTTTTGTGATTTATGATTAATTTCAGTTACCAATTAATTTTATTACGAAATTGATAAGATACAAATTTTCCGGTTATTCTCAAAAATCAACAACTCCAAGTAATTTCTTAAGTTTTCTCCGGAAACAAGACAGGGGGCCACTTTTGTTTTGCTCTAACCATGAAAAAGCAATTACACATTTAAAGAATGGCCTGTACTTCACGAAGGATGGTCCCACTGTTCCACCACCAACGCGCGAAATAATATGAGTTAAATAAACCCCAATTGCTTAGCTAGTTATGCTAAAAAACAGACAGTGGGTGTCATACGAGCCCATATGTGGTGATGTTTAAAAATAATAATCTAACTCCAGAATAAACAAGAACGCTTCACTCTTCACTTGAAGCTGCCTTTTACTCTTCACTGGTATCACCATATGTATAATTAAATATGCTATTTAATATTCACACATAAAAATAATTACGTATAATCCGAAAATATGGCCAGCGTGAACATGTGAACGTATGAAGTCTATGAATCTGGCAGTTTCCAATCATATTTAGCGAATAAAAAACGAATAACATAGTACCTGCCTACGGATATTAAGTGTCATTAACTAACCAAGCCTCTTGTCAAGAAGATACTTCACTGGTAAGTCGCTGCGTCTGACATCAAAGCCTTACGAAAGATAAATCGTTAGGACGTAACAAATATACATGTATGTGCAAATATTCATGCATACACACATATTACACATTTAAATCACATGCCAAGGAAGGAAATGGTCTTAAGAGGTATCACTTAAATCTCTGTGAATTATGATTTATAGCGTAAATGATGAATTACCTCGGCGTTACTATGGATCGACAATTAATGGATGAAGTGTCATCTAGAAGTCTTGTTCATTACACGAGGAACTACATATATATGTAAGAACGTATAATACATATGAATGTGTTTATATATAAATATGTACAAAATGTGATGTTATGTTGACGCATGTTTTGTCATACATTAAATAGAAATACATATCTATAAGTATTTATGAAAAGTAACAAAATTTGCGGTGTAAGCTTTCGAAAATAAGATTTTGATAAAAACTAATTGTTCGTATTGTTCGTTTGTTGGTCTACAGATTATTTCAGTTAACAATTCGAGCAACATCTCATTTGCAAATTTGCTAGGAACTTTGTAGCTGATAGGAACCGATATGTACGTTTGTTTTAGATATCATTTACTTCTTTGGTTGCCACAATAGTCCGTGGTGCATCCGTCTAGTCTAGTACCGAAACTTCAGTATTATAATACTTAATAACAATAATATGAGTGGCGCTACAGCCCCTAGAGGGCCACGGCGCATAAACAACTGTGACCTACAGTTTTATGCCGACGCCGAACGGCCAAGTTTGAGGAGCTTTTTCTAGACAGATATACTCTTTGAGCATTGTCAGTGTCAGAGATGGGCCAATGAAAACCATTTTTGTTGTACCGGGAATAGAACCTAGACAACTTAGGTTGAAGTGCGTAAGAGTCGACTCATATACGACCACGCACGCATAAATATTATTCAAGTTAATTTGATTTAGTTTTTAGTGTATGTAAAGTGATAAAGCGCGTTTGAAACTCTAGACTCGTAACGTGAAAAACGCCAGCAGCAAAGCCGTATTGTGTTTCAGGCATAAAGATCCACCAATCCAAACCATCCACGCAAGTTTGAGACAATTATGTACAGGTCAACTGGGTAACTGAAACTAGACAACTTTGTTAATATAATTTTTGAACTACTAGACAATTTACATTATACATATGTCAAAATATGACTAGGGATTTTGCGTAGCTTATTTTAATTTTGAGATTATTCCAGTTCGAAAATCGAGTGTTGGTGAATCGAGAAGACCACTGCAAAACGATGTTTTTTCTTAAAAGTTTTGTAGAATCCCTATGGTCATATTCTTGCTGGAGTGTATAGATTAGAGGTAGTATGTCCTCTCTTCCTATGGCTTAACCGAATTATGCCGGGCTTATAGCTGTAGTAAGCTGTAGTAAGTATATTTCTTACATAGCCAAATACTTAAAATTAAATTAGCTATGTATAACTAACGCTTTTGCAATTCGATATGAAACAAATACTATAAAAGTAAATATAACACCTTTAGATCACCATAGGTACCACCGTAACCCACATTGCAGTTAACTGACGTCTGTCATGGCCTATATGGATGTACGTATATAGGTCTGTAGGTAGATAGGTAGGAGTGACTAGCGCGATTACTTACCCACTTAGACCACACTTAGGGGCACATTAGATCTTAAGGTCGCGGTGCAATATAATAAGAATAACGTGAATTAGTAGGACTAGCAGTAGGATTCTCTTGACAATACTCTAAAACTAGATTGTAACTACTAAAACAAAAAACTTTTAAGCTTTATAGGTGTTTCTGTTCCTTTCTCAGAAATTTAATTTTCTTTTATTCAAAATTGGTGGCGGCTGTGTCGTTGTAGGTCTGTGTGACGACACCTACGTACTTGAACCTTGACATCTACTCGTAGGTTCGAATCCCAGTACGAGAAAAAACTTTTCATGGCCCACCTCATTCGAGTCACTGACAATACTCAAAAAGTATAACTGTCTAAAAAAGCTTCTCAAACTTAGCGGTTCAGAGTCCCCTTCCACTCGTGAGAGAACAATAGCACCCACAACACCAGTGGTTGCTGAAAAGCAAGGCCCGTGCCCTCCACGGATCCTAGCACCACCCATATTATTAAATTATATATTATTTAATTAAAAATTGAGAAACTACAGATATACTATTTTTTTTAGATCGAAGTTCTATTAAATTGTTCAAAAGTTAAATGTTTGTTTGTCCTTAAAATCCGTTAATGTTTTCGAACAACACAATTAGATTATGTGTCCGCAATGCTTTGATTACTGGTGCATGGAAACCATTAAAATTAAATCAGTTTTACCAACGAACACACACGGCTTACGCCTGTCGCTTTTAAGCCCCTTTTTCTGTATACATGTCTCCACGAACACACTCTGGATGCACTTGTTTATGTGATTTGTTTGTTGATTTCGTTTTGAATGATGTTCCGTAGAAATAAATGGCATACATATGTACATATATGTACATACAGACAAATACAGAAACGCGAAGATATAAAATTCGATTCAAGTATTGATTGTTTTCAGAATTTGCTTTTCTTTCCTCCAGCACCAAATAAATATTGCATTGCAACGAAAATGTTATTAAGGAAATTTATTCAGAACTAAATGATAAAGTGTGAGAATAAATCAATAACCCCCTTTAATATTCGGAGCATTGCTTTAAAGTTATTATTCTTTTTCTTTCAGATTTCTACTTCAAATTAAAATATTGTATATAGTTCTGCAGAATCTCTTTTAATTTTAAAAATTTGCAAAATGAATCATCTGCTTTATATAATATCCATTGACCTTTAAAGTACGGCTGCACCATTGGCTTAATAATAACTTCTGTCTTCCATCCGTCCCTGATTGATGTCAAAGATATGCCCACAATGAACAGGATATTTTTCCGAAACCATAGTTGAGTGGTTTGAGTTGTACAGAGTGACCATTTTTTTGACAGTTTTTCGTCTAGATAATGTTTCATAAATTTAATTAAATAATTACCAAGGGTTTGGGTTCGGTTTGGTTTGGGTGTATAATCTAAATGTTCAGTATGTGTTGATTGTCTCTCATTGTTTCCTTTGATATTTTTTGTTAATTGATTTATTACATTGATAATTATACGTGTTCGTGTTAAAGTTTATGGCTAACTTAGTTCAGGTAAGGTTGATTGATTAGGTATTGTCTGCCAATAAGTCGCCCTAAGCCCAGACCAAGTCCAAAGTGCTAGCACGCGGTTCAGAAAAATGACATTCTAAGGACCATTTTGTAGTAGTGATACATCGATTGAGGTAGTCGACACACGCTGCTAGTCGAATTTTTCGAAAAGATATACCCTAGTATCTTTATTTTCGAATGGAGTGCCATTGCATAAGCAGAACGTCTGCAGAGTGAATACTCTGGATAGTAAACTGAACTGGCAACAACAACAGCTCCTTACCACTTGCATAGACACCAAATGAACAATGATAATTCATCTAGCAAAGTGAAGTAAATCTTTCAAAGTTGCCTGTCTATCGATATTCCCGATGCGAAAATTGAAAACTGCTATGTGAAGAAAGTCCGAGACAAAGAAAGAGACTGATGATAAAATCAGAAATTGACAGAAAGAGATCAGACATCTTCATCAATGATGCTCTTACATCTTACACCCTTCATGCTCTCGCTTGCATGATGTAAGCAATAAAAATAATTTAAAATGTATGTGGTACTATAATAATCAAAGAGAGGAGGAGTTTGGAATGGTCATTTATGAAGAAATATGTATGCTCATATATGCAATACTAATACTCTAATATTTAGATCGTTTGAATAGAAGTCGGGTAGTCGAGGTCATACCTGATGTGATGATCTCTAAGGTTATATAGGAGATAGACAGGATTAATTAACGTGCAAACTAGCACGGGTAGTAAAATGTTAGGACCGTTTTCCCATAACATCGAAGATTCAGAAGGAGTTCACGATACCAATAGGCTTTTGGAAGACTTGAGATTTAAAAGAAAAAACCTCAGTCAGTTCAACTTTTTAAGCAATCAATGCTAATAGTCGTTCAGATAACCCAAAAACTATTTATTAGGAGAGAATGGATTTTTTCGAATTTATTTTCTTTTGTGAACATTATTTTAATTGTTTCAGTTTTAATTTATAAAATTAACTTCCAAATTTACAAAAGCTGTATAGTTTTGTATTTATTGAGTTAATGTTATAGAAAAAAATGTGGTGTGTTAAACAAATAAACAAGATACACCACTTTATTACAAATTTATTAAGAAATCAATCAAAATACATAGAACAAGAGCTATTCAACATCTGTCTCATCATAATACACCTCGTCCTGACAATGTTGGAGCATTTCGGGTTGTTATAAAAAATGTGATTAATTGCCAGGATGAAGTGCAACTTTTCAGCTATGGTTGGTTTTTTTCAATGCATTTAGTTGTGTTATGGTCAGCTTCTTTTAACACTTCGTCAAAAGGACATTTACATTGTTGGAATACTTGTAAAAATGTATACATTTTATGAAATCTTAGCCACTGATTTAAAGAATCTCAAACGACTTCGCCTTGGTATTGCCAACCGACATTTTTCTGTTGGTTATGTACTTTTCCGACGATTTGGAAGAAAAAAATCACTTGCACTCATGGTTGCCTTTTTCTAGCCGTTTTAATAATTTTGAGCCAGTATTCTGGAGCGTATATTTCCTTGCAGAATTTTTTATTTTTGTTTTCTATTAGACCAACATTTTGGTCACATGGTAAATATGACTGTCCACTGAACAAACATTTATGATATATTTCTTCCATAGTCCGGGTCCGGGTGAGACACGATATTCTGACAAAAAACGACATCTTTAAGTTTCTAAAAAAACTTATTATTTCAACTTACACCACTTTTGCTCTATTACCTTGTTATATTATGCTCTGTGCAAATACGATTTTTTCAGCTCCGTCTGCTTTTGTATACCAAAAGGTGGCTTACAACAATTTTGTGTTGATAGTTGGTAATGTAAGGAATGTATGTAACACCGAAACAGTAATGAACAAAAAATTTGGTATACACCACTTCTGCACTGATAGCCTCAATTTAGACACACTTCTTAGATAAACTAGAAGCACTCGATTCAGGGAGGAAAATATCGGCTTATGCATCATACAAGAACCTTGGATTAGCGGTCCGCAGATAAAAGGCTAGAAGATAATCTATATAAACTCGACTATAACAACAGCCAAGGTAAATTGAAGAACATCCATTTTAGCTAAAATAAACACATATATGTCCTTCTGTGTCAAAACTTTAGCTCAAAGAAAACGCAGAAACGGCAGACAAAGCATCTGCACACAGCATAACATGGGACATAAGAGAACAGCACTGCCCGAAGAAGTCCAGCAGCTGACTCTGTCGAGAAGTACAGGCAGAGACAAATCAAAACAAATAAATGTTATCTATTTGTGAAAGTAATTTCACAAAAGAAGTTATTAGCGACGAGGACAATTATAATTATATAAATTATATACTTACTTACTAACTTACTTAATGTGGCGCTACAGTCCGAGGTGGACCTGGGCCTCAACCAACAAGCGTCTCCCGCCAGCTCGATCTTTATTTATATTACATGACCTAGCCATCTCAGTCTTTGGATCTTCACTCTTCTGGCTAAGTCGATGTCGCTAAACAGCCCGTATAGTTCGTCATTATATCTCCTCCTCCACTCACCATCTATGCAGACGGGACCGATAATCACACGAAGAATTTTCCTCTCGAAGCAACCAAGAGCAGCTTCATCCGCTTTTGACAAAGTCCATGCCTCCGCGCCATATAGAAGGACTGGGACGATTAAGGTCTTGTAAAGTGTTACCTTGGTTGTTCGAGAGAGGGCTTTGTTTACCAATTGCTTTCTTAGCCCAAAGTAGCAGCGATTGGCAAGAGTTATTCTTCGTTTGATTTCAACGCTGGTGTCATTGTCTGAATTGATAGCGGTGCCTAGGTAGACAAAGTTTTTGACTACCTCAAAGTTATATCTGTCTGCTGTGACGTTCTGACCGAGACGTCGGTGTTGGGTGTAATTTCTCGGTGACAGCATATACTTGGTCTTACCCTCGTTGGTGGTGGACCGACCAGGTTGTTGACGAATGGCTGTAAGCGATCACACAGTACGGCAGATAAGATTTTGTTAGCGATACTTAGGAGACTGATGCCTCTGTAGTTGGTGCAGATCAAAGGGTCTCCTTTTTGAAATTATATTATATTAATGAAAAGAAAACGCATTCAATGGAGAACAGACCATTTCAACTATTGGGACGATCTGGAATTCTTCGAGAGATTTCAAATATCCAAGAATTCGACCTACATTGTTTTGGCAAAATTAGATCGCAAATTAAATTTCTCAAATTAGATCCCAAATTGAAAATGCAACCAATTGGTAAAAATGAATACATACTTGTGTGTACATATCAGTACATGTAATAATAAAACACAATCCGATTACCCCACGGGTAATAAGAATAACAACAAAATATGTTAAAGCTCTTACATAATATGTACAACTAACTTTTTTACGACGATTGAATGGTGAAATTTATCGAAACCGAAGAGGATATTTTAACTTAAACGTTCAGACCATGTGTGATCTAAAGTTAAAAATAATGGGCATATCATGTCATATTGGTGGACAGTGGCTACCAATGCAGACGCTATATGATGACTCCTTTACGCTGTTGTAACAATCCACAAGAAACATTGTATAATGAATCGCAAGCAAGAACACGAAATTGTGGTAAACGTTCTTATGGCGTATGGAAGAGAAGATTTCCTATATTTTCAAGAGGAAAGAAAAACTTAACTACAGTTCAGAGCATTATTGTTGCAACAGCCGTCCTTCACAACATTTGCTGTATGACCAACTATGCTCCATCACTAATTCCATCAGTAAATCCACATCTAGTGATGAAAAGTCATTTGCTCTTTTTTTGGCACAGCCATTTGTCTATTTTTAATTTTTTTTAATTTTCCTTCACTTGTCACGATCAGGAGTGGAACGGTCTATTATAGATTATCGAAATATATATTCTTGTTATCAAAATCTAAAGGCAAATAGGTAGTGGCATTAACGCACTTAGGCCAAAGTAGGTCCATTGTACCTTGGGTGTTCCAAGGAGAATATAAGGAGGGGTTATGACAACCAGTTGGGTTTCTCAGCAAATTTGACAAGCGCTTTGACTGGTATTTTGCTTTGATCGCGTAGACTGTCGAATAAGTAGGAGCCTATGGTGACTTTCCTGATTGAGGCAAGAGCAGGACAATTGCAAAGGAGATGCTGGGTGTTTTCCACCTCTTAGTACGCAGTGTCCGGTAATTATTCCCACTGCAGTGCTAATTTTGGATCTCTTTAGGGAGATAGGATCGCTTGATCTTTTAGGATCAAGATTAGTCCAGATTTGTCTTGAGATTCGACATGTTATACCTGTCGACCATCTGGTGCTGATTTTTTTTGCGTAGAGATTATTGAGCTGTAACTTGAAGGTAGTAATAGGGGTATCTATGTTACAAAAGAGACTATCAACTGGGAGTCTAGTGGGGTGTTTAGCTATATCATCAGCTTTGTAATTTCCCGGGATGTCTCTATGATCTGGCACCCACCACTGGCGAATGTTGAACTGTTCGGATATCTTGTTAAGAGATGTGCAGCAGTCGATTACTAATTTAGAGTTTAAAGAGAACGATGCCAGGGATTTGATTGCTTCTCGCCTATATTTTGACTAGGCCCAGGGGATTTATTTGGCAAAGAGCGAGAAGGAAGATACACAACTACTGTTTCCGTGTAGTTCCTAAATCCCGGTTGCGGTTGCACAGATATCGATGATCTGAGAACGAATGAGATTTAGACACTTTCCACTTTGCAATGAGATGAGATAGATTGCTAGAGACAAGGGTGAGATCTAGAACTTCTTGGCAATGCAAGGCCATCGCCTTTGTTATGTGTGAAATTTAAGAGTGACTCACCTCTATCATTAGTACCAGTGCTTCCCCGTAAAAGTTGGTGGGAGTTAGAATCGCATCTGATTATGAGGTTTGCACTATTTGTGAGCGCAAGCTCAGTGATAACTTATGCCGATCAGGTTAATTGTTCCGTCGAGGACCATATAGGAAAGATACCATGATGTAGATAACCCAGTATGTAGTGTCATAGCTCTAGACTTGCCGCCGTGAGGTCTTGATTTGATAAGCAAGGGAGAAGAGAGACGTTAAAGTGACTCTTTGCAAGGATACAAGTTCTTGGTATACCTGTAAGTTTTTGGGTATATTAATTTGTAGCTTGGCGTCCTTAGTCCATTCACCTGATCTTTTATGATCCAGTGTTCTTGGATAAGGACAATATTCTCTCCGCTGCTGGCAAAGTGAAAAATGAGGTTTGAGGAGGCTATTTTTGAGTGGCGAGGGTTAATCTGATGGAACTTCAGCATGGCTGATTTCGGACGCCTGTACCACTGTAATATTAGCCTCAACGGAATCCGACGGCTCCTGCGAGCTTTTTAATAATTCTTTGAGTTTAGACCCAGAGTCAGGAGAGTGGAGGATAAGTTTGAGAAACCCTCCGAATTCGATAGAGTACACAACTTCGAGGAAGTAGAGTGGTTTGCCAGATTTGTGACCTGTACGGCGTTATTTTCAGAGCGTTCTAAGGATGCCGCTGAGATGGTCGGCAGACAGGTCACTCTTCTTTCAGAGGGGCAAAGCTCCATTCCAAAGCTGATTTTGTAACCGTGCTAGATGCTCAAAGGATTCCTCGTTGATCTCATGAATTGCTTTCCTGTAAGAGCCCTTGGGTTCCTCCAGCTCACCGATTTTCCAGAAGACTTAGGAGGGTGCTAGCAAGCCTAGTTTCCAGCTTCCTCCATTTGTCTAATGGAATGCTTCCGTCTGGATCTGCTTTACCCACGACTGCGGCAATGGTTCGGTTTTTGAGAACGTCGCTGGACCTTGCCTGATTTTAGGTGGAAGCCGAGTCCGAAGTCGCAGACCGTTTTTGGGGGACAGAGGTAGGTTCTTCCAATGACTTGTTGCGTTTGGTCGACTGGGTTAATGTTAGAGTTTTAGAGCCTTGAGTGATGACTTTGAAGCCAATGGGGGCAAATTTTGTTCGATCACATTCCATTTTTGTAATGCCCAGTTTCACAGTGAAGGTTTATTCTTAAGTTCAGTTAAACCTTAAAGCGAGTTCAAGTTTTTCGTTTAACTCGTCCGGTTTACAGTGAAATCTTAACTTCGTTTGTGTAAGGCGATCGTTAAAAATATTCCAACACTTTCCATTTCGTTCGTGTATTGGTTACAATTTGTAAGGGCTTTCGATGTTTTTCCTGTGCTTTTTAGTTTTGAAACGCCTCTCTGCATTTATTTTGAACATTTGTAGCGCATCCTTGCTGTAATTCGAAAACAAAGGTCTTGATAATCAACCGAGAATGGAAAAGCTGCGGTTTGGGAGGATACCACTACCGAACATCAGATATGAGAGAGAATAAAATACGAAAACTTGAAAAAGAGCGAAACAAACAAAACGGCGCAGAACTGAGGTTTAAATGACATTGTACTCTCGTTTAACTTAAACTACTAATTGAACTCAGTTCAGAGTTGAAACGAAACGTTTAAACCAAAAGTGGAGTTTAAATGTCCATTGTGAAACTGTGCATAAGACTCTTATACAACATAGAAAGCCAAAAAATTTGCTTGGGACAAATTTGACCAAGAACTAACCTTCCCTTCCTACACATATGATCACCACGTCTGATAAGCTAGACAGGAAGGACTGCATATAAAGTCTTCTGCCCGGTAAAACAGAGCAAAACATCTTTCAAACCATGGTGGAATAGAAATCTTTCTCAAATTAAGAAACTGACCAAAGAGACTTACAACATTTGTTACAAATGTGGTTATCCCACAAGAAATGTCTTAAATTATATAAGCAGACTGCTAGGGAAGCCCGAATGCAATCTTGGGTAGACTATTGTAAATCCATTGATACTTATTTTGGACTCGACTAAGTAATATTCTGTCTCAAGAGCACTCAAATCCATCATTTCCGAGAAAGAGAAAGGACGGTAAACAGAATCGTCTGCTGGAACTTTTAAAATACTCATGCCTACACACTTCCCCGGCTGCAAATACAGCGTAACAGAATTTAACGTTCCACGACCCATTACACCACTGGATACCATAAGTTAACTCCAATAAAAAAAATCGAATGGGCCATAAACAGCTTAGCCGTATTTAAGACCCCTGATGGAATTATTACTGACCAATGACAGTAATTCAGTGCCAGACCCTGGCAAAACGGAAATGATGCTTTTCACCAAGAAAAATGTAATACCTTACTCTAACCTCCCTTGCCTAAACGAACAACAACCACCTCCATCACCCAACGCAAAGTACCTAGGAATATATATAGCTCCGAAATTCAGCTACAAGATCAACCTTGATCAACAGGTCAAGAAAGCCTGTACACCTTTTTATGACTATAACAAAATGTTTAAAGTCCATGGATCCCGTAGTACGCCCAACCCTTACCTACGGAGCACTAGTATGGTAGCCTTTTAAGAAAAAACACAATATTACGATCTACAGACGCCCTAAGGACAACGACGGTGGTAATAGTAAATTAGTAAACATTATTTGGGTTCTAGGGCATAGAAACATTTCAGATTATATAATATTGCACGAACTGAGGATCTTCTAAGTCAGACCCCTAACCACAGGAACTGCAGATGGAGTTGGATGGATTATGTTAGATGCTAATATAATATATTAAGGCTTCAAATTCAGATACTATACTGACCGGATTATCTCTATCTACGGAACCATTCAATGATTAAGTTGTTCCAAGTATGGCCCCAAGTGGATATTCCTGCTGCTGAGAACATGAGGAATGGTTTCCCTCATCTTATCCCTGCAGCTTATACTATGGCTTGACAGCTTTGTGGCCCGTGGTGTTGTGGGTATGTGCGTCGACTCCTACGCACTTGGACCAACCTGCCTGGGTTCGATTCCTGGTACGACAAGAAATACTTTTCACTGCCCACCTCTTTCGAATCGCTGACAATGCTTAAAGAGTATAGCTGTCTAGAAAAAGATTCTCAAACTTGGCCGTTCGGATTCGGCATAAAACTGTAGGTCCCTTCCACTCGTCATAGAACAATAGCACGCACAACACGAGTGGTTGCTGAGAAGCTAGGCCCTGGCCTTCTACGGGCTGTAGCGCCACCCATATTATTATTTATATTATTATTGACAGCTTGGCATACAAAAATTCTCAGAAATGTTCTCATTTTCGACGAATTGGTTAGACAAGAGATATAAGCGATATTCCACTTGAGCTATTTAAGACAAGATATATATTTTAGTCTGGGACAGTTGCAATATCTTGAAAGACATGGCCAGGTTACATCTCGAATATCGATCTTCTGAAGAGGTCTGGTCACAATTGATCACGAACTCATATTTCCATCTTAATTTGGATCAGTGAGTGACTTAAGATAGGCCTTAGAATCTAGAAATTAATAAAAAATTGGAATCTAGAAAATTGATTGTGATAATCATAATGTATTTGGATAAGTATACGCCTACAATACATCTGAAAGAAAATGGAATAAGTTCTAAAATAAAGGCGGCAATATGTGTCCATTGGTGGTTCTCTTCTTTAAATCTTTTTTGTCTCTAACGGAAATATAATTCTCTCCCTGTTATTTTGCTTATTTGACCAATTTCTGCAAAATCTGATACGAAAATGTGGAAGTGTTTTATTATTGTAATATATGATATAATATGAAACCAAAATAATGTCTGTGTAGTATAAATTACATTTCACTGAAATTGTGTACCTACTACTGATTCAAATTTAGTGTTTAAGTCTATAACGTTCATTCAAAATACCGCTTTTCTCTACGATCTACAAATGGAGTACAGTAGACAATAAATCAATGTTATGTTCTTTGATTTATTTTTCTCAATCTGAAAACCAACATTCTGCAGACATTTCACTCTGTAGTCTGGTATGTACCAAGTTCTAATGCGTACGTACAAGCTTCTGTACTAGAACAGTTATTGAAAGTAAACACATTTCTGGGTCAAATTGATTTATCGCCCATGACAAAGTTTACATTGAAATAATTTCCTTTCCATTACAAGAAATAACACATTGGATGGTTTTTTTAGCAAGAAATAGTACGTACTTATACATAAATACTGAATCTGCACGAGTAGGAAGATACTACCATTCGTTGCTGTCGCGTTGTAGATTTTAGTTCCAACTGCAGATAAAGTATTACCCAACACTCACGTTTACTGAATATCGAAATTTCGTTGCAAGATAAGCAATAACGCAAATAAGGAAAGTCCTTACAAAGGGTGAGCCGATAGCAATGATAGTTTTTCTAATTGTCGGCTGCTGTCAAAGTCACCAATAACATCTATGTAGCTGTCAACATTTTAAATAAAGCTTGTCACCTCATCATACATCATTTCACGTTTGCCGACAATGCGTTCGACAAGGTAATGTCAACAAACAAATTGTAACTGTCTTGTCGTTATGGGAACGAACACAATTCACAAGTTTTCGAATAACCATCAATGCATCTACAAACATTGATTTTTTTTTTTATTTAATTCATTTTTATTCTAATATTTATGACAAACTTACAGACTAGACAAAAATGCTTAAAAAACTAGCTGGACGAGCAATGTTACTATTTCTAACTTCTATTTCTCTCGACGGACACTCTAAGCTAAACTCTCTTAAACTATGTCTTTCGACCTAACCTAACGATGATAAAAATTCAATAATAATATTTAACGTAACAAATGTATACTATGAAAAATTTAAAAAACATAATGACTGAACTTTTGATTTAAAAATTAGAAGCTAACTTACATTCTACCTTAAGATAAACTCAAACATTATTTCTTTCGAAATCAGGAAGGAGACACCTTTGCCGTCAATGGTATCTGTACAGAGCGGTGTTAAACGAATTTCTGTAACCAGAGCTCGACAACATCGATATATCGGATCTGTGTTTCCAATAAGGCGGCCCGGCGCTGCATGCGATAAAAGCGACGTCACGTCACATACATTTGGCGACTAGGATATCTTACGGCGAGCGTTCATCCGCCAAGGAAAGCTAAACGCTATTTGAATGATGTGTTATTCCACACCATTATGTGTTTTATGGCTCACATGCGATATACAGAGCACATCTTAATCTAAAATTAAACACTGATCAATACCACTGTATTGGAGCCCAATCATTTGTTTGTATGTGTCCTATGTGTCCGGTGCAGACCGTTACTTATATATGTCTAGCGGGCGGATGTGGAAGAATATAATACAAGTATAACAATACACGCATTATAGTACTTATAGTATATTGTAAGAAAAACAACATCAAATATTCATTCGCTGTATGCTCCTGACTCATTTCTCATTTCCTGCCTCATTTTTATAACATCGTTGTTACCAACTTGTTCTCCAGATAACTATTTCCTGTTTCATCAAAACCTTTAACAAAACTGACGTTTAAAGAAAATCACAAATCGGCATTGCGTTAAATAATTCAACCAAAGGTTTCATAGTCAGCTTACATGTTAATGGTTGAAATGTATATATTTTAACCCTACCACTTTACTAGCTATTAAACACATAAATTTACAAGTGAATAAACATACATATGTGCGTACGTACATGTTAATCGTAATTTCATACAAAATACCCTTGCCCAACTCAGAAGATACCTTCCTAAATTGGAACTCAAAATCATCGCCACATTGTGTGTTTAATGTGTTTGTTGTCCCGCAGCTTTTCATCATTCTCGGAAACCTGTGTCTTTGTTTTAAGACATTTTCCTCTTTTCTTTAATGCCTTTATAGAGAAATTACAACTATCAAAGGTCCTGCATGTGGTTGTTTGCATGTCGTAAACAAATGAACTAACTACCAACATTGCACTTGACCCTGTTACTAGACTAATTGGGCCAACACACTCTCATTTTGCTTATACACAACCACAGTGTTTACATAGTGCAACACACGTTACATGTTAGGAATTCATTTAATAAAATACAGCACTTCAAGCGAAGTACAAACGCCAAAGGTACGCTGCTGGGTGGAAACTAATTCGCCTTGTTTTAGTCATTTCAGGTATGCTTCACATGAGACGAGGGCCCTCACACATGTTTGCATAAATAAACGCTTTACTCTTTTAAGTGACGAATAAGAGTTCTATACTGCGACAATCGCATATAAATTCAACAGGCCACTTAAAGCCTCCCGCCTTTTCTCACATTCAATACATTGCCTACGAATCCCCATTTAGGATTATTGGAAATTTTTCATGTATGTACGAAATCCTTCATAAAATTATCCACCCGGCAACCCACTCCAAACCAGAGGCACTGACATACTCGTACACGCAACACACTTCTCAAATAAACAACATGCGGCAGACAATAAAATAAATTGCACCCATTGGTGGCGATGCTTAATGTGAACACACGGAGCCAAGCCGTGTCCTTATTGCAGAAAGTGACAAAAAACAAACTGGGTAATTGTGGAACCAGCTGTTTTGACAATTTTCTGAAAACAAGGTCATTCAGCAGAATGTGGAACCCCAACAATGACAGTATTCTTCTGTTCGCTCATAGAGTTAAGCAATTTGTGTTGCGCATGTCTTGTCAAAATGAATTGTGGATCATGTTCAGAATGTGGGTGAGTAGGTCTGCGAAATATCACTACATTTTCAGTGGAATTGTATAGTTCCAATTACCTCTGGCATGTTCTCTAAGTGTACTTGAAGTAGCGGTCGTGAGACGTTACCATATTGAATTTTAAAAGACATGCACAGGGATATTTGCGTTATGTACAAGTTTAATGTTTTACTACCGCACGATTTCGGTGAACAATGGAATATATTTGAAGATTGATAGTGTAACATCAGTTGAACGGATTAATCGAGGGCAAGTCAATACCCACATACATAATGCGTACATATGTGCATACTCTTACTCGCTACTGGCTATACATGTCGACATACGAACAATGCTGTGGGCATCGTGGAGTTCGTAACTTGGGCTTGGCAAAAAATAAACATTGTGTAAGTAGGTACTTGTTGTAAGTGTAACACTTGAACTAGTTCACCAACAGACCATGATCTGAATGAGATGAATAGGCGGGAAATTAGCATTTTTTGGCAACCCTTGCCCCAACAAACGTAGTCAACTAGACATCGAAATGGACTGCTGCTGCCATTGATAAATGGTCGTGACACAGACTACGTTTTGGCATCTGAATCGTTTGAACTTGGGGTTTATTTTTTTCTTATGATGGCGCAGTCCTTGACATTGTCCACCTTGAAGAATATTTAATTTAGGTCATATATTCAGACAGCTAAGACTCTCTTTGGTCTTCGCCTACCGATAAAAAAACACAGATGTAGTTATTCATCCAAGTTGGGCACTTTAATATAGCATTTTTAATTGAGAAACTTTCTTAGCAAGTTACTCTAACTTTTTTTCTTTAATCAGCTCGGCAAGGAGATGCTAGGATAGGTTGTTATGAAGAGGCCAGTACCGAAATGCCAATTAGAACTGCATAAGTGGATAGTATTGATATATCTTAGCTTATGTCGCGGCGGTGTATTGGGTTGGTGCATGGACTCCAACACAGGGTGTGTAGATTAAATTCCCCTGAAAGAACAACATTCGTAATTCACGGCTCCACCTCTCCAGAGTCACCGCCAATGCTCCGAGTTTATATTATATGTCTAGAAAACGCTTTTCAAACTTTAACGTTTGAACTTATGTATGCAGGTTCCCTCCAGAAGTGAGAAAACCAAAACAAACATGTTCAACTCGATCTGTATTATATTACTGTTATTCTTTACTTAACTATTCAAAAACACTGTTGAAATTGTTCAAGCAGAATTGCAACTTGAAATTGATCACTTGATTGGGCGAGTTAAAGAAGTATTGACTAGGTGCCCCCGTCTACGATTTGAAAAATTACTCTAGGCAATTGCATAAAAGTGTTTCGACTGAATCCAATACGATTTACATGCGAATTTATTTCAAATCTGTGAACATGGCGTAATACAACATAACACATTATAATGTCAGCCAAATATCCAACTCTGGCATAATCTACCTCTTTTAAGTTGTACATATATTGATATTTTTCAAATGTCATTTTAATGCATGTACCCCATATGCATTAAAATGACATTTGAAAAATATCAATATACATATGTATACTGTCTACAAATTTATTTAATTTTTATTAAGGGGATAAGAGGATATAGAATTGAAGAAAGGAAGGAATCGCAGGGATCAGTTAATAGCACCAGTATTTTTTTATATTCGTTAGGTGAGAAAACTTGCATGTCTGTATTGTGTTCTGTACATTCAATGAGGGCAGAAGCTACCTCAAAGTAATATGACCCAGTTATGATCAAACAATTTGATTTGAAGATAGTTGGTATAGGTATAGTCTGTTTTATCTAATTTAATATATAATATAATTTAAATAAATAAGTATAACTTTGTATGAAAAAGAAAAATGTAAATTGAAAACATATATATATCTTGGAATGAATATAATCACTGAATATAAATAAATCAGGCAAATATGATTACAATTTACAATAACCTCGAATTAATCTTTGTGTATACTAATGCAGAAACAATGTTCATATTGCAAAATACTAAAGTTTGCTGCATAGTTACAGTCTTATCCGATTCTTCACCAAACATAGAGCACCTCTGCACGAAATTATAAAATGTTGCGACACCTTTTTGTATGGTATTTAAATGTGCATTTAAAAAAAATTATCGGCGTCGGCGGATTTTTGTCTTCCGGATTACATTTACATCCTGGTACAGCTCGTAGAGTTCGCGGTTATGTCATATCATATCCAACTTAGAATTTTTCTTTCGAAGGTACCCAGAATAAGCTCTGCAGTTTTGCTTAGCGTCCAGCTTTCGGCTCCATAGAGCAGGAATGGCAAAATAAGAGTTTTGTAGAGCATGATTTTGGTCCTTCGAGTCAGGAGTTTTGAGCCCAGTTGTTTTGAGGGCGTCCTAGAACGAGATGGCGAAAGACCTCAACCAACTTAGTGTGCACAACTGGAGGCAGCTGGCGAAATATCGTGCTGGCTGGAGAGGCTTGTTGGTTGAGGTCCAGATCCACCCCGGACTGTAGCGCCAAACAAAGAAGAAGAAGAAGTTTTGACAAACCGAAGTAGCACCGAGTGCCAAGGGCGATTCTACTTCTCTTCGTTTGTGGAGTGTATGTTTGCCCCGAGGTAGACAAACTCTTTTACTGCCTCAAAATTGTAGCTGTCGATTGTGAAGTTTAAACTAAGATTAATCCAAATCAAATAATTTAATGCATTATATGTGGTTTGATGAATTACGAATTATTCAAAAAAATACATCTAGTGCACTGAGCGGCTCTTAATTGTTCTTCGAAGTTTTTTTTTAAAGGTTTGTTTTTGGTTTCTAATTTTTTTATAATTACTAATTATTTTATTATATTTTGAACCACTTTTCAGCTTATGGAATATACCTACACAATGCTCATGCTTGTTAAACAAGAAAATTATACTTATAGTTTCTGTTGCTTGAACATTTTCGTACCAAAAGTTATAATGGAACCGTAGAAACGAATATGTCCCTGGAAAATTTCCCCAAAATGTATTTTTTTGGGTAATACCAGCACTATACAATAGAGTGCATTGTAAATCAATATCTACTACTACAACATTTTCTTTAATTTTTCACATCTAAAAAATTATCATCTTAAAAGTTTATCCTTTTTCGAAAATTGATCAATGACAAGCTGTCATATGTGATATGGCATATCATTTCAATTCAAAAAAAATAAATCAAAACTTTCAAACAGGACGTCGGTAAATGCAACATAATACAATTAGAACGGTCCATTGCCTAGGATTCCGAACTGAAAAGTGAATTGTCCAATTGATTACATTAAACCCCTTCACGCGATGAAAGCAATTGTTGTGAACGGTCATCGATTGCAGTGACTCTCCGGATTGTTGTATGTATGCACCATGCAGCAACAACTTACCCATTTTATAGTATCGTTTGTCGTGACTAGAGAAAGTAATCAAAGGTCAGCAGAGACTGGAATTTCTGTTTACATTCTTAATAAACATAGAAAAGAATTTAAATGGCGCAGTTGTGTTAAACCTTTATACTGCTGCTCTAAAATTCAAAAAGTTACAACACTGGTATGACGGATATCTCATTTACTTGGCTTTCAAAACATCGTTCTTGTAATTAAAATTGAAAAGTCCAAGCTCCACCACAAAATTTCCAACACTGCGGGTGCTCCATCAACTCCATCATTCTCTAATCAGTGCGGTGTAACCTGCGAACTGAGCGGGTATCAAGTAGCTTTCAATATCAATCAAAAAATAATTGAAATCAACTTTGACTCTTCCGATTAAAAAGAGTTCTGCAGTGAATGATTCATTCATCAACACATTCGACGGATGCCCTTCTTTCTAGTTTTCATTGTTGCTGTTTGAATACGACTCTCGGAATTACACCGTCCTTGTATCTCAGTACTACAAGAGTCCATTCTTTGTGTGCTAATCGTAACCAGGCAGAATTGTATTCCCTCCAATACATAATGGTGTGCCAGCGGTATACACTGCAGAGGCTCTGGGATTTTCCATCTCGAATTACAGTTCGTTTCCATTAGAAAATCGGTCTCTGCAACCGAGAAATAGTTTGTTTATGGCTATGAGTACCTTCACTTTCCGGGTTTTAAGCAAAATGCTGGTAAACATAATTAACTGGGATATGTTGAATGAGCATATTCTTGAAAGCAATCGCAGTATCGTTTACTGGTAGTTCCCCGGACTACGTCAATTACTAACAATTAAATTGTTTTCAACAATATTACTGCAAAATGATTATTACTTCAACTCGGGTAGTGTGTAAGCATTCTAGAACTCTACTGAATGAGCAGTTGAGTCCCAGTCAATTAACAGGAGTTTGTCTGTACTAAGTGATAGCATGTATATTTAGGAGATGATGATATTGCGTAACATGCAAAAGTCGTAAGTAAACAATTACTGAAATAAGTGAATACTTGGCTATGTATGTACAAATATATCTATACCTATACTATCTTCTTCTACCAATATTAAAAATTAAAAAGTTTGAATGTCTCATTGTTTGAGTAATTATTCCACGAGATGCAGTAAAACTTCCATTCAAAAAGGAGGTAAGTAATATCACCAAATGTAGCATCATCAATATTATCCAAAGATAAGCCAAGGACGAATTAAAGGATGCGTTGTGATCATCCTAGCGCATGATTTAGTAAAAAAAATAAATAATGTGGGGCCAATATTATTTAACTGAAGTCAATAATAAAACATGACCATTTAATTGTCACCAACCAAGGTTAAATGCATTTAATGTGTAAGGAAAAAGAAAAATGTTATAATGTCCAAAGAAAGTAGGGCAATTTGTAGACCAAAACTTACAAAGAAAATTGTTTTTAGAGTGTTAATGTCACTTTGATTTGAACACTTTTGGAATGAGAAAAAAAGAAAAACGTGAAACTAAATTCCGTTCTAAGCAATTCTCAGGTAGGAGTTTCAAAACTATCGGCTATCGATTGGTAGAAAAAGGGATTACTTTTCTGTTATAGACTTCAGTCAGAGTATCAGGGGATCTTTAATTTTAAGTTTTAACCCATTTTGATGGACTAAAGTATTCAGCATATGAGTGTTGTTAGCTTATGTGTGCCACTGTGGCGGAGTGCCGGAGCGACATAAAACTGCTCCATCCACTCGTGATCACATGAGCAACACGAGTGGTTACTGTAGAAGCTAGGCCCTGCTCTATCTCGAACCATCGCGCAACCAATATTATTGTATTATATATTATTAATAGACGTACAAGTACATCACTGTAACAATCAATTACCTTGTTGAAAGTAGAAAATATTTTAAATGACGCATGACCTTAGAACCGTTTGATTTTTTTATTTTGTATCACATTTTTATAAGTAAAAATACTAATCACAGTTATTTGAAGACAGTAACAATCTGAAAACCGTTTACTTTATACTTACAACACCAAATTCCTTGTAGCATTTATTTTTATTATTTATTTAAATTTATTTAAACATATGGTGATATGAATTACCAAATACTTTACCACTAGTTGTAAAAATAATTATAATATAATATAATAATTTGTTTTATTAACTAAGGGATTCCAATAAATTCTAATTATGTGGTTTGAATGATGTGAGATGCAAATTTTATGACTTGGAAAAAGGCCTTGAGTAAATATAAGACAAATTTCGTCTACTATAAGTTAGACGAAGGACAATGTACTCATCATAGGTGTTACTTTGTTATTACTATCAATATGCTTTTTTTAATTTAAATGAAAATCGCATCAATGTGCCTATCACTTATTCTTCAAAATATCCAATTTCTGTTCCCTTTATTTTGCCCGATACCATAAGAGGGCGTTGTCTGTGTGAATGCATTTTTGATCATTGCTTGATTTTATTCCATTTTTGGTTTATGATCCGCTGCGTTTTTGGATTATCTTTTTTTGTTTAGAACACAGACAATTTTATATTTGCGACTGTATGAACATACGAAAATGCACAATTTGCAGAAACAATTTTATGCTTCAATATTTCGAACCGGTAAGTCCGATCCGATTTTTAAATTGTGGAAGTCCATTGTGGCATTACGCCGAAAAATTACTGAGACCATGGTGGAAGGAATGTTAGGGGTGTTGGACAGCTTGACAAAACCGCCATCTTTCTGTTTTATGACTTCACTCAGAGTCCGTTTTTGACACTGGACAGATGTATTGCTTAGGCGTACATCACAATTTAATTTCGTATATTAAAAAATTAAGAATGAAAAACATTAATTGAATTGCAAATTGATGTAAGATCAATGAATTTACTTTATTTATAATTGGTATTGTATAAAAAATTATAATGAGTAGGAAAATGTTGAAAACAATTCCAGTTTTTGTGTTTATGTATGTGAAAAATGTTTAACCATGACTGAGGTCTATTAATTTTGACTCAAAATTCCGAAATAGCGGTAAGAGAAATGAGAATAATAGTAATACTTCGAATTTTATTTTGTCCTACTTTAAAACATGGTGTGAGGAAAGCAAGGTGTGTCAGGCAGCATATCAAAACCGCCATCTTTTTATATTGTGACCTCATGCAGGGTCGGTTTTGGACACTGGAAGTGTTAATTAGTCTTACATCACAATTCAATATCTTCTGACTACAGATATCCTCCAAGAAAAATGTATAATGGTGTGATATCACACGATCTAGGTGCTCAGTTGACATGTCCGAAATGCGGAACTAACTGTCCACCACTGCAAGTGCACGAAAAACATGGGGATGAATGAATAAACGAACAGTGTTCATTCGATATTATCTCCTACACAGTTGCGTCTTTTATTGTATGTCTCCTAAATATCTACTGATTTAATTGAAAAATAGCTACTTACTTTTCTAATGAAAAAATCCTATATATTTTATACTTTTTATAACGTCTTGTTTTTTTATTGAATGCGGGTGTTTAGAAGAAGTTTAGTTAGAAGTTCTTACCGCTATTATAAAACATATTCTTACTCGCAAAACAACATACATATGTATATAATATATATTTAGAAATAAAATTGGAATATTTTTATAGAACTTAATTTTTGTTCATGGTGCCCCCACAAAAACATACACCGTAGAAATCTCGAAGGTAAAACCATCATTAAAAGCAAGAATAAGTAAATTGTTTGTATGTATGTATGTTCATTTATGCATAAGCTTTTTAAAATTTCACCAAAAAATCAATCGGCTTCTTCCGCGCACACTTTTCATCATTGGTTTAGTCTTTAACTTAGAGCCTTTCAGCTCCCTCTGAGAAAATATTTTACTAAGTACTCTATAAAATGTGAGGAACTACTGATTTTTTTTACTTTGTGACAACATATGGACGTAGGCTTTCATAATTTTTTCCGAACGTATTAAAAAGTTTTTCCGAATGTTTCGTGATATGAAAGGGCTATCCACTAGAGGCACCACTTATGGTGTTATATTTATTTGTTAGCAATAAAATGTGCTCTCATACAGTAAAATGTTCTTATCTCTTATCCACGATTCGATTTCATATGCGCTCTTGGACACCAAGTACTTGGGATATTTTATTTGAAAGATTCCATAATACGTAATACGTAAAAAAGTCATAGAACATTCACAACATTTGGATTAGTCCCATACCAAACGGTACTTTAAAAGAAAAATATTAAGTTTAAAATATTATCGTTTAAATTTTTTTTAAAAAGTTATGAATGATTAATTATCACTTCATAAAAAATCTGTCAGTACGTATGTATTTACATAGTTTGTAGCATGGTGTAAATAAAGAATATAAGGTGTGCTGGACAGTTCTATTGATACCCTGCGTGCCGTCATCGGGGGAATTTGTAAGTCAACAGAAACTTAAAGGCGGAAACAAACACACATTTCTCACACACTAAAAAACAAAAAAAAAAGATTTTCTTATAAATGAAGTAAATCCATTCATTTTACAGCAATTTGCAATTCAATTCCTGTTTTTCATTCTTAATTTTGTAATATACTATATTTAAATTGTGATACAAGTTTAAGCAATAATCTGTCCAATATCAAAAACGGACCCTGAGTGACGTCACAAAACAAAAAGATGGCGGTTTTGACAAGCTGTCCAGCACACCTTATATTCCTTCCACCATAGTTTGTAGATTATAAATAAATAAATATCGAAAATATTTCTTATCCAAAAAACAGGCCATCAAATATGCTCAAGAGTATTCCGAAATCCAAAAGGGATACCTTTATCTATTCTGATAGCCGGAGAGTGATAGTCATTGGACATCAGGAGATCAGGACATAATCCATAAGATATCGCTGGGTCTGTATTGATTATTGACCTATGTCTGACTGCTCTCTGCATATTATATTATATTCTCTTCCAAGGAAAAATACTTTTTTTTCGGTTTTATTGAATATTATGCTTGGGAAAATACATACAACTAGCTGAACTAACTTAATAAAAATAGTTTTACTTTTCTTACTTTCTGGCCCTATGTGGGTCTAATCTAATATAATATTATGTAAAAACTGCCTTGCGCCCGTGGTAACTATATTTATTCGTTTTTTTTTATTTTTAAAAGTAATGCCAGCCAAAGTTCGACATGTTGTCAAAAGGCAACAGTGTAAATGTAAAGAAAAAATATAAATGCGGTACGAAACGAAAAAGAGAAAAGCGCATATTAGGTAGAGCCTTCAACGAGGGCGGATTTTTTTAAATTTCTTTGCAATATAAAATTTTGTATTCAAATACATTCGTATATGAATTGTAGCAACATGAACAATTCAAATTGCTATTTCATAACCTTTTTTAGGAAAACCAGAGTTCAGCATTATTCTCATGAGTCTGATCAAAATCACAGCTCAATAACATTCTAATTTCTCCGCAGGCAATGTTTCATAAATACATAATATACGTGTTCTACAGATAGTAGAGGCAGTTAGTATCTTCATGTACACATTGTCAATATATCACAAGAGTACAGCAACAAACGTCGGCTTGTGAGATAAGTGTTTACATTCGTTCCTCTATTACCTCCCTTTCCCTTAATGTTTGATGGGGAATTGTCCTCCCGAGACCACAGTGCGTTTGTTTTACCAAATGTAATTTCCACTAATTTCACTCGGTAACAAAGGAGCAATTACTCTCGCTCTCTCTTGGCTGTTCTATCTTCGTCGGTCCTAGCCAACTGTCTCGTATATCCTGCCATACATCATCTGCGAGTGATTTACTTGAGTTTGTGGAAAACTTATTCAATTTCGTGTTCGCGTTAAAAAGGTCCAAAGATAGGAATACTCGTGTATAAATGGGCTAGGATGTAGGCTTAACGCAAACACTTGATGTAGATAGTGGACCACATTCGTTGTTTGGTTGTTGGGTAACATGGTCGAATCAGGAGTTTTCTGTTTGCCCTTGTGCGTTGGTGTCGTCCGCTGTCGGTGGCGGAAGGTTGCAGTTTTGTTGACTTAAGTCGTTAATTATGCTTTTTTGTGTTCTCTTCCTGCCTTGAACGTGTTGTAGCATCACAAAAATTGTGTGTAGAGGAACGATAATAAATGTCCTTATTATTGTTTGAGACTGGGATGGAAGAGGTCAGACGACCTATTAGATTTATGATACGATAATGAGATAGTTATGCCTGAGAATATTTAAATATTATTTCTGAAATGAATCCTGTCGCGTTAATTTCCTATAGGCAATTCACGACTAGATTTATTGTTGTTGAATAAGGAGTTGCTGTACACTTGATTATTAAACTCTGACAGGGGTTTCCTTAATTTGTTTACTTGTTTCGCTTGTTTTTGGGGTGATACCATATTCCCCTAAGGGGAGCTACGATGTTTGAATAAATTAAGGACATTGTTTTTAATAAGTACAGGATGTCGGTGTAATTCCTCCTGTATCTTACTATTAACGTGGCGAAGGGCAGTAATTCGAACTTTGAGGTGGGTCATGACAGACTAAACTGTTAATGCCTGTAAGCATAATAGATAACTTGAGTAAAAGAAGATCAATGACTGTATCTAGACTGTAAATATTCCTTTAACATCATTTGATAGTCGAATAGTCGCAATTGACTCCATTTTACTTAATGTTTTGACTACCCGAATAAAAGTGAATTGGTGTTTCTGTGATTTTAAGAAAAATGGTCGTTGCACCCAAAGTATCTAACTATTTCAATCCTGATTTATAAAGGATAATTTTACGTAAGTATATCGCTAAGTGATTAACTTTGACGTTTGGGAAGAAGTTAGTCAGAAACACGATGCCAAATTTTCTCTCAATGTGTTGAGAGTTTGTATCCTATTACTTTCCTTATAGCAAAAGATTTTATGGATCTGCCGATGGCCGACAGGATCAATCTCGAAATATCTTATCTTCTCTCTTGATTCATCGTTCTTGGCGTAATTTAATTGGGTTAAATCTTCCGTAATATACGAGCTTTTGCTATCCGGGATATGCTAGCAGCAGAAGATACGCTGATCTTAAGAAGAGATATCCAGACATGGACAGCGCTTGACTGGAGCTTTTCGATAGATGATTTGCGTTACTTCACAAGTGTGGAATATATATGTACATAGCAGCTGAAACAGAGGACATGATAGTCACTTGACTGTGAATACAGAATCCTGGCGTAAGATCGAAGACCTTTGTTGAAAATAGTCCACAACGTGTTTCAGCTGGTAGGGCGCTTGCTCCAGTTCATCTTTAAACAAACGGCACTTAAATAAAATGTCTATATATAATAACGTGATGTGTATGTAATATATTATATATCAGTGGCGATTCCTGGTCTCAAGCATTGGGTTAGCTACTCGGTCTGTGGAAGGAAGGGAGGAGGAGGCGGTCTACAGACGCCGTTGAAGCTGGTACTGTAAATATCAGCTTCTACACTGGGTTTTCTTTTCGGATTGTGCAAACCGGTAGATCCAACTTAATTTGTTAAGTGAACCTCAAGATTAGAAGTTCCTTTTGATGTTAATTATTTGCCTGTATAGGGTATATTTTGATGAAAGACAGCCAATTAATTTTCCTTAAACCATACCAAAGACTGAAGTCATATGTGTCTATATAAATAACAATGTATATATCATGCAACACACAATAACACACTGCATACTTCCTCCCCAATTCAGTATCGGGCGTTGCGATTTTCGTCCAGTAATTGACATAATACAAAAAGCCAAACTAAAAAAGGTACGTTTTACTAACATTTTCAGCAAATTTAAAAACGTGTTAGAGGTCAATGATTGCATTTAAATATAGTGAGCGTAAATTATTTATTGAATATACTGTGTATGCATTCAACTTTAGAGAACATTTGATTGGTTTTGCTTTTAAATTGTTCAATTTAAATGAAGAATTGAAAAAAGTCCAGTGGGAGCAAGTGTGCGCATGCGTTCACTTACCGCAACAACAAATAAGACGATATTTTTTGTGTTTTTATTCAATCACTATTATTGAAATATATATGTAATTCATACATATATAAATATATATATGTATATATATATAATGTTCCCATGACGTCTTTAATCTATTTTTAACAGTATTTATATGTTGGTATATGTATAGGAAACAATTCTGAAAACCGAAACAACCCGAAATTGATAAGGCTAATCAGTCCGCAGAAGAAGTAGGAATGAATGCATGGATGCTGCAGGATATTATGGCACGCCGGTTTTAATTTTTCCCTAGGGAAAAGATTAAAAGATGAGTTGCTTGATGTGGACCTAATGGTTTGCATTGGAATGGTATCGGACTTAGCGTTCATGAAGTGACTGCAACATTTTAAGAAGTACATACATGCAGAAAATGTCTATCCTACACTACCTACTGGACAACCACTCTTCACAGATTTCCCTAGAAAACACACTTAAATTGCTTTCGAACACTTACCCCAAATCATGCCTAGGTACGCTTGTCCCACATAGAGGCAAGTGTGCGCATTCTGATTTGTTTTGGTTTTTTTCAATAAAAATATAAATAAACTAAACAAAATATAGTAGTACACTTTTTAATAATTAGCCAAACATACAACTTTACAATTTAATAAAGCTTTCTGTTATATCTTCTACATTTCGCTTAGAATCATATCTCAGAGTCAAAGAGAAACAAGAACTTCTCCACTTGCTTCAATAGGACTCCACTAACTTGTATAGTGCATTGAACAAGCATTCTGGAAATAACCATAATCACTGATTTGTTCACGTTAACCTTCATCCCAGCATCTGCACATACGGCAACAAACCTATCGAGTGCGCACTGGAGTTTCCTCTGGGAGGATGTGAAGATAACTAAGTCATCTTCCAAGAAAAGATGACTTACCCTCAACTCTCCCGATGTGAAACATTTCTCGCTTCGGCTGCGTTGCAACATCCAGTCCATATATATAATGAAAAGTAGAGGTGACAAGACGCACCCTTGGCAAGGCCCGACTTCTTCGGACTTACCTTTTAGAATTTTCCACGCCACGCTACGCCACTGCTAAGGAAACATTTCGTATGAGAGTTTTGTGTTGTGAATGAAAATATCTTGAAAATCCATACATATGTATGTACGTAATACATATGTAGATTTGCTTGTTTTGATTTTGCGTGTAAAATGTGTTTCTCAGAAATTATTCTTGGTTTAGCGCCGCTTAACTAGCTAACTGAGAGGAATCGCCCCTGTTACATATTACATATACATATACCTATATATATATAATAATATAAGAATAATATTGGTGGCGCTACAGCCCGTAGAGGGCCAGGACCTAGCTTCTCAGCAACTACTCGTGTTGTGCGTTCTATTTTTCTATCACGATTGGAACGGACCTACAGTTTTATGCCGACTCCGAACGGCCAATTTTGAGAAGCTTTTTCTAGACAGTTATACTCTTTGAGCATTGTCAGTGACTCGAAAGAGGTGTGGCTGTGAAAAGTATTTCTTGTCGTACCAGGAATCGAACCTAGACAGGTAGGTCCAAGTGCGTAGGTGTCGACGCACATACCCACAACGCCACGGGCCACCATACCTATATATATATATACATATAAAATATATATATAATAATGGCGCTACAACCTGTAGAGGGCCTGAGCCTAGCTTCTACAGCAACCGCTCGTATTGTGCGTCCTATTTTTCACGAGTGGAAGGGACCTACAATGTATTGAGAAGCTTTTTCTAGTCGGTTATAAGTATATAAAGGGCCGTGAAAATTATTTTTGTCGTATTGGGAATCGAGCAGAAACACCATGGTTCAAGTGCGTAGGGGTCGACGCACTGACCCACATGGCCTATGCTCTCATAAAATGTGCTCTACGAATCCACTTGAGAGAATGTTTTGGCGGAATAATGTAAATGGATCTGAAATTGTCATGAGTTATGACCAACAACTACCATTTTTTTCACTGTGAGATCATTTTTAAAAATGCTCCCTGTTACTGCAAATAGGAGTTAATAGGAGGAATTTGAAATGAGTCGATTATCCGATTCAGATGACAAGCAAACATTTTGACCGCGCCAGGGATAATTTTCATTAACGTCGCATTTTGTCTAGCTGCGCGGAGATCAAACACGAAACTACTATTGGCAATCGTTTTCTTTGTGTTTACTTAAATGTCAATTGAGTAGTAGGAGCCTTTTTGGAATGAAAGGGTTGGCTTTATATAATACCATAGTTACCAGAGTCCTAATCTATGCTCAAAGAAATTGACTATATTCGATGGTTCTATGCGCGTTTGTGGTGATTGGAGGAGTAAAATCAACCACGAACTGTACATATGAGTGCAAGGCATGAGTGTACTCAGACATGAATCCAATGCCTAACGTGAATATGTTATATATATACCTGTTTCCTTGTTTTTATGGCACGTAAATGAAGAAGCACCTTAAAAATAAAATCAGGCTTGTATCGGCATCCCGATATTATTACTAAGTTTCCTATCTTTTCTAACGACAATTTTGTGTAGCCCTGCAAGAGGTTTTATAACAGTAAATAATCGGGAGGGAACCAAAACACGAAAGATGAGTTTTGTCTACCTGTTAAGAACCCAATGCTTGATTCGCTGAATTGAATGGAAACATTTGGCCTTGATTCTTCGACAATGGTTTTGGAACATGCTTATGCTATGCTGCTTATGTTAATACTGTTACTCATATCATCTATTTCTATCATCACTATTAAGAGTGCACATTTCAAGTTCTAATAAGTTATTTATTTCTATTCAAACTATTATTACAGTAAGTGTCCCATATATGACACACCATTAACATCTTTGTAAATAAAACAGCCAGTGTTATATTAATACTCTTTGTTTTTTAATGGTTATGGCAAGTATATAGTATGCAGTTTTGTAAGCAAAAGACATAAAACAATTTAACAAAACATAAATGCATACATAATTAAACGAACTAATTTTAGCACTTTTAATAAAAATGCGACGTATACTAACCACCATGATTAAACGATGGACCAGGGAGCTCTAGACGAAAGATGGGCTTTCTAGTTTTTATCCAATTTGTCTGTGGAGTTAAATGCTTCAAGGTGGACTACGTAGGCACGTAAAATTACTCCAAGCCTTCAAGAACCCGATACCTTTTTCCTTAATGGCAACTAATGCTGCTTTCATATTTTCGATATTTCACCATTATCGTTTTTTGCATGGTTTTGCAGATCTCGAACCCATTGTCACCTTATTATACATTTCGTGTTTATAAGTGTGTGTTGGCTCATAATAAGAACACCTATGGTGAGCCATATTACCAACAGTGGGGTTTTTCACAATTTTCTTATATATCAAAAATGAATGAAAATTATTTATGGTGTACATATTAAAATAAAACTAAACAACACTTGCAAACTAACTTATTATCTTTACTATACACATACACATATGTAAATGAATATAGCCATATACAAATGTTCATGTGAATGTATGTAACTATATACATTGGATATACGTCCATGAAATCCTGTAAAACATTCTTTTTTATTATTATTTATTTCTATTTACAAGTTATACTAACTTACAATCTACACTAGGCTATGTAAGTCGGCCATAGAGCAGCTACATAGATATGCCTCCAATCCGCTGCAAAACAGGGACCAGAAATCAACTAATAGAGATGTTCAGCTTTCCAGCCAAATATACCATGACCTACCGCAAAACACGCATACTTCTTTATTTGGAAGCTATTTTTTACGCATACTTCGCATACTTTCACAAGTGGTGTATTTTGATCAGCTGATTTTGTATAATTTGAATCAGCTGATCATATTTGCCCCCATTAACGTCAAAATTGATCAGATCGCATATGTATAATATGAATAGATGCATTTGAAATAAATTTGATGTTATTACACACACATTTTTCTCTTTTTCTTACAATACAGAATGTTTATTATTCATTGAATATTATTTACTTATAAGTAGTAAGCATGTATTTACTATGTTTGCCTTATTTTATATATTTATCAGAAATTAACTACTAAGATAATGGTAATCAACTGTATTTAACATTATTTATATTGAATTCAGACAACATATGATTATTATTATGAATTTAGACAACACCATATCATTATTATGAAGGAAAATTGAATTGGCTATCGAAATATATTAGATAGTACTTTTTATTGGATGTATGTATGTATGTAAATACATTTCTAAGTCTTGAAATATGTAATCCGTTTCAGTTATTTCCAATATTACCAGTGTTCCAATTTGTCACCTCACATCATCTTTTCGGAATCACCTGTTCGATTTCCTCTGATTTTCGTGGGGAAAAGATAAGATAACGGCAACATTCAAATCAAATTTGAATTCAAAAAATTTGTAGTATGCAATATTTTTATTTTTGATTTAGTGTTTAAAATAGTAATTTGCAAAGATGACATGTGTTTTGGGATGCACCGAAATTCGACTCACTTTCGGCATAACGGTCCCTAATGCGTAAGCAAATATATTTCCTAAAATAATTATTACAAAATGTCACAAATATGAGAAGGCTGTATGTCTATGATAATAACGGATTTTTTTTTATACACAATACAGTGAAACCGATTTTTTCTGTTACGACCAATGAAACTGCTTGTAGCAGTGTACAATTGGTTGTGACTTATATATAAGAATAAATAGAATTGTAACGTAGTATTAGTAATAACTTAATTTAATTAATATTATCTTAAGAATAGATATAATTGCATTAAGCATTGAATGTTAGAATTAATGATAGACTACGAAATTGAAATAAATATATTCAAATAAATATACATATACATATATATATATATAAATAAATATAAGTGTTTTTGTCACATTCCAATTGGTATAAGAATTTAAGATTTTTTTAAATTACATACATACATATGTCTATCATTAGGAGAGAACTTTGGCGCCAACTTCTTGGGCTAAAGCGGTTCAAGATAACTGATAGAGTTTGTGATAAACATTTTTCAGACAAAATGTTTGTCACACTCGCTAGAAATCGGTCAACTCCAACTGCAATACCCGATTTGTTGTGTTTCGTCAAAGATAATGAGGAGAATGAGCAACCAGTGCAGCTGCAGGAGGCGCAAAACTTAATGATCTGTGAGATCAATGACGTGTCAGTTCAAACAGGTGAATTTTTGAACAATCAATTCCCTAAAAAATATGTCTTGGTCGAAGTATCCGGGAATTAGAACATGATTTATTAAAAATGCAAACAAAAATGTCGCGATCAGGAGACTTCCAAATTTCGTTTTTGGAAGAAAAAAAAAAATATGAAGAGCGTGAGCAAATTTAACAATGTAAATGCTCAAAATAACCTGGCCAAAATTATACAGAAGATGTAAATACAATCGTGGATAATATACACCAAAACCCGGTAATGCGTAGTAGAGGAAATCGGTTTTCGAACGAACTGAAAACATTCGCGCTTTCAATTAATTTTATTTCACCGGTTACTTATAGACTTTTGAAGGCTCCATTAAATCTCCCGTCGGTAAATACATTACGAACATTTATTTCGCCTTGGCCTAAAACTCCGGGCTACAAAGAGTTCAACGTCAAAGCCCTTGAGCTAAAAGTTAAAGAATTAGACCCGTCATTCAAATTTTGTTCAATATCCGCCGACGAAATGTCTTTAAAAGCACATGTCGACTACTGCAAAAAAAAGCGACACTTTTATCGGGTTAGAAGATTTGGGATCGGACGAATACCCTTCAAAATGGTCGGCAAATAATGTAATAGTTCTCATGGCTCAGTGCATCGCGAAAAGGTGGGAACACCCCATCGCTTATTATTTTGTGCGAACTACCTGTACACAGGGTATTTTAAAACAAATCGTTTTCAAAACAATACGCGTACTTCGGAAAAGTGGCTTATGTCCGGTTCAGTTTGTGTGTGACCAAGGGTGAAATTTTCGCGGTTTTGCCCGGTTACTAGAAGTTGACGCGTCTACTATTTTTTTAATAGCCCTCATCTACTGAAAAGTACCCGAAATTGCCTTGTCAAACATGATTTCCTATACACCATACATATTCAAATGTTTCAAAATTAGATATTCGAATGGCACTGAAATTAACCAATGCGCATATATACCCAAATACTTTTCAGAAGATGAAGGTGAAATTTGCTTCGCAGACATTAAGCCACGCGGTTTCGGCGGCTTGTTATACATACCATAGTTTTGGCCAATGTTCTAAAACGTTACTTAGCGCAGAGGAATTGATTGAATTTCTTAATAATTTGTTTGACACATTTAATTCCTCTTCACAGATAAGTAACAATGGATCTAAAAATGGCAAAATGCAAATTCTGCAAAATGAAATGCAGCTGCTATTTTTACGCAAAGCAAAACCACTTTTCAATTCGCTTAAAATAACCGATAACGGTGGCCAAGACATAACGAATAAATTTTATTGTATTAAAGGGTGGTTAATTAATATTTCGGCATTACAATCTTTGTGGAAATACCTGTCAGAACGCGGTTTCAAATTTATTTTAACTAGACATTTAAATCAAGATTGCTTAGAGCAATTCTTCGGAGAAGCGCGAATTTCCGGTAGAAATAATGGTCGCTTAACACCTATTCAATTTAAATCAGTTTTCCAAAAACTTTGGGGCTCACAATATTTAAAAATAGTTAGAACCGGCAATTGCGAAAGTGTTGAATCCGAGAGACTGCAAGCCCTCAGAAAGCAGCACCCTTCTCATCACATTTAACTTTCACTAATTTTAAACAGTATCAGGATAGAAATTTAATATCATCTCCTTCAGAGTTCGTTGAATACATTGAAGAACTGGAGAAGCTTTTTAATAAACATTTAATAAACATATATATGAATGTTACTATCACAAAGGTGTAGCGAAGCGACTATCGGATTTATTAATTTCGAAACAAAACATATACTTGCTGCGAAAACTTGCCGAAACATTTCATTTTGCATTATTACATAAGAACACGGTTGTATTTTTGAAAACATTTTGGAATAGGCACTTAAGTGACCCGAGTTTTAGAAATAAAGTTCTTCGCATCTCACAAATAAATCATTTTTAATAAAACATGTCTCAATTTTCTATTTTGAATATAATTACAAGTACTAACTGATTTTAACTAGAAACTAATTTATTATATTCTTAAGTTCGGATGTTTGGGGAAACCGAACATCCGGTTAAAAAAAAAACGGTTAACGCGCCAAAGGCATTCACATCACATAAACAACACTTTTTACAGGAACACAGGTAACACATATGCTGCAATTCTGTGTATCGGAAGAAATCTTTTTGAATGTCTCTTCATCGCTTGATTTTCTTCGTTTTAAAGAACACTTTCCTCTGATTCCTATGAAACGATATAAAACCATACAGTTCAAACTCTGCGGATTAAATCAAGTGCTCACAAATTATTCTGTTTTCTTGTCTCTAAAGAAAATTCCGTGTTAGTTGGATGTCCTAGAAGAATTTTCGTGAACATGGATGATTACCACCAAATGTACCCGACAACGATGATACATATGTTTGTTGAAGAATATTTCTGTAACAATAGTTGCAATTAGTACAACAATCAGTTTTAAACAGCGTTTATTCACTTACCGGTTGCAATTTTGCGCAGCTGAGCGAAGTGTAAACATTTCACAAACATAGGAAATCTGTTTATATTTTGCATTTATTTAGATTTAAAAAGATTTAAGTGTCAAAATATCCACCACTTTAATTTGGAGGGAAAGGCTATCAGCTGTTCGAAATGCCTCACACGTACTCACAGACGCTACAAAAACAAGCTGTCAAAAAAATTTCAGGGGCAAGAGACGAGTAAGTTGGATATCTCTAGTAGTTGATTTTTGACAGGAACCGACTACTTCCCATGGGAAATCTGAACTACCGTTCCTACCCGGGGTCAATTCCACGATTCGACGATGGAGTTCTCTCGCTTCCCAGCCATCAGAACTTTTGGTGCTGCTTAGCAACATCCGTAACATCCCGCCTTGATACCGCCTCACTGAACCGGAGTAGACCCTCCTCAGCTCGTTGTGCGACGCACCGGTCGGCCATCCACAGTTGAACGGGCTATGAGCGGTACCGCGAAGATGGAGAAATGTTTCTGGGGGACGAAGCCGTTATGACGAGCCCTTTCGTGTATTGTTGATAGGGGAGAGATCAAGTTATTGGTCGAATCCATCGCTCTGGCAGTATGACCTCGAATCATCTTCACCAGGAAATTGTCCACTCGTATCGGGATTGCCCCGTTGTATAATACCTCATTGGAGTAGAATTTTCTGTACTGGGACTCTCGTCTAAGACAAGTCCCCTCAAACACCCGCATCTTTTCCATCAAGCTTGCACTCACGTTGAACCACACGGGACAGCCATAGGTCAAGTAGCAGCATCTACATGTTTATAAAAATATAGATATTGATCTAGCCTGATCCCCAGGTATCTGATTACAGTCTTGACCGTGTCGCCCAACAATTGAGAACTTTCGCGAATTATATTTCTTTCAAAAGTGCTGTGAGTGATAGATTAGCCATAAAACTGCACCTCCAATGCTGACCGGTCTGGAGTTGAACACATCGCTATTAACATTTCACGTCCAGTTGAAGCTACAACACAGAAAATATCTGGGGTGTATTTTATTATGGACACATGCTCTGTATAGATCATTGGCAGAGATGAAGTATTAAAGAGATAGTCAACTTCTACCTCTCTTGCCCCTTGATTTCATCTGACATTGTTTTTTATAAAATGTTCACAGACAGTGTTTGTGAATACGATTCATCAGAGAGCAACTGCAGGCTGCTCTAAAGCTTTAAGAAGTGTGCGTGAAAATAAAGTAGTATGCGTGCGTTTAGAGCAAAATTCGGGTGAAACGCGATGGGCAAGGGGTTTTCCACTGGAAAGGCGACTATCTCGGTGTACATGATTTCTGTCATTGGTCATACAAAAAAAAAGTCCTGATCAACGAAAAAATTAAGCTCTGTGTTGTGGTATTATGTTGTTTGGGAAGTTACCATGCCAACGAAAGTCGACATTTATAAAAGAATGTAATTTCTTTGTTGGCCTTTTCTCTTGGGTACAACGAACGGCAAAATGGCATAATCTTTTCCAAATTGATTCATTTTATTGGAAATGTGTATTAATAGAGATTTCTTTAATAAAATCGGTTAAATATCACAATTTTTCACACTTAATTCCATTACTTAAAACTGGTTTACAAAAGTAAATTTTATTTGCTTATCAGGCAATGCTATTGATTGCCAACTTCAATCAGATATACCAACATAAAAGAATGAAATTAACACTAAGCGGTGGATAGGAGATAATTCTTATGATCTGGATAGAGATCCCGATAAATTCATGAACTATATAGCAGAAATCAACTAATATTAGTTGATTTCTGCTATATAGATCATTGGGCATAATAAAATACACCTAGTGTAATGTAAATGCATGATCTAGATCATTGGCCATAATAAAAAAAACACCTAAAGCAATTCTTTTATTACCCTGTACGATTTCAAAACTAAAATCGATTGTGATTGCTGAGCCGTTGGTAGTAAAAATACGCAAGGCAGGAATCAAGAAACGGTCGGGCGCTACTGAAAAAGTTTCTGCGTTAGTTAGAAACTCAATTTTTAAAACCCGACCGACGGCTGTGCACATGCAATTGAAAAAATCAAAGAAATAATGACTAAGACTTCCTCAATAATAAACGAATAGAGTCGGATTCAGATAGTTCGGATAAAGTATAGGACGACTTCAGCATTTGGAACAAACATCAAAAACTAGTTCACTGAAACCGGAAAACAAACAAAGATGAAGAAAGTGTTTGTGATCAGCTTTTGGTCTACTTGAGGACACTTGTTTGTCGCCTCAGTGAATATCCGTTATAAATATGGTCGGACTTTAAACAACATCTCGAAACTATACAAATTTGCATACAAATATTACAATTTGGTAGCCAGCTCAGTGCCATCAGAAAGACTTTTTTTCCAAAACTTCACACGTCTTGAATCAGCAATGCAGTAGAATCCAAGGAAAGCGAGTTAATAGAGTTAAAATATTATTCCTCCTAAGTTTGAAGAAAAAGTATTGGGATGTATAATTTCAGAATAATAGAATTTCTGAATTTTAATAAATCTAATTTTCCTTACCTATGTTTTAACTACTTCTTATTCGATGCATCGAAAACATCGAATAAAATCGATGCATGATACACGGAATACAAGGTAACATATTCTTTTTCAGTTAAATCGTGTAACGTCACGTGTATTACATGGCTATATGATAGTAGATGAAACTCATATTGAAATTCAATTGTTGTTCATATATTTTTAAATACACAGATATAAAAGTGTTATTTACATAAATATGTACATAATTACATATTTATGACCAAGTTTAATTTAATTTTCTTTTGACATGCAATTTATTTTGAAAGTTACTGTCGGAAATTGTTTTATTGTGAAATGCTATCCTAAAGTACATTTTAAATCTAAAAAGAAGTTTCAATTATTGCCGGGTTTAAAGTGGAAAAATTAAACATATTTTAATTTTTTATGCTTATCATTCCCATAATACTTACTTAATACATTATCCAACCATTTCATGAATTTTTGTTTTGGCTTATGAATACCTCCTACGGTAATCACGTTCGGTTAGTGGCTTCCTCGTCCATCCGTTCCGGGTTCGTGTCCAGAAGATTACCCAGTTTTGCTTTAAAGCGGTTTAGGAGGTACCCAGCCAGGTACTCCACTGCTTCGTATTTGATGTTGTCCATCTCGTCTACTGCAACAGCTGCATTCTTCGCATGGTATGTTGTCACAATCAGCAACTAAATGGGAAAGAAGATCTGAAGTAATGACTTTACTTTCCATACTGACCGGCTCATTTTCGGCCTGAATATCAGCACCCATTTCGAATCCTGTTTCAAAAATCGATTCTACGTCTACGCCATCAGATGTAAATCCTTCATTCATATAAACTAAATAGGAACGTAAACGGTGTTTGCACTGAAGAGAGCTCGGATTGTCATATTAAAATTAATTACACACCAAAGAACGGCTATAACTTATGGTGATTAAGTCAGTAGGCAGGGATATATTCAGCTCCAAAGTTTTCTTTTAGGCATCCGAAAAGCAAAGCCAGTGATGCTTATCAAAATGCCTCTCCGAAATTGAAGCAAGTTAGTTTTTCTGCCAAACCACAATCTTACAACAATGATTTGCATATCCTCTAATATCCTGGTATAGAAAAATTCTTGATTTTTTAGGACAGTAATTAAGCAATTCGTGTTTCAAATTGCACGCATATTGTTCCTTAGTGCAATGTTTTCTGCACCTTTTGGGAAACGAAAAAGTTTTACTTCAATGTCTGTATTTTTTCCTCCCTTCTTATTACTATTTGCATTGCAACTAAATACTGCATAAATTGCCATTCTTATGAATTAAACATTTTAAATCGCCCACAAATTTATTCAAACGCTTCTAAAAGACGCGAAACTGAATCTGCAAATACGATTGTCAGATATGTGCAATACACGTGAAGTTACACAACACCCAATGGAAAACAAATAAAGAGCGGGAAACGGTTGCTTGTATTCTGTGCATCATAGTTCATCAGGAACACCCGCCATAATAATAGTAGTGATCTCAATTTAAAATATATTAGAATTGCAAAAGTACTGATTTTAGCAGTAGTTTGAATCTACACACACTGCCATCTATGTGTCAGTTATGGAGAGATATGACACTATGCTCAGATCTTCAATAACCTACATTGCCGACATCATATGAATTTGAGCCCACTGAAAGAGATATTCAGCTGATCGCATATGGGCTGCGCAACACTTGCGAAAAAGGGAAAACAAATTTATTATTTTACCGCAACGAAAAAATTTTAAATTTCATAAACGGCGAATTTCCTCCGCCATTCTTACCGGTTGACGCTTCGCAAGCGCGTTTGATTGATCTGTTTTGCACAATTTCTAACTTAAACTAAGCTCAATTATTTGTTTTATTTAGATACATTTATTTCAATTCATATCGTTCATATTGTAGTTCAGTCAATAATTAATTGTTCACAGTAATTTGTGGCGAATGTTTCTTATTTTCTTTGTCTTGCCAATTTTGTAATTTATCGCATTGTGACAACAGTTATACATATATAGTAGGATTTTCTAGAATCTGTGAATAAAAAGAACAACGAAAATGGAATCCGGACGTCAAGGCTCATACAAAAATAATTCAATCAACAGCCAGGTATGTAGATTTATATCAATTGTATTAAGTACTTTTCTTTAAAAGCCGAATGTTGCACTTGATAGGAGATGCGAATGCGGAGACACGAGGTGACTGTTGAACTTCGGAAATCGAAAAAGGAGGATCAACTTTTCAAGAGGCGGAATATTAACGACGAAGACTTGGTTTCACCATTAAAAGAGGTCAATGGGCAATCTCCGGTGCAAATGACTGTTGACGAAATTGTGGCTGCAATGAATAGCACAGATCCCGACCGTCAATTCATGGGAACACAGGCGGCTCGTAAAATGCTCAGCCGAGAGCGTAATCCGCCAATAGATATGATGATTGGGCATGGAATTGTACCAATTTGTGTCCGCTTCTTGCAGAGGACAGACAAGTAAGTTTGGAAATTTGTTCTAAGGAGATTGTTAATTCATTCATGAATATTTCTCAGTCCCTTACTACAGTTCGAGGCGGCATGGGCACTGACAAATGTTGCCTCAGGCACATCTGAACAGACAAGGTGTGTTATAGAAGCGGATGCTGTACCTCATTTGGTTGCGCTGCTTCAGTCAAAGGCTATTTCCGTTGCCGAGCAATCTGTGTGGGCACTTGGTAATATTGCAGGTGACGGTGCCAGGGCTCGGGACATTGTTATCAAGAGCAATGTCATTGATGGAATACTCCGTTTGGTCTATGACGAAACTCCGATTTCCTTCCTTCGGAACATTGTCTGGTTAATGTCCAATTTGTGCAGAAATAAAAATCCTACACCGCCTTTTGAGGATATCAAACGCTTACTACCAGTTCTATCTCAACTTTTAAACGGAAATGATGTTCAGGTGCTTGCTGATGCTTGCTGGGCCCTATCGTATGTCACAGATGATGACAATGTAAAGATTCAAGCCGTAGTCGAAACAGGAGCTGTGCCTAAGCTTGTACACTTATTGGGAAGCGATGAACCGAGTATAATTGTACCAGCGCTGCGAAGTGTAGGTAACATTGTGACTGGAACAGATCAACAGGTAAGTGTTATGCTTTCATTGAGTTTGATGATTACTTGCTCATGTTCAATCGAATCAATACAGTACAGGCTTTTTGTTAGCACAGAGTGTTAGCAACTAGTAAATAGAAGGATGCAATGTGGGTTTTGCTTATGAGTTTTTAATCTGTTGCATGCATTCAATTCATATTGCACTAGGGTAAATGTAATGAAAAATATGTGCTTCAAGATACACTTAGCAATATTTGTTTACCATAACAAACCACATAGTGATTAAGAAAATTGAATGTCTCCGAACATTGCGAACTTATAATTCCGTGGTTTTTATTAAATTAACCAACCATTTGTGTACGCTGTCCCCGCTTTGTAGCTCTTGCATTGAGCAAAACTATTGTGTTTGTCATGCGGAAATAACTACATAACCCGTTATATTATGATTAAAATTGCAGTCAAAGGTTATAAGCCTTTGAACTATTGAGAAGCAAGTAAACAAATTTGTCATAAAATCTACATAAAAGATTTTCAAAATGATTGACTCTTTAACCCTAAATTGAAAGCAAATGCGTTTTATACTCGTCAAAAATGTTGATTTAGTTTGGATTTCTGTTGATCATTGGTAATACCTCACCGCTTAAAAAAACAGAAGAAAATAGAAACACGAAACGTTACATTGAGCGTTTTCACGCAAAGTAAAATATCTTATTAAATTGTCTTGATTTGTTGGATTGCAGTTTATTTAAGGGTCTAGGTTACATTGTTAAAATATGGTATTCATTGTGCTTTTATTTCTGTTCCTATTCAACTAAGTCAATATCGCAAATTTTGTCTATCCCCCATGACTTCATCCCATGTCCAGCTGACAGTGTTCTGATTGATAACACATTATTACATATGTACATACATATATGTATGTTCCTTGGCCGAGTATGCATTGAATTTATTGGATATCAGTCTAGTAGATTGTATTTGTAAAGTATTTTAGCTAGTCAAACTTGCCTAACCAACCAATTTATTAACCCTTTAATCATTGGAATATTAATGTAAAAAATATACATAAACTTTCATGAAAAACATGATCGGGGTATGTTTGTCAAAAATCAACGTGCTGTATGACAACTGATCTACTAGACAGGTAAATATTTTGCGAAACATTTTGTGACTCGAAGTGTTCAAACGGATGTTATATTTGGTATTAACATGGGTTTATCCGTTTGTGTATTTCTTGTCGTGCTATGAGAAATTAATATAATTCTCATCCTGTGCTTTCACCTCTTAGTTTTAAGTTGACAGCTGTTATGATGCACCAATTGCATTCAAATTCATTGCTTTCATTCATCGACTGGCCGTCCCTAAAAAATCGATTCGATTTTTTCACATATCAGTTTTCATTGTCAACCAGACGTAAGCTAATGAAAAGATTTTTTTTTAATTTTAATGCACCAAAGCTATGAATAATTTTGGCATTGGTTCGTTCTCACACAAAAATTGGTGTTTCGGTAAAAGGAACTAATTGTTATCGAACTCGCACTATACGATAGATAAAATCAACTGACGAAAAATGCTCTACATTTAGTGGGTAGAGCGCTAATGTAATATGCAGTCTGATTTGAATCAAATTTAAGACAGTCTTAGCGATTAAAGGGTTATAACAAAATCAATCTCCAATTCCACACTTTCGTTTTTAATTGTACAAATTTTAACTGGAAACTATTGCTAACGTAATATACACATACGCATGTATGAGACGACTTTAAATTCTACAGCCATCAAAATGTTACTACATAGAAATTGACGACAAGCAAGAACCTACGTATTATATACAGAATGTATTTTTACTTGTTGGTTTTTTTTTTTAATTTTGTTTATTTATGCAACGATTGCATGTAATGTTATGAGTATTTCTGGTTCCCTCGCTTCGATCCCTTCTTTCATATGAACAGTTAATACATTACACCCCCTGGGTTTACTCAGGTGTATTTGTGCGCACATGTTGCAGTAATGTATCGCAAAACGTCTAGGAATGTATCTCAAAAAACTACAATCTGAAATATTTTGCATAGATTTTCCTATTTCCACTTTCCTAAACAAACTCAAGTATGATACTTGCAACAGTTTCGATTATTGTCTGGCCGAGAGACGAAGTTTTGCCTTTTAAACATTTTCTGTGGTAATGCTGGGAATATCGTTTTCGCCAAATGAAATTCAAATCCCAATGATTGGTTGCGACAAAACAAAGCAATATGTCTACTAAAGAGGGCATTGAACATTTTCGGATAATTTATTATAAATTCATAAATTGATAATAGTTCTGACCTCTGTATTCTCAGACAGATGCAGTTATCGCTGCTGGCGGTATACCAAAATTGGCACTGCTGATGCAACACTCGAAAAACAATATCACCAAAGAGGCTGCCTGGACTGTTAGCAACATCACCGCTGGTAATCAAAAGCAAATTCAAGCTGTTATCGATGCTGGTAATTTTTCGTTTTTATTTTTTATACTTTTTAATTGCAATTCAATTTTCTACAACCATATTTGAGATAATTTTAATTTTCAATTTAGATATCTTTACCCAAATTCGTAAAGTATTGGAAAAAGGTGATTTCAAGTCGCAAAAGGAAGCGGCATGGGCTGTTACCAACACAACTACCAGCGGAACACCAGAACAGATCATTGATCTGATAGAAAAATACCAAATTCTTAAACCATTCTGTGATCTCTTAGAAGCAAAAGATGCCCGCACCATTAAAGTTGTATTAACTGGCATTGGAAATCTATTTGCATTGGCAGAGAAACTAGGCGGAACGGAAAATCTCTGCTTAATGATTGAGGAAATGGGCGGATTAGATAAATTGGAAAATCTGCAGACTCATGAAAACGAAGAAGTCTACAAGAAGGCGTACTCAATTGTAGATTTATACTTCAGCTCGTCGAATGATGCCGCATCTGAACTGCAACCCAAAGAAGTCAATGGAGCGCTTGAATTTGCATCGTCATCGCAAGCAAATGCGCCGGAAGGGGGATTTAGTTTTTAGATTTTGGAAATTATAACTGTTATTTTCTTATTTTTGAATATTTCGTCACCATTATTACTGCCGTAGACTTTTATCATTTCATTTAATCAATTATCATGCATGCATTCATAAACCGTGTTAATACATATTAAGAAACTGTTTTTTTTCATTCGCCGATTACTGCAAGTCACGGACAGGTCCGACGGAAAGTCCTCCGGGTCTCGTTCGGTTAAATTCACTTTTCATCGATGGCACCCACTCGCCATTTCCATTTTGAAGAATATCCTGCACGCGCTCTGTTAAGTTTAACTGGAATCTTTGGACATCTTTCACTTGGCCTCTCTGCATTAAGTCAACGATCAGAACCGATATTTCCGGGCATATGTTAAGTGTAGTCATGATGGCTGAATCGAAACCAAGAAGTAATGCGGCTGATAACAGGGTGTCAGCCCCAAGAAACACGCTGCGTCCGGGCTTAAGACAAGCTGCTCCCATGTGCAAATCATTTGAAGTGTATTTGATTCCCACGAAATTTGGTAAAGATTTTTCAGCAAGGTTGCAAAATGTCGGCATGTCAACTGGAAAGGAGTGTAAACGGATTATATAGAATATCTACAGTTATAAAGTAAGTATATAGTTAATGAAGATTTTGATTTTCATATGTTGAAAGAGGGCCACATAAGACATTAAAACTTGAAAACGTACGTAATTATCAAATGTGGAACAATTGATGTATGCTTTGTATTTCAACTGGAACGCATAGTTTGCTTATCCTTCAAGGGTTAAAATGGGTTTAACGATGAAGAAATTGATAGATGTTAGCTAGCAATTCGTAAAAATGATATCCCCTGGACTGAGGCAGAGGTAGGTTAAAGATTTTAGTTTATGAAAATTCTCCCGAAATAAATACGAATGACAAAAATTATCAATCGTTTGTTTTGCTTTCGAAAGTAATATGGTTGAAGCATGTACTTGATTCGATTAAAAAAGAGGCTTGTACGAAGAGGGCTGTCGAAGCACACATTTGTTTACATAATTGATTGAACAAAAATAAATGTGTAATATCACATTTTGCATAAATCCGAACTCGGAACTGCAACCCAAGGAAGTATCGGACATATATAGAGTCCTAAATAAACGCCTGACTGTTCTTGTGTCCTTAGCACAGTAGTCTCATCTACAGAAATGGAAATTCAAGGTTTTTAAGCAACAGCATACATATTTGTCTTGATGAAAAGAAATCTAAGATGAGGGATGTTTACATCAAGAATCAGTCTATCATTTTGTAACTGTTATATACAAATCCGTAAATAATAACAATGACGATAAAATGATACATAGTAAACATCATTTTTTTCCTAAATCTCAAGATACATACATTTGTATTTAATATATAGAAATGTGAAGGTGTTTACTTACAATTTAGTCCAGTAAACATTGGAATGTGATAATATAAGAAAGGTATGTCGGGACATTTTTTTGAAACTAATTTAAGATATCCCACTAGGGCTTCGGCGGTTTTTGGTTTGAAATACAACTCAGGCAAACACAACACAGCATCAACCCCAAGTGATTGAGCATGACTTGCCATTTGCAAGACGTCTGGGAATGGAGCACCACCAATTTGCGCCATCAAAGTTAAACCATATTTTTTTGCTGCGCCATGCCATATCTCAATTACGGCTTTTCTCTCATCCACGTTTAGGACAGGACCTTCCCCTGTTGTTCCATTAACTACATGTAAAGAGAATAACAATAAGAGAGTGTATTGGCCCCACAAGGTCATTCACCTAGCACTCCAAGAACACCACTTTTTTTTAGAAATTCTGCGTATTTGTCGATATTTTCCACTTGAACACATCTCTCTCTGCAAACGAACGACCAATTAGTGACAAAAGTACCAACATATCTCGGACTTACACATCGTCACTGAAGGAAGTAAATACAGGAGCCATTAGACCCTTAAATTTAAGTGACAGTCTTTCGTAGGACATGTTTTCACAAAATTCACTTTCCGTACGATTGGAGAACTTTTAAGTAGCTGCAGTTTTGACAGTTGCCAGCGACAAACTGGCTGCTTCTATTTACAGAGCTCACTGTTTTTTGAAGATTAATGAGAGATAACGCTCGCCAATGGAAAATATCACAACGTCATACGTACATGACATATATATGTATATGTATGTACATATAAACATACATATATAGCTAATATAATAAATTGTGTTTCGTGGCAATACTGACAAATAAGCAAATCTGATGATAAGACACCTGCAAGCTTGTGTACTTAACAAAAACGACCACTAGATGCTGGTCGACCATTATAGTGCCTATAGCGCACTAAATAAGACCATAAAAGGAGAAGAAGAAAAACATAAAGTATGTTGTGGCTTATCTATCAGCTGTTTTGGTTCCGCACCATCAGCGAGTGCTCAACATGGAGACGCAGGCCAATTCTAAATTCCATGGTATTACTTCCTTTGAAGCTTTTCATCCCCATTTCTGAATAATTTCTGTGTACTTTGTACGTGCCAATCGTCCGGTTGCCTTAAGCAGCCAGATGTGAATTTCCATCTCCAGCTTTTTATAATTGTTTGTTTTTCTTTACATTTTGATGGTCATCATGCAAATTTGTTTATGGTATAAAATATTGTAATTAAGAATTCAAATTAAAGGACCTGGAGCTTTTCGTACGAGAAAAGATTAATAAAGAAAAATGTTTGTATTTAAGATAAATTGCAAATAATCGAACAAATTGTACTTATTAACAATGTTGTTTGGTTGTAAACACAAGATGATAACGTCATGGAACAATTCAACAACAACAAACCAGGCAGGCATACTGGGTGAGAATTTCGTTGCATCATGTTAACCTAGATTTTGCTATATTTTTCGATTTCGAGTACCTCTGTTTTGTAGAATTCTTGTTCGTTGTTGTTTCCCAAATCGGAATTATTATATACTGATTTATATATTAAAGATAAACCTATACACGTTCACAGAGAGCAAATTAATGTATTCATGCAGGCCTCCAGAAGATAGGTAGGTCCATTATCAAAAGAAAATTAATGTAACATCAACTGCCGATACACATCTGAAACGAATACGAAACTTGATTTAACTATACGAATTTTGTATCGTTTAGCAATCGCAATAGGTATTGAAAATCAAATCGCTATCTTTAAAGCAGGTTTTCCAACCAATTATGTCACAACAAACTTACATACTAGACAAAAATTCTTAAAACCAGTTCGACGAACAGTGTCACTACTTCTAACTTACTGGCCCTAGTCGGGCACTCTAAGCTAAACTTAAAATGTCTTTCGACTAACCTAGCGACTATAAACGTGTATAGAAAATTATTAAATGAAAAAACAGAAAAAAAGAAAAATTATTGACAACGGTTCTTCAGTGTGGGTCTAATGTGCAAAAAGTAACATACGCAAATTACACAAGAAGCGCCGGACCCACTATATGTGCAAATACAAGCACAAACCCAAGCATCAGTAATCAGCTGCAACACAGCGAAAGTACGGATGGAGAAAATCCATTCAAAAGGAGTAGCAGGGTCCAAAGGTCGCCAATCACCCAAGCATCAACCCCAACCCCAGATGATAAAATTGCAATATCGTCCAAAACCGGTATTCCATCAACTTATATGCTGGGGGATGGTAAAAGGCGGTCCATACACTAACCTATGCGGGGTGCTATAGAAAGTATCAAGGCGCTATATGGGTTATCGGCGATCGAGATGCACGATGACCATGTTAAAACTGTCATCCGCAGAAACAATGCATCTCAAACATCCCCATGGCTCAAGGCGCTTCTAGGGCGAAACGGAGGCCGGATCCCAGCAGTGAGTCACCGAACTCAAAACGCAGGCAGAAGCAAACGCCCTCAGTGGAAGGAGCATATGCGCCTAGCGAAGCAATTAAGGCGCCCCGCGAAGGGATTAGCGGCACAAAAGGCGAATAAACTGCTGGAATCTGGCAAGTTAAAGTCGGCTGCGTGAGCTGCCGCATTCGAGTCCGTAAAGCCCGCACCAAATGCTTCAGGTGCTTGGAGTTCGGCCGCACGGAGCGGCAATGTAAAAGCGAGCATGACCGATCGAAACAATGCAGAAAATGTGGAGAAGAAGGTCATATAGCCAAGGTTTGTGAAAAAGAAGCACTATGCTTCTGGTGCAAGAGCCACACCAGAAAATGCTGGACATGTAGCTGGTAGCAGCAATTGTCCGCTACTCAAGAAGGCTTTGGCTAAATTAATATGATAAATATCGTCCAGATAAAATTAAACCACTGTGCAGCGGCGCAGGATCTCCTGGCTCAAACGGTGAGAGATAGCGCGACATAGCGCTGATAAGTGAGCCCTACAAATCTATAGATGGTAACAGCTGGATAGAAAACATCACGATAAGAGCGGCGATATGGACCTGCGAGAACCATGCCCTGCAATCGGTCGGCCACCCGGCTGATCACTTCGTATCTGCAAAGATAAAAGGGGTCCACGTTTATAGTTGCTATGCAGCCCCTAGTCTTGGAATGGCAGACTATCTAAAGCTGCTGGACGACATCGTAGCACGCGGGACATCATACTGAACAATGGCTCAGCTGAGGCCCTTTCACAATAGCTGACACAGGTCATAACGAAAGCGTGCGACGCAGCAATGCCCAGAAGGACCACGAGTAAAAGAGGCGAGCCCTGCTACTGGTGGACCGAGGAGATCAAGAGGCTGAGAGCGCAATGCCTAAGAGCTCAACGCAGATCCCAAAGATCCAGAGGCAGACCTGATTTCCAGGAACGGCTTAACACCTTTAAAGTGGCGAGACGGGAACTGGAATGGGCCATTAAGGACAGCAAGTCATAGTGCTTTAAACAGCTCTGCGACGAAGCTGACTCAGACCCCTGGTGCATGGCTTATAGAGCGATGATGAAGAAGATCAAAGGCAGCAGGTTCCCACAACTAACCTACCCAAGAATGCTGAGGAGCATAGTAGATCACCTATTCCCCCACATACCAACTACTAGCGTTCCCATTATGAGGGAAACAACCATGCACAACATCCCGACAATAACACCAGCTGAGCTGTTCGAAGCAAGTAAGAAGATCGGTGATAGCAAAGCACCTGGACCGGATGGCATCCCGAATAGGGCAGTTAAGGAAGCAGTGAAGTCGAGACCAGACATTTTCATAACGGCAATGCAAAGATGTCTGGATGAGGTGTTCCCGACACCATGAAAACTGCAACATCTGGTGCTGCTCCCAAAGGGAAATAAGCCACCTGGAGAACCATCATCATATCTGATTCTGGAGCGCATCATATACGGTAGGCTACGTGCGGTAGCTGAATAAAACGGAGCCCTTTCAGAACACTAATACGGCTTCAGAAAATCGCGTTCTACCGTCGATGCCATAAAGACGGTAGTAGATACAGCAGCTGAAGCCATACAGGGGGAAAGATGAAGATGGGGGACGAAGAAATATTGCGCAGTGGTGACGCTTGAGGTCAAAACGCATTCAACTCGGCGAACTGGTCATCTATTATGAGAGCCCTGACCAGAATGGATACACCGTACTACCTGCGGATGATAGTCTCTGAATACTTCAGGAACAGGAAGCTAAGGTACTAGTCTGATGAGGGCGCTAAGTACGACAACGTTTCCGCAGGCGTCCCGCAAGGATCTGTCCTTGGACCTCTCCTATGGAATATAATGTATGACGGGATTCTACGTCTGTCGCTACCAGATGGTGTGAAAGTAATAGGCTTCGCTGATGACATCGCAGTGGTCACAGTTGCCAAGCACGTCCACTAGGTGGAGTCTGCTACTGACGAGGCGATTGAGAAAATAAAGGACTGGTTGGAGTCTGCCGGTCTGGAACCAGCCGCATGAAGGTGGAGTACGCAAACTTCCGGATCGGAAATCAGACAATTAGATCAAAGGAATCATTGAAGTATCTCTGTGCCATGATCTACAATAGACTTGGCTTCAAACCCCACATTGATTACGCAAGCAAGAAGGCATCGACGATGCAAACGGGACTCGCGAATGCTCCCGAATATCGGCGTTGCTGGATACGCTCGTAGGATCCTGTTGTCCAGAGTGGTCAGCTCAGTCCTGCTGTACGCCGCCCCGATATGGGCTGGTGCACTGGCAATTACTGAATGGAGGAGGAAGTTGTCGGCGTAGTACGGGCTCTGAGCAATCAGAGCCATCAGCGGCTTCCGAACCATCTCTGACGATGCAGCATGTGTTCTAGCCGGAATGATCTCCATTTCACTCGCAAACGAGAGTCAGATGGTGTACCTTCGGCGGCCCCTGAACCGTCATGAGGCAAGAAGAGTAAAGACGGATGAAAGAGCGGCATCGATGACGCTGTGGCAAAGCCAGTTGGGATGGCTCCGCAAAGGGCAGGTGGACTCACAGGTTCATTCCCACTATTGAATCATGGACGCAAAGAAAAATAGGGAACTGTAATCTCCATCTTGCACAGTTTCTGTCGGGGCATGATGGCTATCGGAATGAAGACGAGGAGTATGCAGTGGTCTACTGCACACGCTTCGCCGAAGACAGAGCGAACTTGCCAACCCCGGAGGAACTCGTACGCTACATGACGAGATCTGAGAGCGACTGGGCAGAGGTCTGCTCTTTCATAGCTAACGTGCAGATTGCACTACGAAGAGCCCAAGAGGCGGCATAATTGCTAACCAGCCCCGCGAAGTAATACCTAACTGCAGTTCCGCGGGAAGAGTGGTTGAAGTGTGCAGAGGTGTGGTTTAGGACGTAGGCGCGAGGACAAAGGAGAATAATATCCCGTGAATCGTTCATGCTGGTAGCACGGGTTACCAGCATCTTGAAGAAGACTCCACATCCATTGGCGCACCATAAAAAAAAGACTATATGTGCAGGGTGTGAAAATGCATACTTATACAATGAGTGAAACGAAAGCTGCTCAAATGAGCTTTGCTAAAAGAAAAAAAAAACATCTGAGAGAGGAAATCGTGAAGTAAAATCATTGTTGACTCGATAGGCAATAAAATGCTTGATTTTACAGTTATTAACATTTTGCTTATTGATTTGGTACATATATATTCCAGAAAAAAATAAACAGTAAATAAATATTTGCAAAGCCTGTCGGTTAATTTGTCAGCAGGTGTTACTAAAGCCTAAACTAAACATACTTTGGTGGAAATGCGTTAAGATCAAGCATTTAATATTTATGTCAATTCACTGAGCGTATTGCTAGAAGTCTTGAAATACTATCAACATACATTTCAACATTTGATCCCATCACGTCGTCCAAAAAGACTTGTTGATGAATTTTCCCAAACTATTTTAGAATTGATGTAACACAAATTTTTAACTTCTGAATATCATAAGCGAATGTTTGAAAAATAATAATATTTGCCTTAATTTGCAAAGGGTTTTAACATTTGGAGGTGTTGAAAATCTAGATGGGGCAAAAGTGTATCATGTGTTAGAGCATTATCCCGACATGTATAACCCGAAAGCCTAGAAGATCTCGGTGCTAATGTATTTAGAGCCCTTCAAATTTGAAATCCCTTCCCTTTTATCCCCCTTCGGGTAGGGGCCGAGGTAAGGCATGCCTGTCGTAAGAGGCGACTAAAAGCCACCGTTTGTTTTAGGACAAGCAAAAAAACAAAAAAAAATATGCAATGAGTAAAAACAAAGGAATAAGTACCCCAGGTGGAATGCCAGTCGCACTGGCAAATCCACGCTCTTCGGAGTCAGGCTCTACGGATTCTGGGGAGAGCAAATTATTGCATTTGGACCCTTTTAAAAAATGTTCAAGGGTAAATAGATCACCACCAGCAGGATCTAACATTATGAACAAGCGCGCATCAACGGCAATGAAAACTACTGCGTCTAAAACGCAAGTAACAAAAACATCAACGAATTTACATTCTTCTACACACGAAGAACAGGCTCTAGCAAGGTTCGAAAGTCTCGAAAAGGAAAATGCGGAATTGAGGACTAGACTCGCTGATATGGAAGATCTCTGTAAAGAACTAAGAAATGAACTTAGTCAATTAAGGGCAGAAACAATTGGAAATCAAAAAACAAAGCCCAGCTCGAACGAACCAAAAAAGCTTGAGTATCATACGGATGAGGAAGAACTCGCTCGTGAAACCAACTGGATGACAGAAAGGCGACCGGGCAAAAACCGAAAGGCCGGTTCCTCGGCGGAGGTAATAAAGAAGACAGAAAATGTACGTCTTATTAGTAACAACGAAACTAAGTTACCAAAAGAACGGGCACCCCCGCCAATTAACGTACTCGGAATACCAGTGTACAATAAGTTACACTCTATTCTAAAATCAACAATCCAATCTGAGTATAAAGTAACAGTGCTCAGCAACAATGCGTGGAAGACAAAAACTGAATGCGCAAAAAATCCAGTGGTACACGTATGAAAATAAGTCCCACCGACCTATTCGTGTAATAGCTAGAGGACTCCATGCGTCTTGTCCAAAAGTAGATATTATTGAGGACTTGAAACAAAAAGGCCTAAAAATAGTAGACGCTGCTAATCTATTATCCAGAAGGAAACAACTGACAGATGGACCCGAAACTAAACGTGTCGGTTTACCCCTTTTCATGCTAAGCTTCGACAAATGTGAAAGCATAGACAAAAATTATGGATTAAAAACAATTCTAGATGTGACAGTTAAAATAGAAGCCTTGCGCAAGAACTCGAAATCAATACCACAATGCAAACGTTGTCAGGGATTCAACCACACTCAAAAGTATTGTCAGAAAGATCCGCGATGTGTCAAATGCGCCGGCGGACATCTGTCGACGGAATGTAACGAAAGTAAGACTACACGAGCTACTTGTATTAACTGTAAAGGAAATCATCCGGCTAACTATCGTGGCTGCGAAGTAGCAAAAGAGCTTCAGAAAAGACGAGATCAAATCAAATCGAAACTCCGTCAACAACCAAAATCGGCAACAAAGGAAGTAGTTCTAAAAACAGTGCCGAAACCAACTGTGACTCGATCGAAAACTGCTGAAATAATAGCGCAGACTCAACGTGCGTCCCCAATAACTCAAAAAATGAAATCAGCTAATGTGAAATCATCACACGTCGGAGCAAAAACCTTCGCCCAAACAGTAGCATCTACAAGTGGAAAAAGCTGCGAAGAACAATCAACTCCCGCTACAAATATATTTAATATTATTTTGGAGAAACTTGACGAACAAAGCAGAACGAACAAACTTATTTTCGAAAGACTACTCGACCTCGAAAATAAGATTAACACCAAGCGTACCTTACCATGAATATGTCAATTAAAATTTTAAATTGGAATGCGAATGGTCTGCTACAAAAAATTGACGAACTAGAATTATATATTAGAGAAAAAGATATCGATATTTGTCTGATCTCTGAGACACACTTGACGAAGCAATCGTGTGTAAACTTAAAAGGGTACTGTGGTTACCATGCCTGCCGTCCGTCCGAACGGTCAAGAGGCGGTTGATCGCTGTTTATACGCGATAATATAGATCAATTAGTAGGAATAAGTATAGAATCTGATCCTATACAATTAAATACGGTTCGTGTAAAAAATAAACATTCCATTTACTGACCTCCGCGTAGTATAATTGATCAAAGCGAGCTCGAACGAATTTTCCACACTCTAGGCCCAAAATTTCGTAATTGGTGGAGATTTTAATGCGAAGCACTCCTTTTGGGGATCAAGATTAATCTCACAAAAAGACAGAAATTTATACAGAGCTGGTATGAAACTAAACTGTTATTTTTACTCGACAGGAAAACCAACCTACTGGCCGTCGGATGTTACAAAAATACCTGACGTTGTTGATTTCTTTGTTATAAAAGGTGTTTCTCGAAACTACTTACGAATTGAAGAAAGCTTTGATCTTAATTCAGATCATTCTCCCATTGTACTATGTGTAAACGATACCCTTGTAAAAAAGGAAATTCCACCTACGTTAACAAATAAACGTACGAATTGGCAAGCATTTAGAAATTATCTACAAGATAATATCGAACTTAGAGTACCGCTGAGAACAGCATACGATTTAGAAATAGAACTCGATAAATTTATAGAAGTAATACAGTGCGCTGCGGGGAGCAATACACCTCTCGCTAGAAAAACGACGATAAAACATGTATTGCGATATCCACCGGAAATACGAGAATTAGTAAGAGAGAAACGTAAGGCTCGTAAGAAATGGCAGCAGACCCGTGCAACCAACTGTCTAACCTTCTGAAGGCGAAAATTAAGTCGTTTAAAAATAATAACCTAAATACCTACTTGGCAGGCTTGTCAGTGAAAAAGGATACCCATTACTCACTCTGGAAAGCAGCCAAAGGCTTAAGAAAACCTCAACCACATGCGGCCCCAATTCGAAAAATCAATATGAGTGGGCTAAAGAAGATAAAGATAAAGCGGATCTCTCGCAGATCACTTGGAAGCAACGTTTAAATCACGCGACGGACAAACGTTTCCTGTAAATTCCTACGGTTCAAACACAAATAATGAACATTTTTGTACAAGAAATGCTACTTTGACAGAACTTAAGGAAGAATTGAAAAACCTCAAACCCAAAAAAGCTCCTGGTTATGATTTAATCACTGGAGAAGTTCTGAAAGAATTACCTCAGAAAGCGCTTCTTATGTTTCTCTACCTAATTAACGCCGCCTTTAGATTAGAACATGTCCCTAGTCAGTGGAAAGTGGCGGAAATATTAATGGTGCCGAAACCGCGTAAATCCCCAACAGACAAAAAGTCTTATAGACCGATTTCACTGCTTCCGATAATGTCTAAAGTGTTCGAACGAATATTACTCAGACGTTTAAGCCCGGTTGGGGAAGAAAGGCGGCTTATTCCTAATCACCAGTTCGGTTTTAGAAGTAAGCATTCAACTATCGACCAAGTACATCGAATAACTGATGTTATAGAAAAATCATTTGAACAAAAGCAAGTCTGCTCAGCTGTATTTCTCGATGTCTCGCAAGCCTTTGACAAGGTTTGGCACGAAGGTTTGAAACACAAGCTTCGACAGTTCCTTCCGAGAACCTTACACGATTTTATCGAATTATCTAACTGATAGAATCTTCCGTGTGAAATATGGGAAAGAATACTCCCTATTTAAGCCTATACAAGCTGGAGTACCTCAAGGAAGTGTCCTTGGTCCCCTCCTTTACTTACTGTATAGCAGCGATATACCGCAGGTCGTAGGCACAGTGCTAGGCACATTTGCTGACGACACCGCCATTTTAGTAACTGGAAAAAAAGGTCGAAGAATCAACCAGAAAATTACATTGTGCTCTAGACCGGATACACGAATGGACGAACACTCAGCGAATTGAGCTTAACGAAGCTAAATCCGTTCATATAAATTTTACGTATAAGAACGTGAATAACTTGCCCGTTTTTATAAATAATTTTCAAATACCCTTCGGTAATGAAGCGAAATACCTCGGAATGACTCTCGATGTAAAGCTTAAATGGAAGGAGCATGTCAAAAAGAAACGTGAAGAGCTCCAATTAAGATACAAAGACATGTACTGGCTTATTGGAAAATATTCCAAGCTAAGTATTGACAACAAATTGCTTATATACAAGCAAGTGCTAAAACCCGTCTGGACGTATGGTATACAACTATGGGGTTGTACCAAAGAAAGTAATAGAAACATACTACAAACATTTCAAAATAAAGTGCTAAGGGCCATCGTCAACGCACCCTGGTATATACGAAACAGCGACATCCACAGAGATCTTGGAATTCTATCAGTCCATGATATGCCATTCTGCAATTTTTGCAGATGATACATGTATTTATTCGTCTGATTCGGTAGGCTCAATAATTGAGTCTAACTTGCAATCAGGGTTGGATAGGTTGCTTAAATATCTTTCAGATTGGAAAATTAAAATTAATCCTCAAAAAACACAAGCAATCTTTTTTCTCGAAAAAGAAAATCTTGTTTTTTGCCTGCAGGAAATTTAATAGTTTGCGGAAATCAGATTGACTGGGCACCATTTGTTAAATATCTAGGCGTCATTATGGATAAAAGACTGACTTTTGGCCAACATACAAGTAATGTCGTTAGTAAAGTCAACAAAATCAATAAAGTACTATACCCATTCATTTGTCGCAAGTCAGAACTAAGCAAAGAAAACAAGCTCATAATATATAAATCTATCTTCCAAGTCATTTTGTTCTACGCAGCTCCTGTATGGGGCAACTGCGCAAACTGTCACATTAAAAAGTTGCAAGTTCTTCAAAATAAGGTATTAAAATTGATCCTGAAACTACCATGGTATTTTTCAACTTCAGAACGAAAATTCATACGGTAAAAGAACGAATTGTCCGACTTTGTGAACAATTTGTATTTTCATGTAACATATCAGATAACCCTCTCGTTTCTAATCTTGCAAATGTTTTTTGATATTATATGTTTTATTTATTAATCAATGTATAAAGTTATTGCATTTATTTACTAAATTCTATTAATACTTCATGTGTCCACAAAAGGGTACACCAATCTACAAAACTGTGATATTTTGCATGAAGGTTTTTTATTAGCTTTTCCTTCAGTTTTTTTTTCTTAGGTAAAATTGATTTTGTGCTCGTATTTAAATTTTTCATAAGTAAGGTAAGATAAACCATATCTATGTACTTCTCAATTGTAAAAATGTAAATTGTTGCTAATAAAAAATACAAACATACATACATACAAATCAGTCCATGATGAAATTACGAATTTTGCTTGTAAGCATAAGCGTCGTCTGGAAGAGCACATAAACTCTGCTGTCCGTCCAATTCTCGACGAAAGCAACGCTTTCCGCCGTCTGCAAAGGACCAAACCCCTTGACCTAGCACGATGAATTCAACCCGCGCTTAGCTGCGGTGATAGCAAGAACTCTGAATCTAGAATTTCTTGCCAAATGCGCATAAACCAAGAAAGTAAAACTGCTGGATAAGTGTAAGACTAAGTTGCAGTGGAAAAAAAAAAAAATTAAATCCATTGCCAGTCACAGCAGCTTCAGGAGAACGTAGTTCTTCTAAAATCAAAAATTTCCTTAGGAGTTAGGACGAACACAACTGAAGAATGAAGTAAGTCTTTAAAATATGATGACCTTATAATAGAAATTGCTAAAGCTTAGGCCAGAAATGCTAGCTTTGAACTGCCAAAACTGAAGAATGGGGCTACACGAAAGGCTTGCAAAGGACACTCATTTAGCTCGGACCGGCCTTGCTTATAACCAATCCAAAATTACTTGATTTCAAGCTTACTAAATTAAACATAATCTTTTAATTTAAATCATATCAACGCAATTATTGTCAATTATCTGTATATCTACACCTACAATAAACACTTTTTCTTTTTTATCTGCTTATTTACTGTTTATTTTAGTAGTTTGTATTTATTGCCATATAGTTTTGTAATTTAATATGTACTAAATACATTTTCAGTAGTAAGGTTATGCATATTAACCAAATCTCTTGGTACCACTATTAATAAAATAGATTATATTCGATATTTTAAGAGAGAGTGTGAATATTGCAATATTGTATTTGGATCAGTTTTGAGTGTTTCAACAAAACAACGATTCAAAGCACATAGCCAGGATTTTGAAGGCGTGTGTTTGCACTTCAATAGATACATACTTAGTCCATTTCTAGTGCTTAACCTGGAAATATTTATATAATTTGTTTGAAAATATTTGCACAACGTTACTCAAAAACTGGTCGAATCAGAGCGGCCATGAAAACCAAACGGGGGTAAATAAACTCCAATCCTGGTCAGATTAAAACGTTTTGCCTAATCTGCAGATCAATTACCGGAAGTTAATTTGTTTAGAGTGATTATACATAAATAGACAGTATATCTATCTATATACAGTTAATGTCTAATGATTGCTCTGAAAATAAAATCTATAAATATAAGCTAAGCTAGGGTTAAGAAGCTTTGTTCCAATGTTGGTTTTTGTATCAATGTTGGGGTTAATGAATCTACTTTATGAACATTTGATTCGTTCGTTCATTTGATCCTCCTTATGATTTTTAATATCTTTTAACATCGAGATTTGACAAAAAAAATTCGTACAAGTAACGACCGCATTTTCAAATAAAAATAGCTATAATTCATCACATTAGTAGAGATGACTAACCGTATCAGCTTTTCGCAACAGGTCACACGAAAAAGCCAGATGTGAACCCATAGAATCGGTCTTGTTATAGCCCACGCAATAGATCACGATAAGGAGACTTTCCTTTTGCTGAATTGTTCTGGTGCCTGCAGCATATCTTCGTATGGTCTGATCAAGGAAAGATGAGACGAATTTATTAACAAGAATACTGACTGCAAAACTAAAACTGCTTTTAGAAAATTGAAGAAATTGAAATACAAACCAAAAAAAACCATGTAAAACACAAACACATTTTATATAAGATATTGTTAAGATTGATTCTTAAGACGGAAAGTGTCTGTATCTCATATTTGGCCTAGTTTCTTGTGTACAAATCTAGAGTCAACGGTGACTAGATTAAGTAAATCTTACCGGTCAAGTGATTAGGATGATATGTATGTGTCATATAAAGGCATGATGATGTCTTGTGATGCATCGCAGTGGTCTGTTGGCATTGGATGGTAGAGTTGGATTTGAATAAAATTATAATATACACTTTATGTTTGTATTTTCCTTGTTTGAAATCTAAGTAGTGAATACTTAAGTACACATTTCACCCCTGTGTAGGCAAAATATCCTTCATGTAAAAAGGATTGAGTAAAATGCAACTGATAAATTCTACCATAACTGTGCGAAGAAATTTCAGCCCCATCGAAATTATTATATTACGCTTGTTTTTGCGTAAATATACACATAATATATGTATTTATACAGAAATAAATCTACGGAGACTGAATTTCATGAAATGAAATAACGACAGATTTGGCTTTACTTGCTTTCAAATTTGATTTAACCGATAGCGTTACGATTTATCGGAACTCAGATTCAATTGAAAAGTTATCGCTTTGACAGTAGTCTTTCTTTCCTCGTTGTTTCCGCATTTTATTTTCCTGGAAAGGGAAAACTTTGAATAACGAACATTACCAAACCATCGGCAGTTTTCAACTTCAAACTTCGCCCGAGGCAGAAATGCGCAATATTGATTTTTGGAACAGATACGTATGTACATATATATTGTTCCACATCCGTACTTATTTGAAAAAAAGTGCTGAGAGCGCAAAATAAATTTGAGGTAGGGACAGGTTTTTGCGATACATCATCATTTATAACTGATTGCTCGCATGCATAACATTGTGTACATTTAAAAGTTCGCATGGTTTAAGAAAAGAGATACAGAATTCACCTGTTAGAAATTATATTAGCGAGAACAACAAATGGTGATGTTCTGATAGTCAATTTTACGTTAGCATTCAAATAGTAGTACAGGTGACCTAGGATGAGTGAAATTCGTTTTAATGGGTGGACAAAGTAAAGATAATGATTGTCACTGCAAAATGTGGCATATGTAAATATAAGTGATGGCATAAAATGTGTCATTTTTAGAAATGACCCGTTTGGAGTAGCAGACACTTTTTGTAACCTTCTTGCATGGCAATTTAATGTCAACTGAATGTAAAGTTGTGAATATACTGTGCTTGTGAATCAGTAGATCTCAATATTGATACGTAGTTCATCAAACTTGTGATGAATTTAGAGTTTTAATGGCTTTTGTACGATACTTTCTTACTTAAAGTTTTTTTGAAATAAGAAAACATTTATTAAAGGCATTATTGCAATACTTTCTGTTAAATTATGTGCATCACAAGTTCGATGCACCTACTTACATATCATTATTGAGATAAAGTCAATGAATGGTTGGTTTGTCGACACATGAATAGAAGAGAAACAATCGTAAATTAAATTCGTTTAAACGGTTGGGATCATCGGAATTCTTGGAGAGAGAATTTCCTCACCTTTGAACATTCCTGTGAATCACATTGTCCATGAGTTTTCTCACCACCAAACACGTTCCGATACATAGTTTTGGTTGTTTCAGATTTCGAAGCATTCTGACTACCCAGGCAACGTTCAGTTCTAAATTTTGCGGTGGCAAGTCAGTCAGGCAGATTCAATGATAAAAATTCAGTTGGTTGCTTCGTCATCGTTTGTTACACAGTCGATAGATTAGAAGCAGTGGCAGACTGTTTGATCTTAAAGTGTGAAGTTTAAGTGATTGGAGAGTACACAATAGAGAGCTGGGATTTTTAAAACTGTAGCTCATGAGGTAACACATATCTTCAGTCAAGCATGGTTACGTATTGTATGTTTTTATGATGTGTATGAGGTCGGGGTTCCCTCAAATGACATAAATTCTCGAAGCTGAGACGATAAAAAGAGAGATATCATAAAAAAAACCGTGCGTGTCCATCGCCAAACAAGGAATCTATCAACGAATTTGTCATATCCGCTTGTAATTTTATATAGCACTGAACGCATTCTCTCTACCATAACGAAGTACTTCATACATGTAAATATCAAACCTATTATTTCTTTCCAATAAAGCGTGCCTACAGAAGAGGTTGTGTTATACAGTTGCAATGAGGATTATCGGAATTTTACATTTTATTTGTATCTAATATAAAGCGGATGCGTGTAGCGCCACCCATATTATTATATTAATTACAATAATATAATAATATGGGTGGCGCTACACATCGTGGACGGCCAGGGGCTATCTTATTTTTTTATATACATTTTTTGTTTTATTTTGTAATTAATTTTTCTTACATTCTAGATAAAAAATAATTAAATCTAGCTTAACTAACTTAACAGTTGTTCTTACATCTCCTACTGATGAAAAAAACTGGTAAAAAACTTGACTTAGCTTATCCTATCTTAACCTGCATTAAACTAACTTTACCTATCATAAAAACTTATAATTTATCTTAACTATGTCCGTAACAGTACGGACACGTGCACCAGGGCGTATATGTTATGTATATGCCTAACATATATAATTTATACGCCGTGGCGCACCTTTTGTTTGGTTTTTTTTCTTTTGCATTTTTTTGTTTTGAATATTTTTTTTATGTATTTATTTTATATATTTTTCTTTTTATGTATTTTTTTATATATGTATTTTTATTTTTATTTCTATTTCTATTTTTTCACCACCAGTAAAATTGCCGTTCTTTGGCAGACTCTCTCCTGTCTCGAGCAGAGATCGCTCTACTGAACCGGAGGAGATCCACGTGACCGCGAACGACATCCCGTTCGTATTGGAGTCGCTTGTCCACAGTTCGGCGAACGACGTGAAAGATGACAGGACATACTTGTGAATCCTGTATTAGGCCAATTGTGTCGAGATAGAGGGGGAATAAAGCCGGTGAGGCGCACTCTCTTATGGTATATAACATTGGGGTAGTAAGACCCAAAGATCATACTATTGGAAGAAGTCATAGCTAGTGCAATATGCCTTCTGATCTGCAATAAAATAATCTATCATGTTCAGATAACCTTCACTCTGGTGTCAAGTTGTCTGCTGCAAAACAGCCCCCTTGCCACAGAAAGGCCCTTTTTAGAGCAATATCTATATGTTTGTAAAAATACAGATATTGATCCAACCAAATGCCAAGATACCTAAAACACGGGTCAGATATGCTGAACTTACGCCAGTTTGTGAGCGTATCCCATGATGCCATGTACAACGGCGTCCTGAAAAGGATAGTTTCACACTTTACTAAGTTGACCTGAAGTTGAAGTTCGGACCTGATCTGTACCCGACTAGATCGTCGGCGTACGCAATTAAGTGCGGCATGTAACATATAAGATCTGCAGTGAATATTGAGAACAAGAGCGGGCGAACCAACCGCTCCCTGTTGCAGCCCATGTTTTATGTCAAACACCGTGGCAAAAGGTGTCGAACGCCTTCTCCAAGTCAATTAAACAGGCGTATTGTTTCTTGTCTTTGTTCCATTGAATGTCAGATACTAGTTTAGATGCGGCATGTATGGTTTCATGCCCCCCCCCTGAATCCGAACTGGTTGTCCGGTATGATTTTATTTTCCTCAACCCATTATTTCAGAACTCGAATAACTATCTTTTCAAAGGAAGAAAACTGATCGACCGGAGATTTGTCGGGATGGATTTGTCTCTGTCCCGTTTTGGGACTGTTGTTGCTCTGGTTGCAGCTCTTTTCCAGTCTGCCGGAATAAGCATTACTCAGCGGGGGGAAAGATGCCGGAGCACAATATTCAGTATTCCATCGATTCCCACTGACTTTTTCTTCCTTAGAGAGTTAAAGATACCCTGGAGATCTCCTTGAAAAATCAAAATTCGCCATGTTCTCGTCACTGAAACTGGTGAAACCAGGTTTCTCAGATTGCCATTGACTTATCTCGTTTCGGAGATCGAAGTGGTTTAGCGAGGCTCTGTGCTCCATTTCGTGATTCGGCTAACGAACCTCGTTGACCGTATACACTCGCTGGAATACAGCACCAATTGCTTTCACCTTCTCCTGGGGATCTTCAACCACAAAGAAGGTATTGTCTAGTACTGCCCCATTAGGATCGATGCGAGCTGACGTCAGTAATTTAATTTTATTTGTTGTCCTGGGAAGTCTAACGGTCTGAATGTCGTTTTGATTTGTGGGAACACATCCGGGTTATTAGATCGTACGGCCCGGATTTTACTGCCCCAGTGCAAGCTTATAGCCAAGTTAGAATTTATACGAATTAACTGTTGGAGGTTCTTGATCTCCGACTTCAATGCAATGAGCTCCGCGTTTTATGGATCTGTAAACCGCCTGTGCAAGAGTTAGAGTCTTGACAACAGTCTACTTTTGTGCACGTGAAGTGCCATCGATGTAGTATTTCGTTTGGTACGTTAAATACGTCGTCCTGTCATACCCGTCAACCTCCTCGTTCGTTAGGATTCTGTTTGTTGGAGGACTAATGCCAATCGAACGTAGTTCTGTGGATAAAGTCTAAAGTCTAGGCCAGCGGGCCTTATTGTAATTATAAGGACTCCTCTGGACATACTCCTCCAGTTCTTCCATCTCGTTCGGGAGCTGAATAGCCGCGAAGAGTCCGCAGTTATCAATCTCGTACTCCACCGCAGTTAGACAATTCCGTGTGCGTCTTTCCCCGTCTAGTATCGCCAGTCGTCTGTCGATCAGCAAGAGATCCAGATAAGACCCGCTTCTGGGAAACGCTGACCTATCGGTTGCAAACAAATCGAGCTTGAGCTCAATATTGTGCTCTGCCAACCAGTTATACAGTGGGGTCGCACACGTTATGCACTCTATTGCCCCATTCTCTATGCTTGGAGTTGAAGTCCCCAGCAATGATATAATAGTTTTCGTCCGAGCTCATCGCCTAGCTTGTCAGCGCCAACTCGTGTTGTGCGTGCTATTATTCTCTCACGAGCGGAACGGACCTACAGTTTTATACCGACTCCGAACAGCCAAGTTTGAGAAGTTTTTTGTAGACAGTCTCTTTGAAGAGCATTGTCAGTGACTCGAAAGAGGTCGGGCAGTGAAAATAATTTTTGGTCGTATTAGGAATCGAACCCAGACACCGAGGTTCAACTGCGTACGAGTCGACGCACGGACATACAACGCCACGGTCGCCATAAAGTAATTACAAAAATAATAAAAATGGTAACTACGTACATAAAAAGTATTATAAATCAACAAAAGCAAAACCCAATGGTTTAGATGGGTAGAACGATTCGAAGGTGCAATAATAGGACAAGAAAATACACCAGCTTCTACATTACATTGGTCAAGAAACTTTCGACGTTCTGTCTGACAAATTGGCACCCCCAAATCCTAAAGCCTAATCCGAGGTAATCAAGGGTCTGTCTGAAATGTTCCAGTTCCATTGGAGATAATGGAAAACTATGGTTTTCATCTGCTAAATCAAAACGACGCAGAGACTGTGGAAGAGTTTTGCATAGCACTACGCAAATTGGCTTTACCTTGCCATTTTGGTACCTATTTGGAGACAGTGCTACGCAATCAGTTTGTTTTCGGAATACGAAGACCTTGAATACAAAACTGATTATTAGAGACTCCAAAATTGATACTAGGAACAGCGTTGACCACTCTACTCCCAATTTTTTTATTGAATTAAATGTTAACAACTCTATGCTAGCTTTCGAAATTGACAGTGGCCCCCCGGTTACAATAATCACGAACGACATCCACCACATTTTGACTAGCTTTCGAAGTCTCCAATGGATCTCCAATGGGATGTAGTTTATGGAGGAAACTCCTTAACTTCAGAAATACAAAATAAATCGAGATTCAAATACCGAATATTTATTATACATATCAGTGACACTGATAAATGATAATAATGTATGTATACAAAAAATGTTCAAAATGGCGGCTGTGCATAATTTTGCATTGATCCTCGTACTAAAATTCGAAAACCAAGTTCTTAGACATTTTTTCCCACTCATAATCTTTTGGGACATCGGCAGATGATTTTTCGAAAGTTCTAGAGCGGTTTAACCGTTTAAGAAGGTGTTGACAATGCTTTCTAAAAAAACTGGGTCCATTTCCAAAAACCTATGTCCAGACGTTTGGTTTTAGTAAAAAGGATTTTTTCGCCATTATTTCTTGAGACAAGGTTAGGTTAGGTTGTAGTGGCTGACTGCTGAAGGCATGGTAAAATTTCTTTTGTTTTAAGGCAGGTGGTGTCTTCTAGCCATTTGTTATTGGTGGTCTTAATTGTATGTATCTTCAAAAGATGGTAGGCTGTAGCGATCGGCATGGAAGGTGGTACCCCTGTGATTGATAGGGAGAAGGTTGTACCATACCCGGCGAGTTCATCGGCTTTGCAATTGGCTGGTATGTCACAATGTCCCGGCACCCACATGAGATGGTGATACCCTTTTTTGATATCACGTTTTTTTTGAGCCATGACAACGTCTCTTTAATCGCTATGGTTTCTGTCTGAAAGACGCTACTGTGATCAGGGTGCTTCAAGGAGATGGCAATGTTGAGATCTTCGGAATAGAAACGCGCACCCACCCCTTCATTAGTCTTCGATTCGTCTGTGAAGAGAGACAAGGTAATAATACAATTTTTGTAAGGTAGGTTAGGTGGGCTGCCAGCAACATTGCCAGGACACTTAGACCATGGTGGTCCACTGTGATACCCATAGTCAGACTACTACCACTGATCGTCTACTTCAGTGATAGTGCCTGTGTATTTTTTTAAGCTATAAACATAATATATAAATAGTGTTGACAAGTATTAGTCTAGTATAATCTGTTGCTATTAGGCAGGAGCCGAGACTACATAACAAAAAAATCTATATGATATGATCTGATTGAGAGAGAAAATAAGTTATGAGCAAAACAATTTAATAGAAATTCTATTGAACAATGATAGGAAGAGAAAAAACACTTTTTAACATTTCTTAAGAATATGTAGCAATTTTTTTCTCCCACTACACTTTGATCTTACTGATCCAATTAAACAGAGGTTTTTTCCATAGTTTTCCTCCTAATTCGCTTTTATTTATACATTAAATATCCTTACTTATGAAATAATTGTATTCTCAGCAGTGAGGTTATTTTTAACCGCATATCTGTGCAAGTTAGAGCAATTTATACTATTATTGTCAAACCATTCTTATACTATGCGAGAAATAAATAAATATCTACGGCAGTGAGTTAAATAACCGATGCGCGGTAACGTAATAAAAACAACATGAAGTTGCTGGGTTTGGTTAGTAAATAATGACTTTCATGAAGCCTACATACGAGTATGTAAAATCGTAATAACCGCATTTTCAAAGACCATTTTTAAGACTACAAATGCCTTATTTTTTGTCCATAGATCTTTCAATTGCTTGGAGCTGGAATGCTTGGACAGCCATCTTTCTATTCGTAGAAGTTTCTTCTCTTCCCGTCTTCCAAGCCGATGCCGCTCTTGCGTTAGCCTTGGGAAGCACATGTTTTTGACGTGGAATTTAAAAAAATTAAGACCGGTTGTACTATGTTATTTCAGTGTAGAAGCAGATACAGTTATTTCTTCGAGTTTAAAGGCATTTGATATGGTCATTCATGAAATTTTACTCAGCAAGTTATACAGGGAGGTCTTAAGGGGGGTAATTCACAAATGGTACTCTTCATACTTATCTGAAAGGATTAAACGAGTTACAGTAAGTGGTGTTTTAAGTGATCTGTTGATATAGGCGTACCACAAAATTCAGTGTTAGGTCCCTTGTTATTTTTGATATATGTTAAATCATTGTTTTATAAAAATCTCAGCAGTAGTATTACAGTTTCGTCTGTATTGCCATTTTAATATAATATGAATTGGATTAGAGCATGAGCATCCGTAAGTTGTAATTAAGAACAATTATTTACATACGAGTATTTAAGCTAGGTTTAAGTACAATAATTTTTGTCTAGCATCTAACTAGAATAAGTGGAAACAAATAAAAAAAATTTCAAATTGTGTATGATTAACCCCGTGGGATTTCAGATTAATTAAATAATTTGTATTAAATTAAATTCAATATTAAATACCATTTTTGATATATGCACATACCTACATAATGCGTAAAAACAATAGGTTATGTTCACGGGAGCTTTTCACTGATGTCATTGCTTTTTTTATTGAAGAAGATGTTAGATAACGCCTAATGACAATGTAATCAAAATATACCTTCACGAAATTGAACAATTTAAAATCTATTAATTGCATGTTGCTTATTGAAAAAGTAGCATGGATGGTTATAATACACTTAATCCAATTACAGACTGTAATTGCAGATTCACCACTTCAGAGATTGTGCATCAGCCAGAGAAGCGTGGATTAAGCTAAACCATTTTCACGAATGTCTATTTTTCACAAATAATGACGACACGGGTAAATGAAGGCGCTGACATTTGAAGTCGTGTTACTAAAATTACTGAATTGTATCAACGTTGCTTGGAATTTGCGAAGTGTTAATTCATTTAGTAACAATTCTTGAGTTTATACAGGAAAATTTCGACATATTGTGTTATTTTAAATTCGATATTAAATACCATTTTTCGTTTTCCACATAAAAGCAATATAATATCTACCTAAATATGAACGTTAATGCCCAAGAAGCAACTCAATTAAAGTTTTCACGAATTGGTGAGTGCTGTTGAGCAATCCTTATATCACAAGAAATACGCACTAATCGCATTTTTAGCCATAGGAGGTGCTTTTAAGAATGTAGTTAGTCATAGTCAAGTGGAAAACGAAATCTTCCTGAGTATAATTCCAGTCGTGGGAAAAAGAATAGAGGGCTAGAAGAGATATATATTTATTCAGTAATTAAAAATACGCAATACTCAATCCAGATGGGATTGTTCGAAAACAACTTTTCTAAGCAAAATTCTAAGAAAAAACAGCGACGGCTTGGAATAATTATAACAGTCTAAGAAGAGATTATGATTTACTTAATATAATTCAATTACGCCGTCTTCCAAGGGCTAAGTCACTTTGCATTTATTGCAGCGTCAGAAGGAAATTTGGTGCTGAGCTACTGTTTTTGCTTTTGGGTTGAAACAGCTCTAGGTAAATTTTAGCTGCACGAGCAAGTACTCGTGTTATGCTCGCTACAGTTTTCTAATGAACTACGTTTTAAAAATTTCTAAACATTACTGATTGCAGTAAACTCGTTCCATTAACGTTGAGTGTATGGGAATGTGGACAAAATCACATTTTTTGTAATTTGCATTTAATGAATTTCAGGAACATAAACCAAGGGTATATTCCATTAAAATTATTATTTAGAAGTTTTAAATGCGTTTTTACAAAACATCGAATACTGGTCCATTCCACAATCAGAATGTCTTATAACTTTAAAACAACATCCACGTGATTTTATACTTTTAGCTTTAATTGATTGAATTGATTTTTGCTTGATATTTTTCTGTTGTTGATTCTTCAACTATTTAATCAAGTATTTGGTTCTTTTTAATGACTGACGTCTGTAGATTAAAAAATACTATGCTTATTAGCGACATGAGCTATTTACAAAGTAAGTGAAAAGGGTATGATTTGCTGGTGCTAGTGACCACGCAAGCATCCAGCTTACAGCCACAATCTCCATATCAACATTGTCATCGTTTTAACAACAAAAAACTGTAAGTTAAGAAACTTTTCCATATTTAATAACAAAGTCTTAATTCAATAGTAAAACAAATCAAAATTAACATTTATTTCAGTCAGCATCCATCCACTAATAATCTGACATATTATTTATTTATTCATTGATTTATGTATTTATATATTCATGTATTTGTTTATTTGTATTATTTATTGATTCTGCTATTTGCTATTTAGCTAGATATTTGCCATTTACGTGCTCTGTTACAATACCAGTTCTGTCCTTTTAATTCCTTGTGTCCTTGACTTTATATATTCTTCTCTGTAACTGATACCCTTCTGGTAACTACAAGTTAGAAAATATCAACAATCAAATGGGGTTTTTTTTCTTATAGTTTTTCTCCAATGAGTTTTTTTTATTACTATGCATTATTCTAAATCTATAACTTTTTTTCAGTTGTAAGATATTATAATGTATCAAATCTCTGTGCCGGCTGTGCAAAACAAAATTAAAAAATGTAAGCGCAATGTTAACTATAAAAACTATTAAAAATTCATCTGACATACTTTTAACTGACCCTAGGATCATTATAAAAATTATGTCCCCTAAGACCAGCCCCCCTTTTAATTATTTAACAAACAACATTTTTAACATTTTAAGTTAAGAAACAAGATAAATAAAGTGTCAGTAACATTATAATAATCATAAAATGGACATACCTTCCGTATATTCGAATTTTTATCAAAATCACTTCCACTATTATTTTTGTTGGTAAACAATCGTTTCCTGCACTACTGAAAACTGTATGCAGACTACTATTATATACGCGCACAGAGAGAAGAACTATTGGCCAATAGAGTAATATTTTTTTGTTTGGAAGAAGGGCAAAAGCGTTTACTACTGCGCTGTACTTTGTGTACCAGCGGCTGACTACTGGGGACCATCCTATGTATAAACTGGGAAGACATACCTTATACAGAGCATTTATAACTGCTTTTTATGAATGGTACTTTCCTTCATAAAGGTCTGAATCTAAATATGACGCCGCCCGAACTTCAGCAGATATGTATACTTACATACACTTACGCAGTAATCGATGCTGCATATTGAAGTTCTTCGTTAGTTTTTCAGACCAATATATCAAAGAGTTAGTTTTACTTAAAGGTTTGGGCAAGAGGAATTAAAAAAGCATTTTCAACCATTCATTATGGCGCTTGACAAACGTAGCACGTTTACAAAAACATTGTTACTTAAACTTGAGCAATGTTACATTTTTACATTGTCCAAAACGTAGTCAATTAGTTTCTACGTTTAGAATCATTTCCAATCTTAGAACCGTTTCCAGTCGAGTTTGTTCTGCAAAATTTGCTAACCTCTTTAGCAATTATTAGCAAGAAAATTTTTGAAAATTAGCTTGCTACATCCTGATATCTTTTCAGGAGAACACGCATTGCAATACACAACACTAATTTGACAAAAAATAGATCAAAGACCAGGCGTGATTTCTTTGTTTTCGGATACTGGTCAACGCATTGTGTGTTGGTGTGATTTATGTTCAAGTGATATTGGTTCTAAATTCTAAGATCCAATTAGATTTGTATTATTCTAAAATTTTATCCTGTACTGACATAGAATTTGCCCAAATCATACACATATCGCTGTTGTGTACAGCGATACTGAGGTTTTGTGTATGCCCTGTGATGACAAAAAAAATAAGAAAATAAAAAAAAAATACATCTCATCAATTTAAATAAAAACCAGTAAAAAAAATTCCTTTATTGTAACTGATCTAATTTTTTTTATCAGCCAGCGCTGCGTTAGTCCCGCAATTTAGAAATGCATTTTTGAACGTATAAAACGTATACGGTTATATTTACTTATCGTCTTCGAACAATATTGATTTCCCTTTGTGTATGCATACTTTTTTTATGAGATTTGATTTATGTTTCAAATAAACCTTGACCTTTTATGGAAGTACATAAAAATCTCATTCAGAATTAACGATTGAATGAATTGGACTCCTTATGTTTATTCTAAATGATGTCCAATATAAAAATATTCACCCGCAAAAGGCCTATAAACACTAAATGGAGTTTGATTAATTACACTTCCACTCAAAAATTATTTAGAGCGTACGATACGACGAGCATTTTTTGGTGATTAAAATTAAATATATGACTTTTATCTTTATCAAAGATTCAAAATTAGCCAGAAGCTAGAAGACATTCGGTAAAATTGATTTGGATTAGAAATATCCCACGTTACATTAAAAGGTAGGGTTTTGCTTTGATAACGTGCATACACATCTTTGTTATTTATATTGTATTTTTTCCAGATTATCTTCTAGATCCATTGTTTCGAATAATCATAGAAGACGAAGTATTTTCCTCAATTTCTGAAGAAGGTAGTGGTCTATATAGTATGTATGTATGGTATAATTATATGGACGATTTTGTAAAGCTTGCATCATATCTAATATAGTGCATATATGTATGTACATATGCTTAATATTCCCGAATAATGTTATACAAGAATGGGGGTTGTACAGTGTGCGACGTAAGTTCCCACAATTTTTTTTGTATGTTTCAACATTGCAAGTTAATCCATGTTAATGTCAATCCCATCTCTAAACGATCATGTGTTGTGAAAAGAAAGTTCAAGAGCAATTGGCCCACGGCTCCCATACAAACCATGCTACTGTGCGCCGCTCCGTAGTGCCAGATTCAATCCCTAAATGTATATACTTTCAATATTCGCGGCCCCACTTCTTTCGACTTACTGACAATGCTCAAAGAGTATCCACGTCTAGAAGAATCTCTTGTTGTAGAAGCTAGGTCTGAGTCCACCTATTTTTTAGTTGTTACTATTATTTAACACTTAATTTACTCTTTCTCACGATTGTTTCGCCTGCGCCATAAAACACCAATTTTTCGGATGCCATTTTGCCGAGGTTTATAAGCTTCTATCACGAAGATAATTTTGACGTGTGTACAGAAGGTTCTTGAGATTGTGCAAGAAAATAAAACCATCTAGTTTTTTATCGGTGAATACTAAATTGGCAACACTAGATGCAATCATATATCCCCATATTATGGCAGATCTCAACTTATACATCTTTATGCTAATTACTTACTTTTGAGATTGATTTATATGTTTAGAAATTATCCTTCCATAGCCATTGTTACCTGTTCCATTTCATATTTTTTCAAGGAAAACAAGTATTTTTATAAACAAATGATTTATTTATTGAAGTTTTGATTTTTGTTTCTTTCCCTTCCCTTTTATTTCTTTACATTATCCACGGAATTATTTTTAAAATTAATTATCAGATAAATATTATAGCATGGAATAAAGTTTTTTATTGAATGTACAAATTGTTACTATCTAGCTTATGAATAAAAATTCTTTTGCCTGTTTACCATTAAGTAGCCTTACATATTTTACAATACAATTAATTGTGGATTCAAAGTCACTAAGAACCAAAGTTTCAGCTCGTGTGTACTTACAGTTTATATTATAAAATCAAGTACGTAATTTTATTTTACAGATTTAATCAAAACATTCACCACCTTAAACTAGCTCATATGATATTCGATTAGATTAAGTTCACATTAATTACAATATAACTATTATTAGGTTTAAGCCTTATTCAGATGCAAGTATGCAAAATGATATTTATATCAGTATGTTCATCCAATCATTGGGGATTTGGTTCATGCATGGGATCCAATAAATCACTCGATATTAAAGGATCTAATGTTATCACGTTGTAAGAGATTAATTTGTGAGCTACTCGCAGGCGAGTGTAGTTTAAGAAATCTTATTATCCCTCAGTGGACACATGTTTGGATGTATTCACAACCTATGTATACTATTTCCCAAAGAAAATTGTACTCCCTTGTCGGGTGTGTGAAAATGAAAAATGTAAAAATCACTTAAATCACTCCTGGTCTTGTTCGCCATCTTCCTCCATTATTACTTCATGATGTACACTGGTGCGCGTCCTATGGGATGACGTTGACGCTGTGACTGGAATGGCACTACTGGGCGGCAGTGGTGGCGGTGGTATACTCTCAAGTTCACGCGAATCCACGCTTGGGCAATGGGAATTCGGAAAACTGTCGCATTCAATTGATACGGCTGTCAAATTTGATGGCTTCGGCGGCGATGACTGGAATAATGTGGGCGATCCTGAGACATTGTTCTCCATCACAGTGCTGGTAGTCGATGGTAGAACACCACTAATCAGTCTTTGGGGAATTTCATTTGTTCGATTTAATAAATAATCCAGGTCATGAGAAATTCTATCAAGCATTCCATTGATGGAATCTTCCTCCTCTATTACCGCGGTCTCCTCAAGTTGTGTCACTCTGGTATTCTCTTTCATTTGACTGGCAGGGTTTTGCGGCGTTATCAATTGTCTATCAGACCCATCAGTCACAGCAATAGCGGAACAGTTGTCTCCTTGATCTATGGATGACGATGTAATTGTTATAATTGGTGTAGGCGGTGACGGATCCAGACCGTGAAGTCCCATGCTCATACCTCCTGAGCATGAGGCAGGTGGAACAGTTGCAGTGGCTGCTAGGGGATCGAAGGTGTGGGTTATTTTTGGTGTTTCAACTATGGTGACACGCTTCTGAGACTTTGGTGTTTGTGTTTTCACCGATGTTGACGCTGGGTGTGAACCTGGGGTAGTTATTGTAGGGACACATTCCACAAAGGGCTTGTGGTGCTGTTGGCTGCTTCTATTTGGACTATTTTTAGTCAGAATTGTACTGGTTCGAATTCCAATGATGCTGTCTGTAGATTGAATGGACGGAAACAGTAAATTAAAATTTTAATTTAATTGGTACTATTTACTATTATTATTGATTATTGTAATATTTTTTGGTTACTAAGCTAGTTGAGGAATTATTTCCTTTGAAATTTATGTAATAAAATAATGGAAGTGTAGGTATACGACGATTGAATTAGACATCTGGTTTCATTTTGTTCATACTTTTCCTCTTTTTCATGCATAGGCATTTAATATACATATACATATGTACAAGGATGATAGTGGATATAGTGGAATGTGAAAGGAAATACTCTTCGGTGAGGTCTTTATTTTGTTCCCCAGATTTTAACCTAAAAACTATACCCGCTTTGTCTTCAATCGTGAAGATTTTTCGGTTTTTACCGAGAGTGGGGCCTACAATAATTTCAACGACCACGCGTCATACAGAAAAATTCGCATTAGAATGAATAAACTCAAAAATAATAATAAACACAAAACAAAAATAACAGCATATCAACAAGGAGTAAGCGTAAAATACCCAAAATTTTATCTATGTGTACAGATATTTCATCACATATGCAAGCGTACAGTGCCGTTTCCGAACAAATAAAAAATGCAGTCGCGTCGGTAGCCGTCGGTGTTAGTCGTTGTAACCAATATTATGCATGCAAAAATAGGTCGCCTTAAGTGGTATGTCGTTTTAAGTGATGTCGTTGTAAGCGATATGTTATTCAATGAGATTATAATAGAACTCAGTTAAGACGTTATAACCGATATGTCGGTTTAACCGATGTCGTTGTAAACGGTTTGTCTGTATTGTGAATCTTTACATATCGATCTTCTAAAGATTAATGCAGTAATTACTCACGTCCTTTGAATTCATAAATTCTGTTTTAGAAATAAGAACTGAAGTTGTGCGAAAGTATACACTGCACTTATAATTTTCTCAAGATTGTTATATACATTTATGTACGTATGATGGATACTGCACATATCATGGATTCAGATATTTTGAGATAACAATAGCTATAATTAGTAATAAATTTGGTAATTTCTCAATTTCAAACAAGAGTGTTTGTACGGCTGTATGCATACTCTACGCTCGGAATTGTGACAAGACTTTTCGGAAATGAAAAATTCTAATCCTTATAATATCATATAGAGATGAACTACCATAGACAAGTTTCATAGGATGGATGAAGTGATTTCAAATTATTCAACTATTGTATTATGCGTTATTTCTGATTGAGTACGCATATTGGGTTCGTTTATTTATTGTCCCATATTCAAGATTACATTTTCTTCGATTCATATATGGAATAGTTATGTTATATGTTAAAGCAGATGATAACAATTCTTCTTAAATTCCATATGTATGCACGAGATTAAAAAAAAAAATGTTTAAGAACACCAACAATTTACTACCTTAAAAGAATACTGCTTTTTCTTGAATTCTCATATCCTTTGTTAATTCAAATAAAATCCTAAGCAAAAAAATAAAAACTAGTTATCCAGGGCATCAAAAATGCACATCAAGTACGGTAGAAAATTGTATCCTTTCAAAGTGTATTACATGGGAATTCGCATCTGCTTTGTTGGAGAATATTCTGTTGAAAAGACTGCATTCGCTTCTTATTTTTCATTACCGTATGCAATTTGCTACACATCTAACTGACAACTGGGTCCAACTTGAATGAAGGTGGAACACACGGGTGGATCCGCGGTGGCCTAGGAGGACTCCCACTTTGGGAGTATTTAAATATTAAACGAACACGAACAACCCTGGTGCATGAACGTTTTGTCACGTCCTGCTTTTGGACGAGCGCTGCAAATGGAGAGGAACTGTCATACTGCATATTGTTCCAGGGCTTGGTTGCATTTTTTGTTCCCTCCATTACGTCATTTGATAATTATATTTGAAATGTTACGAAGTAAGAAGAGCATTTAGTACATATATACCTACTATAACTATACATTCTTGTCTGTTGTGCTTTATATCAGATTTTGGGCATTTACGGAATCTTAACTTCGTACCAAAAATGTATCCACAAATATTTGCCATGGCTTCTTGAGTGCATAAAGGAAGAAAGTATACAAGATATGTAATAAATTGCAAGAAGAAATTATTTTGAACTCTCTTTCGTAGTTTAAAGAAATGAAGCACAAGTTGACTTTGTCAAAATGTAATTTCAATATTGACTTTTTTTTACTTTTTGAACGTGGCCTTCGAATTGAATTTGCAATAATTAAAACAAATTCAAGTCATTATGTATATTAAAATTACGTTGAAGTTTCAATTGTCGAGGTGTTTCCTTTTTAAGGATTAATTTTGAGTCACAAATCAAATGAATCATTGAATATAGGTACATACATACGTGTATGACTTAATTTATGTTTTAAGTTGCATTATAACTAGATGCAGCTCTTGCCCTAATTTTACACATTGTATGGAAAGATATGATATTTTCGATCAATTAAGTTTACATAAAATGTAATTTCAACAAAATTGTGGGGCTGTATTGCAAGTTTCAACACAGTTTTGTTGACCGAATAATGTCAAATAGGGGAAATAACGAATGCTTCCCATGATCTGACATGAGCCCTCTTGATAAGAAAAATCTTATCGGTGAATTTGAAAGAAATGGTTTCCACCAACAACCCAGTCACATACATGACATACATGACATATTTCGAAACGAAACTGATGAAATATCATGTCAAGTATGAAAAGGTCATCTTTCATATATATGGTCAACTATTATATATATTATATAATATATTAAATATGTTCGATCAATTAAATATGGCGATTCAGGACGAAGTTCCATTAACGAGAAAAAAACGTATGTGCTAGCAAACATTTCATTGAACCAACCTACAGTACACAAAAAAAATAACTCGATGTACGCCGAAGCAGAGAACAGAATGGTTACTAAGGCTGATATAATTCATAACAATTTTTATTCAAAAAGATTCGTAGAACTAATAAAACAAATTATATTTTGTCTATCTTGTGCATTTACTTCATTTAGAACAGGTTCGCCTTTTTTCACTTGGGCCTGTACATTCTAGGGAACATAAAAGTACAAGAAGGCTGGTGTGAATTGCAAAGTCATTATTGGAATTGATTTCATCACGCAACTTAACGAAAGTTTAAAGTAAAGTGGTGAAAGATTGGTTTCAGCTGTTTAAACAATCCTGTTCAATCCGAAAGTGGGTATTTTAAAATAAGTTTAAAAATATTTTAAATTTCTGTGCATTTAAAATTTACTTATTTTTTTTTTATTTAAAAAATGATCTTTGTTACAAACATGCACTAACATAATAGATATATTGAATTTTAAGTGATAAGCAATAATGTAATACTCATTATATCAAAGAAAATTTGATTAAAAACATCAATCAACTCAGCGTAATATTCTCGAAATTCAGTTCCCACCTACTTGGTACAATTTGTCTGTCCTTAACATCTGAACGCCTGTCCTCGATCACTCTTCCACGACAAAAGCCGATTATTCAATTTCACAAATCAAAAGGCAAAAAGGAATAACTTATTGATTTCTTTTATTTGCTTGTCAACTTTTTGTTCGTTTATTATTGGGCAGTTGTCAGTGCCACTTAGCATAGAAATTTAATATCATCATGATGCGAAAAAAGGAATAGAATAAAATACAATAATTTTCTGGAGAGCACATCCCCAATCGCACTCCTACGACATCGATAAAAAACATTCATCCACCCTCAGTATTAAGTGTACGTTCATACATACATACATACATACATATAAACGGCCTGTCATCTGTAAGGTTTCTGGTAGGCCAATATCAAGGGACTGCCCTGCTCATCCAAAAACACGTAATAAACACTCCATTACAATTCGCAGCCACTGTTTAGTAATCATCCTAGACTAGATATCAACATCAGCAATTCTAGATAATTCGCACAGCCAGTCAGAGTATACGGCGATTAACAGTACTTTACCTTATCCTGGTGATTTAAACTTAAATCTATTTTGTGGTATACCCAAAAGCCGATTAGAACTATTGCCACGAGGATTTCGCCTACAAACACTCCCCCGGAAACAAGAGAACCGCACACTGGACTCGCTGGTTTAATATCATAATTTTTCCCGGATTATTGTGGTATTATTTCATTTTTGTTTTCCCTGTGCAAATAATCCTTGGCCATAATGACATCGAGATGGTACTCGCTAAGTTCCAAGTGGGTGAATCAGGCGGTCCACAAATGCCTCTTATGAACCAGAGATTTTTTGTTTGCTATTCCGTTTTGGCTTTTAGCAAAATGAACAATAGGATCCGCAGAGGGATGTTGTTGAAGTTTAAGAGGGGGTGTCAGTTATTTAGTAGAACTTCTTCCACCTTGTCATCATCCGGAGTATTTTTTTGGTTAGCGCGCATACATATTAAAAGTTGAAATTCTTTTGGTGAGCCAGATGGTAGCTCGAATACATTTCAACTTTATAATGATGGGGGATATATCAACTGACAAAATTCGTTTTTATGAAATTTTTTGTGGAACATCTGAAGGAATTGCACGGTTTTTATTTTATGTTCAAATCGAATGCGAATATTGATCGGATTTTGGAATGACTGAAAAAGACAAAATTGTAATACCTCCGTGTTGGTTTCAGGGATGGATACAGTGTTTTTGAAAACGACTAACTTAATGCATTTTCCAATAATGAAAACTTCTTCACTGCTGTTAAAATTGGAACTCAATTATCGTTTTAAACATACGTATTCTCTAGTAATGAATGTATGTATGATTTATTGAATACGGCTCTTGAAGGAGTCGGATTTAAAAAATTTAACGTGTACTGTGTTGCGTTACGGATCAAAAAGTACATCCACTTATACACTAATGAGAAATCATTTCTTTTTTCGCTTTGTATGCAGCGAAGTAAGATAGTAAGGATACTTTACTCGAGGGTAATACACAAATTCATAAAAGTTAAGTGAACTCGTTACTAAATCTTGTTATATGGGCTATACAGTTATATTCTTTGAGCATTTTCAGTAATTCAAGATATAAAGTAGCATGCGAATGAAAACTGTAGTCCGGGAATGAAACATTAGCTTTCAGCGAGAGAATAAACGCACATATTCGTATAGCAATACAAAAATCTTAAATATGTGCCTTATGTGCTTATGTCATTTATGGCTGGAGATATCATGAAACACTCAAATTTGTTAAAAGTAGTATAGAAATTGAAAAAAATATTGCTTACTTTGTATGCTGTGTAATTTGTTTTCACAAATTATTATATAACACTCGTATTAGTTTGTGAAAGCCAATCTTAGAAACACTGAGTACACTCATTATTGTAATGCAAAAAAGCAGAATGAACCAATTTGTACGTATTAAAAACAGTTGTGAATTTCTGCATAAGTGCATATGTATGTGTATTGGTTTATTTAAAAAATCTATCTCACAAAACCAGGTGTCATAAAAGCACATGTAATACAAGTGGTTACAAATTAAAGAACAGGTGTCCAAACGTATTCAATGTAGTGATAGTCCAACCCACACGAATTGAGCGAATACATCACCTGTCTGTTTTTTGAAGACATGTTCTGCAATAAATATTTGAAGCAACTGGATAGGTGTTCAACCATCGGTCACTGCTCTGTTTAAACATTCCAATGGAACAGTTAATGTGTAATGTGTCATGTTCAAAAGACAATACGTTGACATGAAATGAATGCGTTGCACGCTCCACCTGTCAACTCCAAGTACTTATTGCTTTGAATGCATCCTATACCGGAAGATGAAAAGAAATTTAATTAAACTCCTTTTCACTACAAATGCATTCTATCATTCTCGTCTCACCTTACTCCTATAGATCTACCTCTTACAAACACACACGGTTTCGCAAAGTCTAATGTGATACGGTGCCTTAAAAGAAAAATTCTCAAAGTGTCTGCAAAAGGAAACCGAGACCTACAAAAAAAAAATCATACGAATACCTCATGAGTAAAAAGAAGTCGTATCTATTACAGAACCCTGTCTCTGAAATGTTCACCGTTTTAACCAAAAACAATGCAAACAATTTCGCAGATGTATTTCGGTACAATAACCAGACCAAACTGCATTGGAATGAAGCAATAATTTCAACATGTCCACAATATTGCTCTCTGTTTGTGTTACTCAATGAAAACCCTACAGCATAACGACAATATGTAGAGTGTATATGGATATGTACATATGAGACTGGGACGTTTCCCTTTACTCCAAACAGTATCTAGTGGTATGTGGATTCACGTGCAACAGACAGTACATGTGCAAATAAATACTTGGCTACAAAAATGTATGTTAGTATGTATATACGTACGTACATCGGTCTTCACTCCATTACTTTCAAAAGTAATAATGAGGTGAGCTGCTGCTTTTAATTTAACTTTAAGGAAGGTGGGTGGGGGCTTAGTTATAATCATTACTCGTACCGTTGATGGTACTTTTAGATACTCGTATCACCGAAATCTAGCAACAGAAGGATTCAAGTTTCTAATGAAGATCTCACAGCAAATGCAGAAAATTAAATTAAATGTGGGAGACATCCCACACCGATTCCATACCCCAGGCTGGATAATAAACCACTTGAATACAGACCTGCATCGTTGCCAACTAGCAGCCGGCAGCTATAACAGCTCACATTCTATCGCATTGCTTTGTTTCCGGGAATAAACCTAATTGAAAATTCGATAAAAAGTAACTAATACGAATGGGAATGAAGCCTAGATAAAGGTATTCCTTGTTGTAGTTTTGATTACATCTCTGGGAACAGCTTTCACATTGCTTTGTATTTTTTATTGCTGTTACAAAAGTTATTTGCTTTTATTTCGCAACCACATCTTTGGCTTGAGTGAAAAGAAGGATTGCAATGATAATAATAGCAACAGACACCGAGCAATTATAATAAAAAGCAGCTTATAATCATTCGGAAGTGTGCGATACTGATCCAGGGAAACTTCTTGCCCATGTTTCGAAGCTCATAAGGAGTTATAAGAGAAAGGATGAAACATTCAAGTGGGTGTCTCACAGATTCATACACATCCATACCTACGTATATTTATTGCTGGGCTCAACTATGCACTGGTAAAGAAATATTTATGTGAATTCTAGGAATTCAGTGTTATGAAAGTTTTGTCCATTGGGTTGGTTGCATTTAGGCAAAATTCGCACTGAGCCTAAATAATGTGTATTTGGAAGGTGTAACTGTCAAAATCAGTTGAAAGTTATTTGTGGTTGTCGCACAAAAGTTAGTTCGGTTGAAGTTAGTTACATATGCATATGTGTGTAAGAAAATTATCGTATTTTGAATGTTCTTGGTTTTTGTTTAAGTTTTGAACTTGCTTCCACGTCAGTGCTTGCATGAAATTTTCTGATAATATTTTTTTTATTTCTATTCCAATAATTTGTAGCCACCCATGGCATTATGTATGCATTGATATGCCACACTGTTGGGAAAAATAAAAGTCATAACATTATTTGCACATCTTCAGTTGTGCGTGGGCGTCGAAATATTTGTCAAAATGTACTCCAAATTAAAGATTCTGGCTTATGTCAAAACTAAAAGAAAACCTTTTTTCTACTTCAAAAATGTCTTAGGGCGGTTTTACTTTCCAACAAGATGACGACTCAAAGCACGCAAGATGAGTAGCAGTGAGTAGTTGATCTGTTGGATTGGGAACTCCAGCCTACAGACCTCTATCTTATTGAGTAACATTGAGACGACATTTTGAAGGAATGTATGGGAGAAAATCCCAAGCTACATTTAAAAAAAAAAATAATTTTGAACATGACCAAACACCTTGTGGCAGTGATAAATTATAGATGAGAAGCCATATACACTTGTCCAAGAGTGCATATTTTCATTTATATGGTATTGTTTATGTAAAGGAAGATAAAAATCAGTTGAGGTCTAACAGTTCCATTGTGTAGACGCTCATCTGACCAAATGCAAATAAAGGGTGATTTTTTAAAAGCTATAGGAAAAAACACATAAAATTCAGATTTTGGCATACTCTTTCCAACATTTCGGCCGGTATCTCACGAATAAATGCTTCAATGTTGTCTTCCAATGCGTCAATTGAAGCGGGCTTGTCTGTATAGACATGAGCTTTAACATAGCACGATCTAGGCGGCCAATTGACCGGTCCCGAACGTGAAATAAAATGTTCAACGAACTCGCCCCTCAATAAGACCATTGTTGCGCGTGCTATGTGGCATGTGGCACCGTCTTGTTGAAACCACATGTCATGCAAGTCAAGCTCTTGCATTTTGGGCAAAAAAGTTGAATATCATCTCACGGTAGCGCTCACCATTCACAGTTACGTTACGATTCGCATCATCTTTGAAGAAGTACGGTCCAATGATGCCACCAGCCCATAAACCGCACCAAACTGTGACTTTTTCTGGATGGATTGATAGCTCTTGCAATGCTTCTGGCTGATATTCACTCCAAAATCGACAATTCTGCTCATTGAGCCAAAAATGAGCTTCGTCGCTGAACACAATTTTTCGGGAAAAAAGTGGATCTTCGGTCAACTTTCCAAGAGCCCATTCACCAAAAATTGTTGATAATAAAATTCAATAATTTGCAAGCGTTGTTCGTTTGTAAGACAATTCATGGTTAAATTATAGACCAAACTGAAGATGTTTGACAGTGAAACAAAAAACGAAATGTGCGTCAGCTGTTTAAGCCAGTGTTGCCAAAAAGATAATAGCTAAAAAATCACTCTTTACATTTGGCATGGCAGATGTAGTACGCCTAGTAACTTGAATTTAATTGATAAGGGATTAACAAATTTTTTTGCAACATTCCCTGACCACTGTAATTTATTTTTATATTAACACATAAACAATGAAATGTTCTTCCCCAGTGCAAACGCTAGCTATTAATAATGGATGAGTATTGAGGTTTTCCGTTGGTGGAATTAGTGCAATGGGTTTTGAAGCACTAAATTCCATTCCATTGTGCATATTCCATTTAAATATTCTGGTTGTTGTGCTACCATGCCATTGGAGTAACTCTAGTCCGAAGATTTGATTGTGCTATTTTTATGCGGTTAAAATGGCTGATGTTAACATTGCTTAGCTCATATTAGCATTGGGTGTTTCTTCGAGTGGAGGGTGGGCTACATGAGCAGATCTCCCTGTCTCTTCAAATTCTGCAGACAGATTATACCTTCATAAGATTTGTGAAATGTTGACAGCAATACTAATTAGATAAGAGTCGTAACTAATTTAATCAATAGCAATTTACTAATTAAATTTGTAGAGTAGTTGAAACTGTTTTCGTGAAAAAATTATAATAATACAATTTTGCTATAGGGTAGACATTTAATGTCATATCTGGTGTGCAAAATAAAAGAAGAACCGTTCTTTTTCAACTTGCTTTTGATGATGAATACTCCTCTAACCTAATTTTATTTTAAAATAATTTTTGATGAACTTGCAACTAGTTACAGCTTTGATACTGAATCAGAAAGGAAAACCCAAAGCACATAATGTTCAAAATGATGCTCCAGATATAAGGTAAAGAGAAAATTGTAAGGTTCTTTATTGAAAGAATTCGTTTTTCAGATACAGCTTTAAGAAGTACTCGAAGACAAAAGTACTTCAAAACAAAATTAAATAAAAAGTGCCCCCAACTGGCCTACTTCTAAAAATGATTTTACGAGTAAAATAAACTTCCACGTGCTTTAATGTAAGCAAGGAGTAAAACAAAAGCCCCAAGGCAAACGGAAAAACACTAGAAAGTGGAACAAGTTCGTTGACGTACTGATGTGTCCTTAGCTCATTAAATTTTACTATATTTGCGTGACGAGTATAAACCCGGTACTAGATCAAGGTTTATAACAAAGCTCTGTAAACCACCCCTGCATATACTAATTGCACACAGAAGTAAAATAGGTTTTGAATGCAATATATGTATGAGAGTATACGCATACATATGTGGATGCTAGGGGAAGAACTACCATAAAGAGCGGCTGAACTAAATTGGCATCATCAACTCCCTGCACTCACAATGAACTCTGACTACATTTGCAAATAATGTTTATTTTACAAACCTGGTGATACACCTTGAAGGATGTCTAAGGTTTCAACCCCGACAAATTCATGGCTTTCTGGCAGGGAGCATTTCGTAATTTGTCCCGCACCACTCGTTGCATGATGATGAAGGTGGTGATGCTGATGGCCGCTACCCATCATCGCTGCATTCGGTGTATAGGCATCATAAAAACCCCTTGTATCAGTACCTTCGTGTGGCCTTCGTTGCCACGTTGATGCATCATTGTCATTATCGTCGTTGTTGTTTTTAGAACCACTGTCACGACCACCTCCACCGCTGCCGCCGCCTAGGAGTATATTACAGCAACGTGATTTTGAATTACTACCACTGCTACTGCTGATGTTGCTCCCATCGGCGCCTGCAGACATGCTTTTGCCTAGGCCTTGTTCTCCACCAGTTTCCAACGTATGATATTGTTCCATGTCGTGTAACTTAGTATTTTTACTACCGTAGCTTCCTGTGGGATGAACACCGCCAGTACCCATTCCAACCACTACCATACCGAGGAAAGTTTCAACGGATTTAGCTGGCTGCAATCCGGTTACCATTTGGCACCGTGGAGCTGTTGAGATTATTGTTAACGGCAGATGAGGCGTAGTTGCATCTGGTGGCGATTGTTGCAGCGGTGCACCACTTTCGTTGTCCTTTTCCTTCTCTTGGTTAGTGTAAACTGAAAATGAAGTAAAATAAGTAGGTAAGCATATGATTTAGAGATGTAATGGGATAGAACCTACAACTAAGTGGGCTGTTTATTGATCCTGAGCAGTAGTTATCATCGAGGCTGGTTTTAGCGCTAGTTCTGGGCGGTGGGTCAGGCGCTTTCCGTAGACCGTATTCGGCTTTTACAACAAAGCAAAATAGTATTGAAAATCCCTAAAATGGAAAGAAGAGTTTTTTTTTTTTTAATTTAAAATCGATTACAATTTAATCACTTGGAAAAATGTAAACTTCTATGATCCAACACAAGTTTATCGTCAGGTGAGTGAAGTTTTTTAATTTACGTGAAACAAAAATGATGCATCGGACGTGCACATTGCGAAATTGCGTGTCTGTCGAAAGTTAAGAACTTCGTGTTCTTAATTGGATGACTGAGTGGAGAAAAATTTTATTGGGCAGATCACCTTTCTTCCGCATGTTCATTTAGTTTGGTTTGACATGTGGAAAACTTTAGAAGATTAGGTCTGAAAATGTGAACTTGACATGTACTTTTAAAAACGTTGGATTTTTCAATGAATGTGTAGTACTATGGAAGTGAAATTATTCGATTTTAATATATGTATATTCTTTGAAGCTGACTGGTGTCGGCTAACTCAACAATGAACAATGTAAACAGTAGAGTAGGGTAGTAGTAGGTTTATGTACTCAAACGTATTTGAAGAAAATTTGAGTCTATAAAAGTAATACATATTAAACATCTTCGTTACAATAGGCCTATCTAAAGTCGTTTGAATAAGGAACATTTCTGAAAATAAAGAATGTGGCTACCATCATGAATTGTGTTGCCACTGAGCGAACGTCCAGATTGATTTGACATCCTATTCGGATGTGTCAGTTAATTCGTTTAAGTTGTATTCTCTCAGGGGTTGTTTCTATGCAAGCAGTTGCAGAGTGGTAGTGAGGGGTTTTCCTCTTGTTCTTTATCCATGCATCTGCTACAGAAGTCGTTGTACGGTAATCCTAGTTTTGTGGCATAACTACTCATTGCGCAATGTCCCGTAAGGAGTCCTACTAGATTACTCAGGTTTTTTCGGCCTAAACTGAGGATGCCCGTGGTTCTTTGTAAGTCCATACTTGTTTCACACGTAAGCATTTGTTAAGTTTATTCCATCTTTTACTCGCACTGCCGATCGCTAGCTCTGTGATCTTAGTTTTCTTAGTTTCTGTTGGCACCCAGATGTTTTCAATCGTTTGTCCAATGATTGTTGTGCCGCTGCTGGCTAATTCGTCTGCTTCACAGTTGCCTGTATTATACAATATCTATGTCCACGAACCCAGCACACCGTTAAGCTGCATTGTCTTGATATCTCGTTAAGAGACATAGGAAGACAGAGTCTTACCAAATTCGATCTTAAAAATTGTGATTCGAGTGCCATAATCGCTGCTTGACTGTCGGTGTGGATGGCGATGCTCTCGTTCGATATCGTTCTCATCAACAGCCATTCAGTGTCCTCACGAATAGCCGTTATTTCTGTCTTTAAAACACTACAGTAATCTGGTCGTCTAAAAGTCGGGCTGATCTGGGTGTTCCGAGTAAATCCCCGCTCCCACTTCACTATCGGTCTTAGATGCGTCTGTAGATTTAATTGGCGCTGTTATTTTTCAGTACCGAAATCGTCTCCCATAGCGGTCTACTCTCTATTCTGGTTTTATATGTAATATCGACGTCTGAGATCGGGGTAGTAGTCTGTCGGTTCTTCTTTAAAACTGTATGAGTTTAGAATACTGGCGTGACCTATATGTTGATTTCCCCATTGCGAGAGCGCTTTCAGTGTAATATGGTATACTTGATCTCTTGTGAAGTAAATATTCAAAGATGTTATATCGTAAAGTAGAAAATATTTGTACATACAACATACATACAACCTGAGCAACGTTTTCTCATAGCAATTGTCCTTATAGTGCTAATCTTAACTATAAAGCAGACAGCTTGTGTGTCTGACCCACAAAGGCTCCGAAACTAAATATAAGTCGCAGGCCGCAAAGTTTCAACAAAAATCGTTCTAAAATTTAGAAGCTGAATGTGGCCATTTAGAAGTCGGTACGAGATACGGTTCGGACGTTACGAGTATTTTATGTCCATACATTGACCATCTATGCATGTGTATAAAAACATAGCTTTGTGTGTGTAAGGCCGAGAGGGAACAGATTGCAATTATATATATTTGGTCCACGTATTCTGGACTTAATTCATATTTACATAATTTAATAAATTCATATGAATATAGAAATCTCAAATTATTGAGAAAGCTAAAGCAATATTCTTGGATGAATCTCTATGATGCAGAAGCATGGATTTGAGGCAGTTAAAAGAACTCTACAAGATATTTTCGTATCAATAAGAAGATTATGGGTGATTTAATTGTTGTGATTACCTGTGGTTTACGTCGGATACCAGTAGTTATCCCAAGAGGTACGATGATTGACCAAATAAAGCCAAGCATCAAAACAATGAAATTGACAGTTAACATGCGCCGAAACTTTGCAATGGAACTCGGCTAATTGTTAAATCTCAAAAATCTGATCTTAAAGAAGCAACCATACTTTTCGGACCTTCGCCTGGAGAAACCGTGTTCATCCCAAAAATTCCTATTATTCCAACTAACGTGCCGTTTTCTTTCAAACGTTTACACTTTCCTGTTAGCCGTAACCATTAATAACTCGTAAGGACAGTCTTTAATGGTAACTGGATTTGACAAGCGCATGCTTCTCACACTGCCAATTGTACGTTGCAATATCGAGGGAAAGGATCCAATTATACATTGTCGCTGACCACAAGAAATGTGGTCTACAAATAAGTTTTGTAATAGAAAATATTGCAATGTTTAATTTTTTTGTGGTATTTTGAAAAAAACTATATTTTCAATCCAGTTAGCGGATGAAATAAATTCTACTGGATATATTTCCTTCTACATATTTAAATTATTAAGAGAGCTAAAATAGAGTCTTATACAAGTTAAATTTTGATATTTGTATTATTGGTGAAATCAAAGTCTCTTATGACTACGATGACCATGAGAGCATTCAGATCAAGAAAGAGATATTCTTGATTTTCAAAACTTAAACAATACATATTGAATTTTTAACTTTAGATAATAATAAATTAAACGAAGTAAAAATAAGTTACTATGTAGGCGTTGCATAGAAATAATTAATGAAGTAGATCTACTACATATGGATCTATATGGCGCAGAGACATGGACGCTATTTATTAAAAGCGGATGAAGCAGCTCTTGGTCGTTTTGAGAGAAAAGGCGCCTAGAGGAGAAGATTCAACCACGAACTGTATGGGCTGTACAGCTGCTGTAAGCACCTAGTTAAGCGTCTTCGGATCCAATGCATACCACCACTCCGGGCCGGAGAGCAGCAGAGTCCGAGCAATTGGGACAATTCAACAGAGGACGTCCTCGATCGAGATGGCTCACACAAGTGCAGAAGCACCTCAACCAACTTGGTGTGTGCAAGTGATAAAATGAAAGTGCTGGCTGGAGAGGCTTGTTGGTTGAGGTGCCCCCAAGCACTGCGCATTTGCACATCCTGCACATATGGTGAGGCCGGCCCTGATTGTGGTTCACCTACATCTTTTCCTTCAAGTACACATATGTATAGCAAAGAAATGTGTCAAATTAGTGGATCTTAGGAAACGTCACTAACTTATGACATTATTCGATCAGGAAAAGTTTTTGCGAATTTTGTGAAATTTTAATGCAGCCCTTTCAGGTAGGTGTTATATATCTGAGTTAGAATCGACTTAATCAACTTTTCGTAAGTTTCTTATTAACAAATATACATTACAATATGCATTGACGAAAACAAGTAGATTCAACACACTAGGTTGCAGTCGCGGTTATCTTGAAAATCAACCTTTGTCGGAAGTATTCTGGGGAGAGTTAATTGTTGCGTTTAATAAATCTCTACCTCAAAAATGCATGGTATCATGGTATCCAACATCAATACCGTATGTTTTTGGAAGAAAAAGCGCAGGAGCAATGTGCCTAATTAAAAATAAGTTCCATGACGTTAATGGAAAATACCTGAAAATTATTGAGGCAGTTATTACCCTAAAAAAGACAAGGACATAATGCCTTGGCCAAGAATGGACTCCATTGTTCAATACGAACGAAAGTATTTTTTTCATAATTTGCGCTCAAGTTATTGCTAATACCCTAAAGTGTGTAGGGTCAAGACACAGCACGGGCCGAAGGTATAGAGGGAGAAAGAGAGAGGAAATACCTTTTGCACATTGGTCTTAAATATCTGCGGGTTGTAGTCTGTGGGAAATATTGGGCTGGGATAAGCATTCTATATTCGCGGAGTGCGGCTAAACAATCAGTCTCTAAATTTAACTGTGCGTCCGAAAGTAGGCTTAAGGGTAAACTGATGAGCATTCCTGGCGAGACGAGTATTGCGTGTGAAATCATGGAGAGGAGGAATGCAGTTGACTACCTCACTTGAGCATCGTTTGTTAAGATAGCGATAAAATACGGACAAAGAAGAGACGGTACGTCGATGTTCGAGTGAGTCTAATGACTGTACGATATTTGTGTTTCCTATAAGATTTATAGCTCACTTTTGGATTATATCTAGTAGGTGCAGGTTGGTCTTGGGGGCACCATACCAGATATGAGGCGTGTACACAAGCTTGGGGTGGATATACGCCTTATAAGTGCAAGCCAAGTCAGAGGGGGTGAATATTTCTTGCATAGATTAAGGAAATCTAAACATTTCGCAGCATTTTTGGCGACTTCATATATATGATCGTTCCAACTAAGTGTTGTATATACACATACCAAGGATGGAAAGCTTTCCGGTTTCATCGACACAAGCGCCATTCATGGATAATGACTGATTATTAATGGTTCGCTTGAGTGACAGCAGACTGCATTGAGTTTTTGAGGCATTGAATTCCAATCTGTTGTTCTTTCCCCAGTTAATTATGCTGTCAAGATCGGAATTCAATGTGCTGAACATACGCTCCGTTCCAATTCTACGGCCGAAGGGCAGGGTCATGAGTCTTGGAACGAATATGAAAAGCTGAGGGTACTGTCAGCCGTGAAGGAATGGATTGGATTCGAAGTAGCAGACAAGAGATCAATTATAAAAATGAGAAAGAGTGTCGGAGACAGAACAGAGACTTGGAATCCAAAACAACTTGAATTGAGCGTTTCGAATGGTAATTTCTTTTCATTTTCGACAAAAGGGCTTGATGCCAAACTCTGTCAAATGACTTAGAAATATCTCGCCCGCATTGTGCAAAGATTGGTTCCACTTTTCGGTGAGATAAGCTATCAGACCACCAGTGAACCTGTTGCTGCGAAAACCGTACTGCCAGTCATTAAGAAGCATTCCTCGATTCAAGATATTTTATAAGTATTATTATATAAGCTGACGATATCAGCGTTTCATGACCTTAGAAAGAAGGGACGTCAGTGCTATGGGTCGGTATGAGGTGGTGACGAAGATTGGGCTGCACAAATGCTGTTTTTTATCTGGTCGGAAAGAGACCTAAAAAGTAGGATATGTATATGAAAAAGCTTGCGCAGTGGTTTTGCCAGCAGATGAAGATCTCTTCAGAAGTATAGGGAGAATACCATCCGGGCCATCCGGTCGTCGAGATCTTTAAGTATTCTTGCAACTGTACGAGTGCGGATTTGTCCATGGTGAAATCAACGCTCTCAAGTACAAGTGGAGACATATTGGAATCTGGTAGTGTTTATCGGACTGCCAAATGCGCCGCAAGCAGATTGGCTTTGTCTAAAGAGCTGACAGGTGGGATGTCATTGTAAATGAGCGTGGGAATTGAAGACGAGGCGGAATTCTTTATGGTTTTACAAATGACAAAACGTTTTTGCTACCTTTGGGACATTGTAGCACTTTTTGCTCAACTTTTGCTCATAAGAGAATTTCACACGTCTGGCAATTGAATTTGAGTCATTTCTGCCCTTATTCCGGTTTTCCTCAGTAGGGTTGGCTTTGAATGTACGGAAATTCATATCTCTCATTCTGATAGCCTCTTAACAGCTCGAGTCATACCACGCATTTGCTTTGGGCTTGATAATTTTCACTCTATGAGAAATGAAGGATCTCATGCCCAGCAGTAGAATGTTTGTGATCATATCAGCAGCGGCATCCACGTCACTATCGAGGAAGCATAGTAACCAGTTCAAATTTCTAAAGAAGTCGAGTCCGCTTCAATCGGCTTTCCCGTATAGCCATACTGTTCTTTTAGGAATTTGTTCTCTAACTGTATGTGCTGATAACGAGAAATTATCTGATACGACACAATGATCAGACGTGGCTGGAGGTGACACTATGTTTACGGAATATTTATCAGGATCAGAGGTGGGCAACAGGTCCAGGGTGTTGGCGTAAATTGGGAATGATCTGGAATGTCAGGTATTCGAATGGTCTCCTTGTTTACCTCAGCAAGGATTTCGACATACCTTTCTTCGGGTATTGTCTGGCCTGAATATTGAAGCCAATTAGAATTGTGTACATTGAAATCGCCCGCAATGGCAATTTCAGTGCGAGGATACAGGGATATATCCAAGTTTAGATTTCCGTAAATAAAGCAGTAATGGATTAAATGCTTACGGACATGGAGTTTTAACCAGAAGAAGAAATATACAATATTAAACCCATCTTTATAATAGCGGGTACCTATTCTATACGCTCGAAGAAAAGGTGTTTACCTCAATGCAAGCACTGTCAAGTTTTCTAGTACCGCCAAAAGCAACACAAAAATGTGTAAGGTTTTTCCCATTAAACTGCTTAAATTGCAAGGGCAAGCAACCAGGAAATGCATTCAGAAAAATCTGTCAATCAATCAATTTAGACTTAAGGTTATCCTAAGTTCTTATAATTTCTACAATTTTAACCCTAGTAAATTGTGTGCATATAGATTTTTATACCCTGAATCTTGTAATATCAATAACTCAATTTTGACCTAAGTCGACTTAGTACACTAATTGTGACCACAGAACTTGTATGTACATATGCTAAAATTGAACGAAAAGCCTGAAGCTTATTTAACTTTCAAAGTGCCCACGATTGGCTTCTGTGAACTTAACAGAATTGCAATATCTACTGCCATTTACAATTGGTAAAACGTCTATTTTAAGCTTTAAGTCTTTACTTGGGAAATAAATTCAAAAATCAATGTCTATGAATGACGTTGTATGTATGTATGGACTTTAAATAAATGCTTTCGTTTATGATATCCTTTAAAAATAGATCGGTAAATGCTTGATAACAGGAATTTATCTCACGGGAAAAAACCCCCAGGCCTCATTCTTAACGAATCATTAAATAAGATTTAATCGCCTTTGGCAGTGGTTTTTGCTTGTTTGGAACCCCTAAATGATCCGCATACACACAAGACCACATAAAAGAAAAAATACAATTGATTTTTTTTTCCTTCAATGGTTCCATCTTCATCCCCAACCGTTGTAGGGTGACTGTGCAGGCACGTTAATTTCCTTGAAGATTCCTTCGAACCATTTGTCTCTTATGCAAACCATGTACATATAAATGTAATACCCACGTAAATATGTGAAGGTATCGTGTTTTTACTGAGTAATGTATGGATTACTTTTCTGCATTATGTCATGCCTCGAAAGCATGTTAATTGCATACTTTCGAGAAGCAATCAAGCAATTGGTCCCCTAATATCCTCCTTCAGATAGTTACATACATATAAAAAAGTTAATTAGGATATTTTCGTCTTAATTTCCTATTACCACGCAGCCAAAAACCACACCGAGATTCCACACACTAACTGCTTGCGTATTCCCACCGGATTCGCTAAGGAGATCAAATTGAATTCAAGAGCACATTAATAAAATGAATAATAATTTCGAAATTCTTTAGGATCACTTTGTTTGCACCTGTGCTCCTACTAATCCCACAGAGTTCTGAGTGGTGGGCGCTTAATTAGATCATAAAAGAGTCAACACACTCGTAAAGCAATGCTTGTACACTTGCCATTGCGTGCTTACAGCTTACAGCATTCCACAAGGAAGATATTAAGTAATTTTTCTGTTTGCCAGAAATATCTCAAGGTTAGATTGTCATTTGGATCGGATTATTTGCGGACTAATATACACATATCCATACACGCGCATATACGAGTATATGTAGGTGAAGAAGATTGTTGAAAGAGCATCCCATTTAACTCCCATGTGAAGATGTTCCTTACTTATCCTTGGTTTTCGTTGAGGATATCTTTATCTCGTACATCTGATATCATTATTGAGAATCTTAGGAAAAGAGGAAAATTACAGAAAGTGGAGCATGAGTCGAATTAATTACTTGAGATCTTTAATGGGACTTTCTGGGAAATTTTCAAAAGAAGAATTTAATTTACTAAATTAAGGTCTTCTTGTTAGTAGGTGGCGGCAAGTACACTCATTCGGGAAAAAAAAATACATTTTTCACATTTTCGACATTATGCCGTTTTCTGATATTGATTTCAATGGGAAGAGAAATTAGTTACAATAGGACAAGGTTAAAGTTACAGCCAGTTGACACTAACATACTTAGATCATTAATATGTCTATTGTGCACAACGTATTTCGAAAAAAACGTTGGGTTCTGTGTTCATGTGTGTACTTATTTTCTGAACAATATATAGTTATGTTATATGTAACTTAGTGGAATAAATACTAGAAAATAAGTCTTGGTGAGGATATGAGGAGGAGATTACTTGTATCCTACATAATATTTTGCTTAATGTACTGTTTACATCAAGAGTTGATATGTATCAATATGATAATGAAATTATTGTTCCAATGGAAGCTTTTGCATATATTCTCTATCATTAATTGATGATAATAGTAACAGGGTTACGGTTACAAATGTTTTATTTTGCATTTATTGCGGAGCAAGCTGGTGTTGGCTGTGAGTTTATTGCGATTGTCTAGCTAAGCTTTGAAGTTCGCTCTAATACGCCACTTAATACAACTCTGGACAAAAGCGAGTGTTTTATAATAGCGATTCCTTAAATGATTGGATAGATAGGCAGATGATAAGGTATATCTTCCTAACTGACTTCGACCGAACAAAGACTGTTTTCATCGTTAAAATTACGATGTCAAGTCAGGCCTTTAAATGGTTTTTCACTGTAAGATTATAAAATGTCGATAACAGACACATTGCTGAAAATACATGAATAAATCAGAAAGAAAGTGAGATAGCACTCGAAATATAGAAGATACCTGCACCCAACCGACGTTTCTCTTGTTAAGTTCATTTGAATCATGGAAACAGAACGGGGCAAGCTTCGTACTCGAAAACATGAAATGGGAAAAGCTTTGACAGTACGCGAAAAATGGTCACAGAAAAATGCTTTTTATTGATGAGAAAATACTCACCATTAACCCTTTCATGCCCGAATTAATTGGTACTTGGCTAAGATTTGTTTAAGGATATAAAGTTGTTAGTCTGGACCTTAGTATGAACTGATATGAATTTCAAAGTCCTATGTAATCCTGGTTTAGCCGTTATATTTTGTGGGTTTGAACACAAATAGACCTTGCATTTAGAGTACTTTAAGCGGGAATACACAGTGTAACATAGGCTGCACCTGCCTTTCGATCCCCATTCAATCCAGTGACCGTTTTGGTCAAATCCTATGGTTTTTGCAGGTTCTGCTATTTTATTTTTTTGAGACGATTTCATGATAATGCATCCGCTGCTGCAGACAATTTGAAATTTTGGGCACATGCCATTCTCATATTTGGAATATTTATTAGGCCAAGGTATAGTATACACCTATAAATCTTCTTATTTCGGAGGCTTCATATTTTAATTCTGTGCCACTGGTTTGTAATGTGTATAAATTAGTTTCATCGCAGATCTTTTGCAATATTTCACCAGCAAAGAACTGAGTAAAATATTCAATGGGTTGTTTGACTTGGCCAAAACTGACTTCGCTTTTCCAGGTCGTATCGCATTTATAACCATTATGGACCAATGTTGTCTACAAGTAACCTTGTGTTTGACAAATCACTGACCACAAACTAAAACTTTTTTCGAAATGTATACAAAGTGTATTTGTGTACTTACATTTTTTCAAATTATTTGCAAGCTCACTTTTTGCTTAAAAAAATTGTACGTGTGCATTCACGCCTATCAGCAACAAAGCTTGCTAATAAAATATTCATAGAAAAGCTTGCACAACTTATCGATCTATTCTGAGAAAAAAAAACGCTTAGAGAAAAAAATTTAAATTAATGATTAAAATTATATGAAAGGGTGAACGCGGTCACCATAAAATCCCTGTGATGTTTTGCTGGGGAGTTGCTTATGATGGTGTCACCAAGCTCCATTTCTGCCAAAATCATGGTCAGCGAAAGCTTACCAAATGGAATTTTTGAGAAAAGTATCCTTCCAACAAGACTTCGCTCCGAGAACATACATAGCTAAATATAAATAAATATTAGAAATCTAGAAATACTTCAACCAAAAAGCCTCTCCAGCTAGAGTAATCTCTGGCTAGCTGCCTCTAGTTGCGCGCATAATGGTTGGTCCTCAAGGGTGTGCCACCTACATATGTAAACTCAGGCGCCCGTCTGTAGTTCATACTGTCGAGTTCGTTTTCTCTATTGACGAAGTAATGAGTAAATTTCTAAAAGTTATATTTACATAGAATAGGATTAATACGGGAAATAGATAACCAGATGCAGTCGAATCTTAGTGGACATTTTTCTTTATGAAGAGAAAAAGTATGGAAAAGAGCATTAAATCCAGCGATCTTCTATTGATGACTTCAAAAAACTGTGAAAGAGGGGGGGGATGTCACCCACTCCTGACAAGATTAATGAAGTTTTCTTTTCACATCATAGGCAAAGAAATGCAGGACTAGTTTCAATAAAACTGCAGATGTTTAGAATGAGATATTGAAAGTAGTCAAAGAAAGAGTGGATGAGTTATGAGAAATAAAAAAAAACTGAAATCTTTATATATGATTTGCTGTATTTCTATAAAAAGTGAATTTTGATTTAATTTTATACAAAGAATATGCCAAACCGATCTGCAGATCTTTTGTAGATTTAGAAAAGGCATACGACCGAGTTCCTCGAGATAAACTCTGGGGTGTTCTGCCAGTATGGGATTGAGGGTCTTTTGAGGTCTTTTGGGGGCACAAACTGTAGCAGCTGTGTTCGGGTTAACGCTGCTAAATCAACACCTTGCAGAGTGGGCATTGGACTTCCCCAAGGTTGCATTGCCATCTCTCCTTTTCACATTGGGAGAGTTGTGGCTATCGTCTTTTTGCAGACGATTTAGTTATCCTTACATCCTCCCAGACGGAACTCCAGCGCTCACTCGATAGGTTTGTGGCCGTTTGTGCTGAAGCTGGGATCAAGGTTAACGTTGACAAATCAGTGGTTATGGGCATTTCCAGAACTCCTGTTCAATGCACTCTACATGTTTTTTTTTAATTCATTTTTGATTTATTTTTAATTCATTTACTAGACAAAAATACTTAAAACTAGCTTAACTACCTTAACAATAGTTCTTACATCTAACCTACTGACCCTATAGGGGTACTCTAGGCTATTCTGATATAAATTTAAATATGCCTTTCGGCTTAGTCTGATTTTTCTTTTTTTTTCAGTCTGTTTTTGTTTTTTGTTTAGCCAAGAAAACTGGTAAAAAACTTGACTTAATTTTTCTATCTTAACCTACCTTAAACTAGCCTAACTAAAACTATCTTAACTATGTCCATATCTTTACGGACACGTGCACCAGGGCGTATATGTTATGTATATGCCTAACATATATAATTTATAGGCCGTAGTGCACCTTTTTTTTTCTGTTTATATTTTTACTCCTTTTTTTTTTTTTTTTCTTAGGTACTACCCTATAATCTATGTAAGCCACCATGGTCAACTATCGCGTCATCATCTTGAACAGCCAGTGGCGGTTTTGGTGTAACCACCAGTAAAATTGCCGTTCTTTGGCAGACTCTCTCCTGTCTCGAGCAGAGATCACTCTGCTGTACCGGAGGAGATCCTCTTGACTGCGAGCGACATCTCGTTCGTATTGGAGTCGCCTGTCCACTGTTGGACAACCGTAGGCCGGATGAGGGCCATGTAGCAGATTACCTTTACTCTGGTGTCAAGTTGGCTGCTGTAAAATAACCCCCTTGCCACAGCAAAGATATTGCTCTAGCTTTCGCCAGAGCAATATCTATATGTTTGTCAAAATACAGATATTGGTCCAACCAAATGCTTAGATACCTTACTACACTTTTCACATCTAACAGCCGTCCCTGTGGGTCAACTATGCCGAACTTACGCCGGTGTGTGCGCGTATCCCATGCCGTCATGTACAGCGGGGTCCTGAAAAGGATAGTTTCGCACTTCAGGAAGTTGATAATCAACTTCTAGTCGTCGCAAAATCGCTGAATTTGTTCGAAGTCAAGTTGCAGCAAGTTACTTATTCCTTCGACCTTCGGACCTGATCTGTACGCTACTAGATCGTCGGCGTACGCAATTAAGCGCGGCATGGAACCTATAAGATCTGCAGTGAATATTGAGAACAAGATCGGCGAACCAACCGCTCCCTGTTGCAGACCATTTTTGATGTCAAAGACCGTGGTAGAAGTTACGTCGCCACATTTCACGACGAACTTTCTATCTATTATCATATCATAGATCATGTATAGCAATGATTTGCTTATGCCGAGCCTGACCAGCTTGAGGAAGAGGCCCTCTAACCAAACGGTGTCGAACGCTTTCTCCAAGTCAATCAGACAGGCACCCGTGCATTGCTTTTTGTCTTTGTTCCACTGAATGTCGGATACATGCCCCGCCGTGAATCCGAACTGGTTGTCCGGTATGATTTTATTTTCCTCAACCCATTGTTTTAGAACTCGAATGACTATCTTTTCAAAAACCTTGCTTATGCAAGGAAGAAGACTGATCGACCGAAGATTTGTCGGGATAGATTTGTCTTTGTCCCGGATTGATTGCACCACAGCTGTTTTCCAGTGTGCCGGGTAATAAGCATTATTTAGCGCATTATTGAACAGTGTTGTGTAAATCTGCACGGCTTCGGGGGGAAGATAGCGAATCACAATATTAGGTATACCATCGATTCCCACCGACTTTTTCTTCTTCAACGAGTTAAAGATACCCTGAAGATCTTCTTGAGAAATCAAGATGTGATTTCCATCATTGGCGACGGCATTATTTGCCATGTTATCGTCACTGAACCTGGTAAAACCAGGATTCTCAGATCGCCATTGGCTTATCTCGTTTCGGAGCTGGAAGTGGTTTAGCGAGGCTCTATGCTCCAGGTCGTGATTCGGCCTACGAACCTCGTTGATCGTATACACTCGCTAAAACACAGCACCAATTGCCTTCACCTTCTCCTGGGGATCTTCAACCACGAAGAAGTCGTTGTCTAGCACTGCTCCATCTGGATCGATGCCAACTGAAGTCAGTAATTGTTCGTTATTTGTCGTTCTGGGAAGTCTAACTAAATAACTTATTTACTTGTGGGAACATACCCGGGTTGTTAGATCGTACAGCCCGGATTTTATTGCCCCTGTGCAAGCTTATAGCCAAGCTATAGTTCATACGTATTAACTGTTGGAGGTTCTTGATCTCCGATTTCAATTCCCTGACTTCCGCGTTTTGTGGATCTGTAAACCGCCTGTGCATGAGTTTGAGTCTTGACAGCAGCCTACTTTTGTGCACGTGAAGTGCATCGATGGTAGCATTTCGATAAACATTGCTGTCATCGATTTGTACTACCTTCGGAATAGTCTTGTTCATGGTACGTTTAATTACGTCGTCCATTTGTATGAGGTACCTGTCAACCTCTTCGTTCGTTAGGTTTCTGTTTGATGGAGGATTGATCCCACTCGAACGTAGTTCTGTGGATAACGTCCTGGAGAAGCGAGGCCAGCGAGTAATTATAAGGATTCCTCTGGACATACTCCTCCAGTTCTTCCACCTCGTTCGGAAGCTGAATAGCCGCGATGTCCGCAGTGATCACTCTCGTACTCAACCGCAGTTAAACAGTTCCGTGTGCGTCTTTCCACGTCTAGTATCGTCAGTCGTCTGTCGATCAGCAACAGATCCAGATAGGACCCGCATCTGGGGTACGATGGCCTATCAGTTGCAAGCAAATCTAGCTTGAACTGAATATTGTGCCGTGCCAACCAGTTATACAGTGGGGTCCCCCTGTCGTTAGGCTCTCTAATACCCAGCAATGATATAATATTTTTCCTCCGAGCTAGTGAAAAGAGTGTCGAGTTCTGAAATGAAGTTGCGATTGAGTGCAGGATTGTCAGCTGCGTAGATCGCGATCACATATAACCGCTTTCCACCCTGGAGAGGAATGCGTGCAATACACGTTTCAATCACTTGAAATCTTAGCACTTCACTGCTATACATAAAATTATGACAGAGGCCTTTTTTGATTAAGAGAGCGACCCCGTAAGGGAGCCGGTCTCTTCGAACTACGTGGTAATTCTTGTACCAGAGTGAGCGCGTCTGGTTCAGCTTAGTTTCGCTGGCCATCAGCACGTCTGGATTGTGAGTTTGAAGGGTTGCCGAGCGTTAATTTGCGTTCTGTCCTAATCAGCGAATTCACATTCACTGCTAGGATCTTAAGGTTACAAGCTGCGTGCGCAGCCATTAGACCGATGATGCGTTTGGCACGGCAAACACAGCCGAGTAGATTAATTCTACTCGGGTTGCTTGCTCTTGGAACTGTTTCTCGAGCTGAGCGATCTGTCCCCTGTCCCTGGATAGAGAGCAGTGCCGCCATCATATCCAGATTCGCTTCAGGTTGCCTGACCGCTGGGACCGGGATCACCTTCGGCACAGTCTGTTGTACTGGTAGCCTTCCTGATGCCATTTGGGCGTAGGAGACAGCCGGCGACTGGCCTCGCTTCTACCATTTTGGTTTTCTTTTCTTCTTCTGTTATTTCTTGAAATTTAGGACATCCTCGATAGTTAGGAGGGTGCCCACTGGTCTTACAGAGTACGCATCTGAGCATAGCCCTGTTTTTCCGTCCCTACATGTTAGTGGAGTCCCATTCAAGCAGGTGGAAAAGTTCAAGTATCTCATGGTCTCGTCACGAGTGATGGGAGTAGTCATGATAAGGTTTCCTATAGGATTGACAAACTGAGTCATTTTTGAAACAGCTTTGAAGCTCTGCAATCAAGAATGCCGAGTTTGGCCTGCAAGCCATGTGAGGGCTTTTTAACTAAGAATTTGTTCCAACTCTCACCTACGATCATGAAATTTGGGTAATAACCGAAAGAATAAGATCGCGAACATTAGCCGCCGAGTTTAGATTTCTTCGTGCTATTGTGTGTTACTCGCCGTGATAGGATGTTAGGTGTTTGATGAAGATGATGATGACAGAGCATATACAATTAGTTTTTGTTCGATTATTAATATATTTTGAAGAGATGGAGAGGTGTTATTTTTTTTTTATTTTTCATTTAGTTCGACAGCTTACACATTAAGATATAATATCTTTTACAAAAAATTGTGATAAGCTATTAAAAACTACAGAGAAAGTTAGTTGCAATAGACGGTTTTATGTACAGTGTGTTTTAGAGTAATTCAATATTTAATTCAATGTAGATAGATGAGTTTTTAATTCATTTTTAAATCGTATCTTATTTTCTATTTCAATGATGTTGCGTGGGAGGGCATTCCAGTTAAGATGAGAAAAGCGCGGTAATAGTATTTGTCTGGTCCTATTGGTCCTAGGTTTTGAGGTTGACGTGTGTGTATGATGTTATGTAACATCATGATGGAACGGAACTTTAGAGTACTATCAAATGAGAGACCATTGATACGTTTGGAGAAGTCAGAAATGTGGTCATAGCTACGGCGGCTAAAAATATAGCGAGCAGCATTATTATATGCGACATTAAGCTTACGTCTACTGAATTCATCACATTTTCCGTAGACCTCACATCCGTAAGTAAGAATAGGTGTAATGAGGGTCTTGACTAATAGAGATCGGGTTGCCATAGGGGTAAGATGTTGTAAAGCCCACATGGAGCGGAAGACCCCATGTGCCTTGGCAACGCAACTTTTTATGTGATCATGCCAGGTTAGAGTTGAGTTAAAAATCATACCAAGGTTTTTGACAGTGTCAAAGTATTTAATAGGACCGTTGTTAATAGAGATCGAAGGGAGCAGGGATGTATTTACGGGCTTTCTAGATATAACAATACATTTAGATTTTTTGGGATTAATAAGAAGTAGATTCTGACTCGCCCACTTGAAAATTTTATCCAGATCGGAGTTTATGTGATTGATGCACTGGCCTGCGGATTCAGGAGAACAGCTAAGGTGTAATTGCGTGTCATCGGCGTACATTTCCACTAAGCAGTGCGAAAGAATGGATGGTAATTCATAAACATATAAGGACAACAGAAGAGGGCCTAGAATAGATCCCTGAGGTACGCCACACGTATTGGGAAGAAAATCCGACAGGGAATTTTCAGTGAAAACCGCTTGTTGACGATCAGTCAAATATGAGGATATTAGACGGATTGCGGAATTTGAGAAGTTGTACATCCTGGATAATTTATCGCATAGAATGGAGTGTTTAACAGTGTCGAACGCTTTGGAGAAATCCAGAAGTATCAGGAAGGAAACATGACCTATATCAAGCTTTTGCCTAATGTCATCGACAACTCCAAGCAGAGCCGTCGTGCAAGTATGCTTAGGGCGAAAACCAGACTGCTTAGAGGTTAAAAGATTGTGTTGGTGAAGAAACCTATTTATTTGTTTTTGCATGACTCTCGAGGACTTTCGAGAGAAAAGAAAGTATAGCAATTGGGCGAATTTCGGTACACGATGGATTCTTTGGCACTGGTATTATCTTCGACAACTTCCAGACTGAAGGAAAAACGCTTGTTGTGAGGATTTGATTGAAGATGTGAGTAATATGAGGCAAGAGTATGGGAAAGATAATTTTTAGGAACTTGGGATGGACCATATCCACTCCAACTGCGTTGGATTTAAGTGAAAGCAATCTCTCAACTACGTCAACCTGCAGGATATGAGAAAAAACGAAGGATTCGTTAGGAGGAGGTAGTGAAGTAGTAGTAGTAGTGTTATAATTTGGAGCGAGGGAACCATCGCTAGAGGGTTGGGATACGAAAATCCTGTTTAGCTCATTTCTGTCGGCGTTAGTTGGATGTCTGCTGCTTTGTTTTCCCACCCTAATCTCCTTGAGATAGCTGTTTTCTGACTGACTCTACTATCTGATTACGAAGTGATCGATATGTTCTATGAAACTCTTCCACTCTGAAGCGCTTCCATTTGATATAAGCTTCGTCGCGTTTTTGCATTAGATGACGAATATCAGAGGTAAACCAGGAGTTGTAGTTACGCTTCGTTCGTATGGGTACGTGGCTCTCAAATAATTCAACCATTTTCGACTGCAAGAACTCGACTTGTAGATTTGGTGAGGACATGTAATCAATTTGTTCCCAGTTAATAACACGCATGTCACTTTCGAGCACAGCGAAGTCAATGCTATTAAAGTCCCTGAACTGTATTGGATTGGTTGTTACACTGAAACTGAAATCAAACGTTAAGTAAAGGAGATCATGTTTAGAAAAACCGGGAGCTGACAACTGGTCGTAGAAGAGCGTCTTATTTAGATCACTAACGAATATAACATCCAGTAGGGTGCTAGATGTAGTACCAGAGTGGGTAGGAGTAACTGAGTTTACGGGAAACAGGTTTAGTGATCCCAGATCATTTATTAGGTCAGACTCTGTAAGAAGGTCGTTGTTTAAGTCTCCACACAAGATAAAATTCGGAGGGGTCATTGAAATGTCTTCGAGTAGCGATGTAAGCTGGCACAGATTAATATTTTTATTCGGTCTGTAAACCACACCAAGAAGAATTGAGTCGTGAGCAGTAGAGAGTTCTATGAACAATTAGTCCATAGGACACGCACCCTGGGATTTACGTACTATTTTAATATTTCTAAAGATACCCTTGCGAACATAGATTGCCAATCCACCTCCAATCCGCCAAACTCTATCAGCACGAAAAATGTCATACCTTTCCATCTGAAACATATTATTATTTATCTGGGTAATTTCATCATCAATAAGATCAGAAAGGAACCAAGTTTCAGACACACAAATTATGTCAATATCAGAACCAACAAAGAGATACCGGAATTCATCCATCTTAGGACGTAAGCTTTGTGCATTTGTGTGGCAAAGCTGAAGGCCCTGTTTTTGCTTAGAGAAAACATTTAACATAGTGCGTAAAACCACACCATCACTTGATTCTGAACGGCCCCTGTCCGCACCATTTGAAATATTACTATGATTAGAGAAATTGGGAAACATGAGTATATATTTATATGAAAAATTAAATAAAATGAGAAGTAGAATAAGATAAGTGAATAATAAGATACAAAAGGAACAAAAAATAAAATTTAAATGTGATTAAGGCTTATGCAAAAATAAATGTAATTTAAAAAAAGAAAAAAAAATAAGATTAAATTTTTTTTCATATGCAGAGTTAAATTTTAGCATGATGGCAAGAGCTTGTATTGAATTGTTTTGCCGTGGACGTATGCGATAGATGTTCCGAAGTGCTGGGGTGTTCACATTAATTGTATGGCAAAGTTTAGTGAAAAGTGATGGCAGGTTTTCGCTTTCCATAGTTGGAACTCCGTAGAGAAGGGCATCAGCAGCAATAGCTTTATTCTCCTGTATTTCGATGTCTTGTTTGAGAGCGATGATTTCGTTGCGAAGGGTTTCAGTGACAGAGGAGTTGGATTCAAGATGCGATACTCTAATGTCAATTTCAGCAATACTATTTTTCATTGATTGCATTTCCATCTCAATTTTGTTGAGAATCCTCTGTTCAGACTCGGCGAGTTTTGAAGTAATCAAATTGACAATAAGCTCACTTTGTTTTGACAGCGGGTCAGATGGAAAAGCCAAGGGGTCAAGGGGAGACAGATGAGGAGCAGAGACGGATGGCAGAGAGGTAGGCAGTTTGTCATTGCTGTTTTTCTTTTCTTTTGCTTTACCGGAGCAAGGAACCGTAGGAGAGAGCACTTTGCACTGGCGAGATTTTGGCGAACGATGCATTTTATATATGTAGATGATTATGATTAACAATGAAATAAACACAGTGAAATATTCAAAACCGAATTTATATAATGGAGTAAATAGGTTTAATGATATGTTGTACTATCACTGACGAAACTATATCACGAGATTAGGTTAATTATCGAAAATCAATGGAGCGATGGATAAACACGTCTACTCAAGAACTTTCATATTTTTGAAATTTTATGTTATGGCGGAAATGATATCCGAAAGTTCTACTAACGGGTGAAACAATTATCCCATGGGTATAAACTTCGGACAGAAGTCTGTCGGGACGAAGATGAGCAACTAGTAATAGAGTCGCAGTCGATACTGAGAATCTGGAAAGATCACTTCTGTAGACTGTTAAACGGCGAGGAAGACACCAATACCGCTGTCAGGCAGAATGTTCCACTCCACACAATGGACGATGATGGAAGAGAATTCCGTCCCCCCGACCTAGACGAAGTCAAGATAGCTGTATCGAGACTAAAGTCGAACAAAGCTGCTGGTGCAGACGGACTGCCTGCAGAACTCTTTACAGCAGCTGGAGATGAGATGGTAGGGTACATGCACCAACTCATCTGTAAGATAGGGTCGGAGGAAAGCATGCTAGGTGAGTGGAGCCTCAGTATCGTTTGCCCGATCCCCAAAAAAGGAGACCCCTTCAACTGCGCCAACTACCGAGGGATAAGTCTCATAAGCATCGCCTACAAGATCTTCTCTGTCGTTTTGTGCGAGCGCCTGAAACCATTCGTGAATAACCTGATAGGTCCTTACCAGTGCGGTTTCAGGCCGGGAAAGTCCACCATCGACCAAATTTTCACACTACGACAGATCCTGGAAAAAACCCAAGAGATGCAAATCGACACCCACCACCTATTCGTCGATTTCAAGGCCGCATATGACAGCGTGCATAGAGACGAGCTATACAACGCCATGTCTAGTTTTGACATTCCTGCCAAACTCGTCAGGTTGTGCAGAATGACTCACCGACACCTTCAATGTCAAAAAAAGTTTTTAGACAAGGCGACGCGCTGTCATGTGACTTCTTTAACATCATCCTGGAGAAAATCGTGCGAAACTCAAATGTCAACACTAGAGGCACGATCTTCCAGAAGTCCGTACAATTACTAGCATACGCGGACGACATTGACGTGATTGGTCGAACACAGCGAGCCGTCAATGAAGAGTTTGCTGGTATTGAAACGGAGGCTGCAAAAATGGGTTTAACAGTGAATGAGGGCAAAACGAAGTACATGCTGTCATCTAGAAAGGACGCACAACGTCGACGTCTCGGCCAGAACGTCAACGTAGGCAGCTTTAACTTCGAGGTAGTTAAGGACTTCGTCTACCTCGGCTCCCAGGTAAAAAGTACAAACAACATCAGTACCGAGATTAAACGCAAAATAACTCTTGCTAACCGCTGTTTCTTTGGGCTCAAGAGGCAATTGAGTAGTAGAGCTCTCTCTCGAAGGACCAAGCTAACAGTATATAAGACCCTCATCATCCCTGTCCTGCTCTATGGCGCAGAAGCCTGGACAGTCTCAAGAGCAGATGAAGAAGTCCTTGGTCTTTTCGAGAGAAAAGTTATGCCTTCCATCTTTGGTCCTGTTTTTGTTGATGGTTTCTGGAGAAGAAGATACAACCATGAACTGTACTGGCTGTACAGCGACATGAGCCTAGTCAGGCGTCTACGGATTCAGCGGCTAAGATGGCTCCAGCCCGAAAAGTCTTCGACTCCGAACCTGTGGGACAACGCAATAGAGGACGCCCACGAAACCGATGGCGCCAACAAGTGGAGAAGGACCTCAACCAAATTGGTGCGCGTATTGGAGACAGCTGGCTAAAGATCGTGCCAGCTGGCGAAGCTTGTTGACTGAGGCCCAGGTCCACCCCGGACTGTAGTGCCACTAGTAGAAGAAAAAGAAGTTAATATTTATAACAATAATTGTCGTCTACCGCTACCGACAAGATGGCGAGTGTGAGCAGAAGAAAAGTGCACCCGACGAGGCATACCAAATGCCGTTGCAACGGAAAAGAAAACCAGCACAAGAGGGGTACTGCGCTAGAAGGCGGGACGAGAGGAAGCTTCTATAGCTAAAGAAATGTTTCCTCGCAACCTCCCAGCTCAAGGATATCGAAGAGTCGAGGGACAAACAAAAAATGCGAGCTTTTTACAAAAAGCCAAATGCCTGGTCGCATGCTGAAGAACAACAAAGCTGCGGACTCAGATGTTTACCATCAGAGCTCTTCATGGCCGATGGCGATTTTTTGGGAAGGAGCAATTAACAGATCAAGCATGCTCGACGATCAGCTGCATATGTTCCATCCACAGAAAATGCTACACCTGCAGAGGTACATATATCCCGGCTAACCGTCGCCTAAGTCGCCTGAAGTCATTTTCTACCGCATTAATCGGCACGAATCAGTGCGGCTTCCTGCCCGGCAACTCGACAAGTTTCAATAGAGTTTGAAATCGACATATCGATATTCGATACGATGACCGAATTCGGGATGCCGTACATACATATAATTTTGCATTATGCCTGCTTAGCGTTGAATATTATCTAATCATTATAATAATCATAAATGTGCAAACATTAATGTACAGACATACGGGATAAACCCACAAATGCATCGGCAGTCTAAGGGTTTATCTCTACATGAACAGAGTTAACTTGATTTTGCTCATAATTGTGTTTCTGAATCATAGTATGTATGTTTCTGTCCTAAATACGTACGCAATTTATAAATGCGTGCTAAAGGATTATCCATTTGTTCGAAATTATTATTATGACACATAAAATCCCGTGTAAACAATTTAATTAGCGTTCGTATAAAAGCTTCAGACAATTGATTATAGTTTGCAGCTCTGCCTTGCCAATACGCATATAACGCACATATACTAATGCATTAGCTAAATGCTCTAAGCACTAGTTAGACTAATGAAAGTATCTACAGGCTTTGTCTAAAAAGTTGATTTCCTGATTTATGAACCACACTTTGAGCTAACCATTAATGTGATTTGTCATAGATAGTTTACCAGCTGCCATTTGCAGCATATTGGAATAATTTTCAAATAAAATTATTCGCTTATCAAGCCATCAAGTGAGAACACATCAACAAAGTCCCACATGGCACGTATAACGACTTAAATAGTTTGTAACGACACTGTTGAGTGGTAACTTTTGGTTAAGCAAAGCAGCAAAGTCCCAAGTTTATCGACCTCCTTCAACTTGACTTTAATTTCACGCAAACTTTTCGTCATACGTCGTCATACGGTCACGCATAGCAAAAGTGTTTCGTTTTTTATCTTCGTTTTATGTACTTAAATTAAAATATACGCCGCTCACACAAGTATGTCGTGGCGGATTTTGAAGAAAATGATTGCCTTGGCAGAAGAAGGAAGCAACGAGGATTCTGAATGACAGGCTCCTACGTAAACATATTGTATGAACTTCCTTCAGATGAGTGTGGCGTAACTTTTTAATTAAAACTGCAAACACATGTGGATGACACGTTCCAAAGTTGCACGTCTTAGCAGACAGTTGTTTGACTCGAAAGATGACTTTGTGATTATTTCTTGTAGAATGTATTTTATTTATATTTCAAATTTGGTATTAAATTAACACATATATTTAGAATAATATAAGTACATCACTTTCATGTATGTTTTTCAATAAGCTATTGAATGAGAAGTTGTTCATTTCTTGAGAAGAAGTTCAAGGAAATAAGCAGATTTGAAATGACTATTGATGACTCTTATGTATTAAGAAAAAATCGTTGTCAGTTTCAGCAGAATTTTTTATTTTTTTCAATTTTAGGAAAATAAGTGAACATGGTCAGTGAAGCCGGGACTGTTTTCAGATGTTAAGGAACATTGGTCTGGAAACGGGTGAAGGGGAGACACACATTTAATAACTTTGGAGATTAACATCGGAAAAACGATCCGCAGTAATCGTTTCACCAGGATTTGCTAGATCATAACTTACTTACTTACTCGTAGTAGTTGTGTTGTCTGTTAACATGACATCCTACAAACATAGATGTTATGTAGTTGAATTGGGGTTCAAATATATCCCATTGGATCAGTTATATCGATGCCCATTCTTGAGCTAAATACGGTAGTGAAAGTATAGCCTCAAACCTTCATCTGTAAAAGTTTGTCTCCAAAAATCGGATGTACTAAGTATATTTAATCTGACTTCTCTTGATATTTTCAGCCATCAGGCTCTACTATTTGTGAATGCAGTGAAGTCTCACTCAAATATATGAATTATTCCAATATATGAACCGCATTTGCATTTGCACAGCAAGCCAGTTAGTACTTTTTTATCGAAGAGGCAACATCGGTGAGTGCGGGAAGGTAATTTGCTTCTGTTTAAAAAAAGAATAAAAGTCTTGATAATGTCAATCTGTGCTCGGAACCAAAGAAAAATTCGTTTTAGGTTTTGTGCATTAACTGGATTAAATAGATACGTAATTATTAAATTATTTATTTACTTAAATTTATTTCGTACTATACATGGTTCCAATATACGATATATAAGTGAAACTTCACTGTAATATTAATTTCTACATTTCTATACAAATGTCTCCAAGGCAAAGAGGTTATGTGCTGCGGTGTTTACTCCAAGTACTTAAATCTAAGTTAAATGAAGGGACTTGCAAATCACTTCAGTGTTCTTTGAGAGATTTGAATTATAATAGATATCCAGGACACTACCAAATCTTTGGCATAATATCTCTACACTCAAAGTTTGTTAGCACCTGTTGATCTCTCGAGGTTTTCGTTGAGTTCAAAATATGTCAGTGTTGAGTATCAGGCCACAGAGACATCCCAGGAAACATGCTATGCCGGCGAGCTCACCAGACGCGCCGCTATTCTGTACCTCTCCACTGAAGAAGAGTACATAGGGAAACAAAAAAACATTGCAGCAAACAAAATGTAGTTGGAAGGTATTAACTGCAAAGCCGCCAAAAATAAATCCTAAACGCTTTAAGAAAGCTACTTTCAATAAACAGATCCAATATAAACATTATAGTTGGTGTCATTACTGGGAACAGTCTGCTGGGAGAACATGCTAGGTGACTACCGGTCCCAACGGATAACGTCTGTAGAAGGTGCTTGAGGACTAAGTTGAGAGTATATTCGCATTATCTGTTCCACAGTTCGGCTCGGTAAATAAACAGATAAAGAGCGATAGGAACCTACTTCTTTAATGATCTCTACGACATGAGTCCACATCCGTGGAGAGATTATTTCGCTACAAAATTAACACGAATTCGTTTCCCCCAGTAGTGTCATGTGTTATTAAAAAGTCCTGTGTGGTAGACCTTCACGTCTAAGAGCATTCCCCAGCCACCGTCATGTACCTAACTACCTCGCACTCACACATCTGACAGAGCTGATGATCTGCAGGTCGCAATTTGGAGACAACAAGTCATGGGTTCTAATTGTTGAACGAAAAATAATTTGAACAATCACCCACTTTAAAATGCTGTATACTTGAGCAGCGAGCCTGTGTCCGGCAATTTGTGTAAAGTAACCACTAAATGAAAACAACAATCGATACCATTTGATACTTAAAATATGTTTTTTCTAGCGACAAATGATTGGAATGTCAGTGCTTTGCAGAGAAATTGCGGCTAAATGCGAACAACAGTAATTATATGTGAATGAAATGTCAATATTTGCGATTTCTTAAGAAGACGCTCTTTTGATATGATACACTGATATATTCACACAAGTGTGCGTTAATATGAAACAATAATCGGTGGTTCCCGAATAACCCCAAAAAAATATAAAATCAATCAGTGGGCAATGGGAGAGTCAATTGTGAAATCGGATATCTTTCTAGTACTTGATATTTGATACATAAGGTAGTGCCTCCCCTGTAAGTTACGTTGTTATATTTTACGAATAAATAATAGCATCCCGCGATCAAAAAAAGGCCCTTATGCATGAAGTGTCAAAAAACTGTGAAATTTTCTGTTTGCAAGCTTGCATTTTTTTAACGAAAGTAAAGCCTATGAAACTCTTTTTCTTTGTAAACAAGTTATAGAATAAACACATTAGCTACTACTCTTGTATACATTCAATAATAAAAAAAACAAGTCATGCACGTTCAGAAAGCAAGATGCAATGATTTAAATTGTAAAGATATTAAGTAAATTGAAATTCTTCGCGATGTGAGGATTCTCTGTAAGGTATGTACGTGATTTATGCAGCAATGAATCAATTTTCACTCTTTTGTGCATAAAGATGAAAAAGTGAAAACATAAAGAAAATGTCAACGCGCCTGAACATCACCCTCCCCTCCACCCTTCGACGAAGTAAAAGACTTCCACGAGATATTATTGAAACAAGTTGAGATCCCATTTCTCGTTCTAGACACTTTCCCTACGAGTGGGTCGGCATCTTTGACGATGGGATTTTCTCAGACATAATAAGGATACTTTCAGCTTTTGAAATAAAAAAAGAGACACGAGTCCCCTTGTCAGGCATTTTAATTTGAGAACACCATTGAAGCACGTTGAAATATAATTACAAATAGGGCATACATATTCATTTCGATTCGGTATGTGTTTTTATATCACCAAATATCATATATATAAGTACTTACCAAAAGTATACAGGATATTCCAAACATATGACTCAGAAAATAGTCCCCAGCCACATTCAGATATGCAACGAACAACGACTCGGTCAGCAGTTTTAAGACTAATATTATCCCTGTACGATATAATAACCCTATCCTGTAATTAAAAAAAATAACTTCAATAATAACCAATTTCTAATTACCTTTTGAAACATCAAAGAATAAGTGGCTCTTACCGTCTCCATATTGACGTCGCATGTTTATCGTGCTTTCGCAGGAGCCATAAAAGTTTTCTGATTAATGAATACAGCAGCAGTCCGAAAAGTGCCATGAAAAGAATCTCCACTACGACGAAGAGTACAAAACCTGAACTCCCAACCTCCAGCCACCAATGATTCGGCCATTTGCCAATGATATTGCTAATCAATGGGGAACAAATGGCAAAGAGTAGTGGGAGCAGCCAGCTGATGCCAATTGCTCCTCGAATGCCCGAAGATAGATTTGTCACTTGAAATTTTCGTGGAACCAGTTCGGTGTGGACGACTAGGCCGATGGCAATTATCGTCGACAGGCCTAAAAGCATCAGTGAGGCTAAAGTTGAACTTATAATAGCTTTCCAGCCCTGTAAGAAAAAAAAACATGAAGAACAAGCACACAATGTGCTAGGAATTAAAACAAAGGGAAACCATTAAGAAGTAACGAGAACAAAATTGATCAATGACCAATGATAAAGAGCAGAATAAGACAATGCCGATGGTTTGTATTTTATGGCACAGAGGAGGACGAGGAATAATAGCAGAATGGGAAGTGACAAAGTTTTTCAGTTGTACGTCGGTCGTACTCTGACTACCGTTTAATTAATTTATGGAATTGTCCTTGGAAAAGGGATTTCGAGTTCTTCCAGACTTTTTGAATATTCATTGGCTTCTTTGACTTGCCAGTTATTTATGACTCACAGAGAGCGCCAATAGAATGAGTAAGTATTCCCTCTAAGAGGTATGTTGGATTGACAATCTGAATTATTCAAAACGAAAGCATGAGGTCGCTTACACGTGATTATTCTTGTTTGTTGCAAGAAAATAAATTAATTTAAAGCAAAATATTTACGCTCCCAATAAATGGAATATGTGTAACAGTTCCTTATTTATATGTATGTATGCTTCGGTATTTATTACAATGTCCAATTGCGAAATTAGTACTGTTGGAATACGTGGACTGAATTGCTGTGAATTTGCTTCCTTACTTTTGTGCGGGGAAATATAATTAAAATCTCAATCACTACTTGGTATAATATATTCACCCGTGTTAATCTAATCAGCATGAGTGGCTCATTGTCTGCAGAAGAAAACGAAATGACATGAAAATTAGAGCAACGCTTACTCGTTTACTCAAGTTGATTGTCTTAAGTGTACATGTTTGTTTACTTCTTTGTTATTTGTTTGGATTCAAGAAGAACTACATAAAAGCTGACATGAACTAAAAATTGATCAATTGAGAAGTACTTCCGAACTTCAAATGTCATCATAACAAAATTATCAAATGTGCATGAAAATAATGGTAAATCTTGCAAATGAAATAAAAACAGTAATATCTGGTATTCAAAACACTTTTCCAATTGAAGCAAATTAACTTGTGGAAAGCAACATTTGAAAATTATTGCTGTCCCGTGCTCTAGTATTCATCTAGTTTGATAGATGTCGTTATAGTCGTAACGACCTTGAAGACGAAAAACGCTAACTAAAACTCGAGGAATATTAAAAACATTGATAAAGTCGAACAAATTCTGGGCAATGACCGTTTTGCCGCCGCGAGACTTATTAAGGGAAATTACTGTCATTCACTGCCGCAAGGCACTGCCAAACAATTTTTTGTACGTGTTACTTGACATTTGCTCGCATTCATTACTTAAGCTTTCCAGAAGGACGGTTAAATACGGCGTTCTGGGATTCTAACCTAGACGCCGAGGTTGAAGTGCGTAGAAGTCGACACGCAAACCCACAACGCCACGGCAGCAACAAAATGCTCGCATAGCCTGATCAAAACGAGTATACATAACCTCACAACATTCAAACACATGCCTCCAGATTAGGCTTCCCTTATAATGATTTCTGCAGAATCAGCAAAGACGAAGAGGAGAAAGAAACTATTGCACATCGTTTATGTAATAGCAGTGCTTTCTCCTCTCACAGAAAACATCACATTAACGCCTGCTATTTCAACAATCTGACCGAACTAAATAGCATTACCATCAGTCAACTCTTCTGCCACTCCAAACTAACACATCCTTGCCAACTGTTGAAACGACTTTATAAACAGAAAATAACCAAATAACCAAAAATATAGCAAAGTAACCTCTGGTTCAAAGTACGTAAGTCGTAAGAGGCTCGACTTGAGTGGCTGACAGACACGTGTTTACAAGGTCATTGGTCAAGCAACGAAGAAAGATATCTATACAGAGATAATTAATCATCCTATCGGATGATGTTCTCATTTTTGCAATCCTTTAAAAAAGTCATTCGTATACTTCTAAACATCACATAGTTTGACGACTAAAACTATACGAATAATACGATGAAATATAGTAAAGTTTGTATAATGACTCATGACGCCATTCGGATAAGGGATACAATTTGTGCTGCAGATTATGCAACATCTTAATAATCATCATGTTGCTTTTGACGAATAAGATATTGTAATTAATTAGGAATTCATATTAGGATATTAAGTCCTAGCTGACTTTGTGACGGCATTGTGGTTTGGAGGGGACTTTGTATTTTCTCGATCTCACCTTGTCTGTTACTTTTAATCCAATTCACTCCTGTACTGATGACAGTACTCTCAGTTCTTCATATTAAATGAAACCGAAACACCATTTTTTCCATTCTTGATATGTGTACCAATCAGTGACGTAAAGTGTTCACTAACTGATACTTTTAAATTTTGTGCTACTATCTATGATGAATGTTATTAATTAAAATTTTTTTACTTTAATTTCCTTTAGAAATGAGTTTTCTATAGATATAATTGCAAGTTCTAATAATCCAGCAATTTATTTCTTGTGTATGATTTAATGCGTTTAAGAGCAAAAAAATATCGTTCAACAGAGCTACTTGATATGGTGACTGTTAAGTGAATTTCACCTACTTTAAAAATTTCTGAAAATGTGTCTTTCAATTCTAGTACCTGAACCGGTTTTGGATTGTTTTTAACCTAGACATTTTTGAACTGGGGCTGAGAACATTTAAAAAAACAGTGTAAATTCAGTCTTCAGCTATATATAATCAAAGAATGCACCATACGAAGACTCAAGGCACTCAAAAGCTTCAGTTGGAAATATTTGATCACACTCATCAAACTTTTTTGTAGAGAGTAAAGCTAGGAATTGGTTTCCAATAACAGAGACAATGTGTCTTTTATCTAAAAAAAATTGGCGCCATCGCAGTTCAAAACTTTCTAGACTCTATTTATTATAGCCGTGTTTTTTTGAGATGCTCAGAAACCTGAGTAGGAAAATTTCAACGCAAAGCAACAACAACCTACTGAAACTTTGTTTGCGTGATGGAGATGGAGAGTGACAGTTGTATTTTCATTGTTCATACACGCACACACTCTTAAAACAAAATTAAACCTGAGTAAGGAGCGTTTTTTTCAGATCTCAAAATTACACTGAATTTAAAAGTACATACCAACGGCAATATGTCAGATGCACAATATTTGCTTCAAATAACTATCTACCTCTTTACACGCGGATGGCAAAATCGAGGCTGAGAAAAACTTTATGCATTGAGATGCTTCCCATTGATAAAGTAATGGCATTAAGGAACCCGTTTGTTCTTGTTAATATTAATAATAATATATAAAATGGGTAGCGCTACAGCTCGTAGAGGGCCAGGGCCTAGCTTCTCAGCAACCACTCGTGTTGTGCGTGCTATTATTCTATCACGAGTGGAAGGACCTACAGTTTTATGCCGACTCCGAACGGCCAAGACAGTTATACTCTTTGAGCATTGTCAGTGACTCGAAAGAGGTGGGGCCGTGAAAAGTATTTCTTGTCGTACCAGGAATCGAACCTAGACAGGTAGGTCCAAGTGCTGTTATTGTTATTTGGTTGTTGCTTGAGGTCAAGCCTAGCTGCATTTTTTCAAATAGTAATAACTTTTTTTTCGCTTATGACCGGCTGTTGTACCACATGGACCACTGTGCGGCGGACTGGTTGTTGCTCAAAGGATGTATTCGACACATCCACACAATTTCAACTATAGTCTGGTTGGACAACAACAATTCACACAGAACAGCAGGTAAGCCGTTTACAGGAAAGGCATTAAGTTTTGTAACTGCTTTCTTGATACGTGTAGTTTTTGCACTCGTTGTGCTCTCTGATTTGAAGTAAAATTCTATATGTTTTTAGAGAATCATAAGTAATCACTATACCAAGTTTCATCAAAATCCGTTCATTCGTTTAGGAGTTAGAAAAACAAAAGTTTTCATTTCCATATGAATGAAAATGCCTACATTTGTATATAGGTATTTGATCTTCGTACATACATATATTTCAAAGAATTCGTCCGCAGGTGCAATCTTGCTGCCGAAGTCTGAAATTTTGGAGAATTGTTTATAATACGAGAACGTTTCACAAGCTTTCTGTTATTTTATTGATTCTCCAGATCTTTTTTCCAACTCAAAATCACCATCAGTTTCTAAAAGATTTTTAACAGAAACATTTTCATTTTTTGATTTTCAATGGGAGCTTTATTTTGTCTCAAGTCGTTTTAAAAAACATCTTCCAAACTGCAAAAAAGCGAAAAGTGAACTACATACATACGATTCTTCAGAGCTTAATTCAGACGTGCAGTTATGAATGGATTTGTACTCATATTCGTCCATAAGCAATCATGATAAACATATACATATGTACGTGTGCACCCGTCCGCGATCCCACTATCCGATATTTTTCGAAATGCCACCACTGCTACCACAACGTGCCATTATGGCACAATCGTGCCACATCGGCAACGCTGATCCCAGTCCTAAGAGAGAGAGAGAGGGATGAGATGAAAGAGAAGAGAAGAAGAAGAAGAAAATAAAAACACAATGCGCCCACAAGCGCTGTGCGCCCTGTGCATTTGCACATCCTACACATATGGTAAGGCCGGCCCTGCTCTTGGGAACCCAAAAAGCACAAAAAATCTATCAGCCGCTCCAAAACTTGTCTGTTTTCGGATACTTGCCCGTTGTGACTAGACACAGTTGCAATTTTTGGGCATCCAAATGTTTTTAATGAAACGCAACAATTAATATGGGCCTGGGATACGATGCGTTTATTCGTGGCAACGGTAAAATTATTGAGATTGGAGTACCCGAATACCGTACATTTCTATCTTGGTTACTTGCAAAATGCAATTTTCTGCATTCATTTTTAGACTCTCAGAAACGAAAAACGATTTTCTCGCTCAGAAGATCAGACAAGGAATGAATACTACCTACAAAAGAGTGTGGATTGTGGTACAGGCAGTCCCTCACCGATAATATGTAAATCCCCAATAATTTTGTTAAATAAGGCCTCTGCGTCTTATCTCCAATTGTGCTCAGCACAAAGTCAATATAAGCAGACTATTGATGATGAAGAATATAATGATTAACATTTATTTTCAATTACGTTCGTTCCCCTTCGTTTGATCGATGATGTTTCTATAAAAATTATATGGCAAAATCCGAGACCGAATTCAACAAGATACTGCAGCCTAGTAAAATTTGTTTTTAAAAAAGAAAATAAAGAGCCCATCAATACCGAACAAAATATTGCAGTGCTTTGTCACAGTATGACTCTTCGTAAAAATGCTATATTTGTGGACCGACTCGCATGCACTAGGCATGATACCACATGCCTGCTAGCATGCATAAACTTCTGATACACTCAAAAGAGATAGTTCAAGCCTGCACAGTGCCATAGGGCCTAGCTTCTCAGCAACCACTCGTGTTGTGCGTGCTACTGTTCTATGACGAGTGGAAGGAACCTGCAGTTTAATGACCAACCATACGGATTTGTATTTAGTAATTTTCTCTTCTCTTTCTCTCTGAATTTTTTTGATGTGTAGATTTGCTTTTCTTCTCAGCGCTGATGTGAAAACACACTCAAATGTAAGTATTTTTGTTGTATGGATTGAAAATGAATTCTCTTGTCATTCAAACGAAGTAAAAAAGAATAGTTGAGAAGTGCGCTTGATGAATGTGAACACCATCTGCTATTGGTTATACACATAATACAAGGTAATATGTTAGCTTTTTTGTCAAAATGATGTGACGTCAGTCAAATACCATTTCCTGCGGGAGTTTTTTCTAATACAATGGAGACAAATGGCAGTGATATTCTGTGTAAATATAACATGACTTTTATTTAATTTTTTTATGGTATATATTGATATTTACGGGTACAACTTTTAAATACACAGTCAAAATCGACTATAACGACTATTAACGGACTGACGAATTTAGTAGTTATACGCTATAGGTCGCTGTAACCGATATCAATATACATAATAGAGCTCAGTCGGGACCTAAGAATTTGGTCGTTATAACTGATATGTCGTTATAACCGCTACGTCGTTATAGCCGATGTCGTTGCAAGCGTCTTTGATTGTTCACACTTTACTACACATTGTATTACTTACTATTTTCAGAAATAGCATAAAACATCATTCATACATAAAAGATTTAGTTTATGCAGACCTCCTGCGGTTATCAAGTCCGTCTGTGTAAGGCCAGTAGCATTCTTGTCTATCGTCCCTCTGTAGGTATTTAGAAGATTACCCACATTTGCATCTGCAGAATGCTTTGAATATTGTCAAATTTCTTCTTCTGGCCATCGATCTCCAGTACAAAAGTTGATTTTTGGGCATTTTCGTGCAGTGACAATGCAATAAATAAGATGCGGGAACATATTACCTACTTTGCAAATATATACGCAACATAAAGATTTTGGTATGATGTTCGGCGCACACCTACGCACCTTCAAATAAATGTTACTGGTATCAACACAACACTTGGATGGAGCATTTTCATAATTGGGGTCGCCGAAATCGCAGCAAAATCTTCTTTCGTCCAAAAATAGGAGAAATATTTTACTCCATTTCATGAGGCTTCAATTTATATCCGCCCTGAGTTTGAATATATATTTTTTTAATTCATTTTAATTCATGCTTACGTGCTAGACAAAAATACTTAAAACTGGTTTACCTAACTTAACAATCGTTCTTACATCTAATCTACTGACACTATACTAGTACTCTAAGCTATTCTGCATTTAATTTAAGTGTGCCTTTCGGCTTAAACTATGTTTTTTTCTGAATGGTCAATATGTTGTTTGATTTGTTTGGCCAAGAAAACTAGTAAAAAACTCGGTTAATGGCTCGGCTTAATGTATCTAACTTAACCTAACATTAAAACCTAAGAACTATCTTTACTATATCCGTAACTGTACGGACACGTGCACGTACGTGTTATGTAAATATATGCCTAACATTTATAATTTATACTCCCTTTTTTACTAACCTTTTTTTGCAGTATTTGTTTCATGATTTTTTTGTTTTATATATTTTTTTTGCATTCAAGTCGCCTGTCCAATGTTCGGCGTACGGCATGGAAGATGACAGAACATCCTAGTGGATCCTGTATTAGGCCAATTATGTCGAGAAAAAAGGAACGCTTTAGGAATAATAAAGCCGGTAAGGTGCTGTCATAACATTGGGGTAATAAGCCCCAATGCCTTCTGATCTTCTGATTATATGCCTTCTGATCTTCTGATCATATGCCTTCTGATCTTCTGATCATATGCCTTCTGATCAGCTTAATAATAAAATTATCTATCCTGTTCAAGTTTGCCTGGTTGTACAGGACGTCGTTGGGATAGAACTTCTTGTACTCAGACTCGTGCGTATGATACAACCGGAGGCATGTCCGAAGACACTATCTCTCGAACAACCTCATCTTTTCCATCTGGGAAGGACTCACATTGAACCACAGTGGACAACCGTAGGCTATATTTGGCCGGATGAGGGTCCTGTAGCAGATTTCCTCCACACTGGAATCAACTTGGCTGCTGTAAAACAATCCCCTTGCACCAGCTTTTTTAGCTTTCTTCAGAGAATCCATATATTTGTCAAAGTGTAGAACCAAACGCCAAGATTACTACACTTTTCACATCTAATGGCCGTCCCTGCGATTTAATTGTGAGGAAGTTACGTCAGTTTGTGCACGTATCCCATGATGCCATGTACAGCTGGGTCCTGAAAAGGATAGTTTTACGCTTCAGGATGTTGATAATCAACTTCCAGTCGTCGCAAGATCGCTGAATTTGTTCGAAGTCGCATTGCAAGTATTTATTTATTACTTCGACCTTCGGACCTGATCTGTACGTTACTAGATCGTCGGCGTATGCAATTAAGTGCGAAACAACCGCTCCCTGTTGCAGCCCATTTTTTATGTCAAAGACCGCGTCACAAGTTACATCGTCGCTTTTCACGACGCGACGAACTTTCTACCTGTTATCATGTCATAGATCATGTGTAGCAATGGTTTACTTATGCCGAGCCTGATCAGCTTGATTAAGAGTCCCTCCAACCAAATGGTGTCGAAAGCCTTCTACAAGTCAATCAGATAGGCACATAGTTTTTTGTCTTTGTTCTACTGAATGTCGGATTCCAGTTTGGATAGCAGTTGCAGCATGTATGGTTTAGGCCGACAAACTTCGTTGACCGTGTACACTCGCTGGAATACAGCACCAATTGCTTTCACCGTCTCATGGCGATCTTCAACCACGAAAAAATTGTTGTCTAGCACTAGATCGTACAGCCCGGATTTTATTGCCCCGTTGAAACTTATAGCCAATGCTTATAGCCTGAGCTTGAATATAACACTCATATCTGTTAAGCCAATATATCTCTATTCTTAGCAGATCTCTATCTACTATCAATAGTGCATGATTGAAAATATTGTGAAGTCATCTGATCCGCTTGATGTCCGAAGGAAATAGAGCTAGCAAATTAAATACTCGTCTAGCATGTTCATTAGTTCATATGTTCAATTGTTCACAGACTTATTTTCTGCACCTTATGTGAGTATTTCTTTAGAAATAGTTAATTGCATCGATAAATACGGCAGCATAATTTTGTTTCCATTTTTTTTGTGTTTGTCATATTTCTTCCCCACATATTTCATAAACAAAAACCAATAGAAGATTTATTTTGTTTTATGATTTTTTCAATCAATGTAAGTATTTTCCATTTGAACGGAATTTAAATTGTTAATAAACGAGGCCTTTTCAACTGTAATTAAATCAATAGCACTTCTTCACATGGGAATATTTCACTACGCGTATCTGTGCTGGTCATAAAATTAAGAGTCATTTATTTCCATGCATTCCGTTAAATCAATGAATTAAACTTTTTTCAGCTCAAAGAGTTATTAGGATAAAACCAAAATTATCCAGCTATATAAAAAAAATGTATCACTTCGAAATACCAGACTGTTTCAGTTCGTTTTATGAAGCGTAAGCGAATAAAACTCATTGTCAGACACGATGAACTACGGTTTATGAATACTAAACTTTTTAGATAAGTTTACCTACCTAAAAGGTTCATCGATTTTTGATTAATATGTAGATATGAACTAAACTTGTTTTACCGTCTCTACAGAAGGAACAAGAACAGAAACACAACTGCTACCAATCATTAATCTTTTGAAGGAAACATATACAAAGAAGGGAATAAAAAAATGTTCTGCGACTCAGTCGATGCAACTGTCACCTGTGAAGAGCAACACGGACGACTAGTAACAATGATTCACTGGTAGAACGCAAGCATTCGATTATAAACAACATTTACGAGTGGAGTTGTATTGCAACCGTGTTCACTCAATTGGTAACTGAGGGAAATTCAGGGTGTTGCTTTCGACGTCTCTGGGCCGTTGAGTGCCAAGACAAATCCAAAGACATTTTTTTTATATTTTGAAGAATTACTTTCCTCCGTAAGATTTAGGTTTACCCATACTTGTGACAATCCTATTTTCCATTAGTTGTTTACATTTATCGCTTTTGGCTATACAGGATATATTTATTTAGGATTCAAACAAGCTGTGAAGTGAAGAACTTCCACAAATCTAATACCGCCCAGCTAAAAAGGTTGCATTATACATACATCAATCTCTTTTGGGTATTTGCCACAGCAATCAAAATTTGTGTAATAAATAGTGGGAAAGTGACGACATGGATTGCTGTTTTATTGGTACGAAAAATCAACTCGCAAATCGATTGGAAATATTTTACGGTTTTTTGTTTTATAGACCGAAGATGGAAGCTGTAATAAATTCATAGCTTGTGTCCGCAGCGTTCTTTAATATTACTCAAAGCAGCGAAGGAAACCAAGACCCTAATCGATGGCAATTTATCATCAAAAGAGACGGTTTTGATTGCTGTGAATTTGTTGCAGGTTGTTAGAAATGTATTAATTTTAGTGAAGTTGGGTTGACGTATACGTACATTTGAATATATTTATTTGGGCTGTAAAATGTATGATATTACATTTATCGGTTAATTTTTGTTTGCAACTTTACTACAACAATCTTTTGCGTCTTTGCTAGAGTCATCGGGAAGCACAGCCTACATCACAACACGTCCGACAACGGACTCAGGCTGTTGGGCTTCGTGACGGGGCGAATCCTCTCTGTAGCCAGTACACATTTCCCTCACCCCAACATTCCCAAAGGGACCTGGCGGTCCCCTGATCAATCAACCGTCAACCAGATTGATCACATTGCGATCGACATCAGACACTCCTCCAGTATTCTCGATGTTCGAACATTCCGAAGAGCCAACATCGACTCGGATCATTTCCTTGTTGTAGCCAAGGTAAGAGCACGGATATCGAAAGGACAACGGAGTAGAGCAAGACCAAAATAGTTTGACGTCGGAAAGCTACAATCGCAATCGACCGCTAGGGGCTTTGATATCCGAAAGTTGTACCAACGGGTGAAACAATTATCCCATGGGTATAAACTTCGGACAGAAGCCTGTCGGGACGAAGATGGGCAACTAGTAATAGAGTCGCAGTCGATACTGAGAATCTGGAAAGATCACTTCTGTAGACTGTTAAACGGCGAATTCCGTCCTCCCGACCTAGACGAAGTCAAGTTAGCTATATCGAGACTAAAGTCGAACAAAGCTGCTGGTGCAGACGGACTGCCTGCAGAACTCTTTAAAGCAGCTGGAGATGAGATGGTAGGGTACATGCACCAACTCATCTGTAAGATATGGTCGGAGGAAAACATGCCCGGTGAGTGGAACCTCAGTATCATTTGCCCGATCCACAAAAAAGGAGACCCCTTCAACTGCGCCAACTACCGAGGGATAAGTCTCCTAAATATCGCCTACAAGATCTTCTCTGCCATTTTGTGTGAGCGCCTGAAACCATTCGTGAACCTGATAGGTCCTTATCAGTGCGGTTTCAGGCCGGTGAATTCCACCATCGACCAAATTTTCACACTACGGCAGATCCTGAAAAAACCCAAGAGATGCAAAGCGACACCCACCACCTATTCGTCGATTTCAAGGCCGCATATGACAGCGTGCATAGAGACGAGCTATACAACGCCATGTCTAGTTTTGACATTCCTGCCAAACTCGTCAGGTTGTGCAGGATGACGATGGAGAACTCTCGCTGCTCCATCAAGGTTGGTAACGAACTCACCGACACCTTCAATGTCAAAAAAAATTTTAGACAAGGCGACGCGCTGTCATGTGACTTCTTTAACATCATCCTGGAGAAAATCGTGCGAAACTCAAATGTCAACACTAGAGGCACGATCTTCCAGAGGTCCGTACAATTGCTAGCATTCGCATATTGAAACTCTTGCTAACCGCTGTTTCTTTGGGCTCAAGAGGCAATTGAGTAGTAGAGCTCTCTCTCGAAGGACCAAGCTGACAGTATATAAGACCCTCATCATCCCTGTCCTGCTCTATGGCACAGGAGCCTGGACAATCTCAAGAGCAGATGAAGAAGTCCTTTGTCTTTTCGAGAGAAAAGTTCTGCGTTCCATCTTCGGTCCTCGATGGTTTCTGGAGAAGAAGATACAACCATGAACTGTACGGGCTGTACAGCGACATGAGCCTAGTCAGGCGTCTACTGATTCAGCGCCTAAGATGGCTAGGCCATGTAGAGCGCATGGACAACACTGCTCCAGCCCGAAGAGTCTTCGACTCCGAACCAGTGGGACAACGCAATAGAAGACGCCCACGAAACCGATGGCGCCAACAAGTGGAGAAGGACCTCAACCAAATTGGTGCGCGTAATTGGAGACTGCTGGCTAAAGATCGTGCCAGCTGGAAAAGCTTGTTGCATGAGGCCCAGGTCCACCCCGGACTGTAGTGCCACTAGAAGAAGAAGAAGAATAAGATTAAAGAAATATCGGACTCATACCAGAATGAACGAACTGTCCATGTGAAAAGAACGGACTTAAAAAAGTATTGACTCTTAAATAACTCGACGTAAGAAGGAAATGAAAAAAAACATTTGTTCTTGTCACTGAAAGCTTTTTAAAAGGTGATATCACCCTAGAGTGGAGGGTAGGGTCTGTGCACACAGGGTAAGGTTGCTGATGCGATCCGTATCCAAAGCAGATTCTCCAACATCAGCCTTATATGTGCACACGCCCCTACCGATGAGGCTGAAGACTCTCCCAAAGAAGAATATTACGACCTTTTGTGGACGGTGCCTACGGAGCCTGTCCGGATTTCGATGTCAGAATCGTGCTCGGGGACTTTAATACCAAAATTGGTAAGGAAAACGTATTTGGCGTAGTGATCGGAAAGCACAGCCTCCACGACACGACAACAGATAGCGGCTCCGGACTCACTGACTTTGCGGCAGGACGTAATATTGTCATAAGTAGCACAAGGTTCCCTTGCACCTAGCTTTGAAGAAGTCGGCACCATTAAAAAGCTGAAGAACAACAAAGCCGCATGCTCAGATGGCCTACCATCAGAGCTCTTCGAAGCCGGTGGCAATGTTCTGGTATGGAGCACGGACGAGATCATCTGTAGAAATTGGGAAGACGAAAGCATGCCCGACGACTGGAATATCAGTTCCAGGTGCTCCATTCACAAAAAAGGCAACCTTACTTCTTGCAGCATCAATAGAGGTATATCTCTGCTCAACGTCGCCTATCCTGTCTAGCCTACTGTGTGAACGTCTTAAGCCGTTTTGCACCGCACTAATCGGCACCTACGGCTCAAGGATTTCCGAGCAGTTTGAAAACTGCATTGGATTTCGTTAAGGATATGCGCTGTCGTGTGATTTCTTTAATCTGGTACTGGAAAAAATAGTCCGGAGGGCAGCTGTAAACACTGAAGGCACTATCTTCTACAAGTTGCAACTGTTGGGGTACGCAGATGATACCGACATAGTCGCGCGTTCCTAACGTGCTGTAGCGGAGGCTTTTATGGCGATTGAAGAACAGGCGAAACGAACTGGTATCAATGTCAATGAGGACAAAACAAGATATATGCTGTCGACCAAAAAACGTTCCGTCACACACCACCTTGGACAAAACTTCACACATAGCTACAATTTCGAGGTAGTAAAAGAGTTTTTCTACCTCGGGGCAAACGTGAACTGCACAAACGACATCACAATGGAGATCCGTCGTAGATTCGCCTTTGGCAACCGGTACTCGAAGGACCAAAATCATGCTTTAGAAAACTCTTATTTTGCCAGTCCTGCTCTATGGAGCCGAAAGCTGCACGCTAAGCAAAACTGCAGAGCTGATTCTGGGTACCTTCGAAAGAAAAAATCCACGTCGGATATATGGTCCCGTCTGCGAGGCAGGCGAATGGAGAAGAAGACATAATCGCGAACTGTACGAGCTGTACCAGTTGCACTGGATGTGGATGTAGTCCGGAAGGCAAAAATCCGTCGACTTCACTGGCTCGGCCATATCGAGCGCATGGACAACAATACTCCAGCAAAGAGGGTCCTCGAATCCGAGCCTCCTGGTTCGAGAAGTAGAGGAAGACCGAATCTCCGGTATAAAGACCAAGTAATCGCGGATGCAAGACAGCTTGGTCTTGATGACTGGAAGCAGCGTGCCCAGGACCGTCAACGATGGAAGGCAGTAATTTCTCAGTCTCGGACCCTCCATGAGTCGCCTGATAAGTAAGTAAGTAGATCACTATAAAATAAATCGAGATTCCAGAAAAGAGTATTTATTGTACATATCAGTGACTGTATACAAACATTTTTTGAAGCGATAAATTTCCAAATGTCTCTATTATCGACTGATAATCGACGCTCCCAATCGTGGTTTGAGTTATGTTGCCGGACAACTAAAAAAGTCTAGTTTTAAAATACACGCGTCTTTTCGCAATTGTCAAAATCTCATTCTTAAAAAATGCCATTTTTGCATTAGAACTTTTTGCATTCTATTTTTTCTGATCGCTTTACAATTATGCAAACCGTACTTCTTTTCTGGATTTCCTTTTAAGGCTTCGAGAATGTTTATTTTGCTTTTAACTGACACTGTTTATATGCGTGTTGGACTTTAAGTGTAGCACAAGATCGATAACATTATATAATATAGTAATGAAAAAGTATAACTATAATTCAAAAAGTCAAGTTTTATATATATTATAATAGTATTCTAGAATAAAGTAGTATTATATCTAATCTAATTGCGTAATGTAGCAAACAAAACGTTGTTTCTTTTGTTTTCCCGGCGAAGCTGATAGCTGTGTCGTATATGTCAAAACCCATCTTTCAAGTATGTAGAAGATTATGCAAGACATAATATATTCCAAATATATGTATATATATAGTCTGAATACGAGAACCATGTATAAAATGTATTCCAATAATAATAGAAAATAATTAGTTAAGTATACCAATGACCATCTAGTATACAAACACATTCTTTAACATGTACGTTCTTCATCGCATATGTATAAAATGAATGAGAAAGTTTGTTTTTTAAATAAAATTATTCATGCAAAGAAAAAAAAAACTTGGGTGAAATTGCTTTAGCAGCTCCAGGCTTGTCAAACAATAAGCCCAAGAAAACATACGATATGATGTTCAAAAATAAAAGGTACTTCAACCCTAGATGTATGTGATGTTACGCCGAAAGGATGAAAATAATGAATATGATTTTCACATGAATCTAAAACCCTTTTATATCAATGATATACAAATGTACAATTGATGTCTGTACTATGTTTATATGAAACTACCAGATATCTCAAAAGCAACACATATGTATAACAGGGTAACGCATTCTGACAGTTTGCCTTACCTCATCGAATGAAAAAAACTGAAGTTAAGATATCTATTCACAGATATTATGTCACAATATGTGTAAATGTATGTCCCCTACCAATGCAAATTTAGAAAATCTGAAAAAGCAGTTGTTTTTATTTGCATTAGAATGCAGTAAGTAATAAAATATCATCGTCTACGAAAATTCCAAACAAGCTATTCTTACTGAAATCGACATCTCACACTGGTGTCTTACGCACTGATTTGATCGATAAACCAGATATGAGTAACTAGCATACCGTGGGTATGCCTAGTGATTTCGTTTGATGCAACTCGAAGTACAATAAATTCATTAAATTGTACTTGCCTTTTAATATTCAGAATAGCTTTTTTTAAGAATTTTGTACAATACGGAACAAAAACATAGATGGTATAGGCAATTGCGAAGCTTTATCTATTATTCTACATTTACATGCATTCACAGACGTCAAAAGCAGACACCACCTTTAAATTTTTAAAACTTTTTGAAATTCTGATTTGCTTTTCTCCTAACATTGTCTTTTAATATATATTTAAATTAATATATATATATAAATATCAAATATATTGAAAACTATATATATAATGAAATGAACACAGTATCACTGCTTTTAGCAACAATACGTACTCAATGCGGAATTGCACTAGCGCTGGCATTTTCTGGTGTTGCAGCTACATTGTTAGAACGTGCTATCGTTGAATATGCAAATCAACATGTTATACATCGAAAGCATCTTGGATGGCCTAAGTTTTGCAGCGTGCTGCTTTTATTGTGTGGGATGAGGCCACCATAGCTCATGAAAAATCAGTTGAAGCTTTGGAAACAAAGCTGAAAGATTTACGAGATAGTTCTGATTTGTTTGGTGGAACCTTTCGTTGTCAGGAGATTTTCGATAAACTTTGCCTGTTATACCAAGGTCAACTTCCGCAGATAAAATTAATGCTTGCTTGAAGTCATCGTATTTGAAGACATGTGAAGATATTTTTTTTTACAAGAAATATTCGTATTCAATTGCAAAATGATGTATCAGCAGTTGAGTTTCCAAAGCAATTGTTGACGATTGGAAATGGTGCAATGACAGTTGATGAGACTGGATTGATTACGTTGCCAGAAATGTTCTCTCGTTCTATACCATCGAAAGACGAATTAATTGACGGTGTATGTCCTGACATAGCACAGCAATATAAAAATCAGGGTTGGTTGAGCGAAAGGGAAATTTTGGCAGCTAAGAATAAATATGTTAATAGATTGAATTTCGATATGCAATCCAAATTACCTGGTGAACTGGTTTCTAAAAGTGTTACCAATGAAGGAGAGGTGGTTAAATTCTAAATTCATTGGATTTATCTGGATAGCTGCCGCATAATCTTCGATTGAAAATTGGTGTGACTGTTATTATGCTTCGTAATATTAATCAGCCAACACTTTGCAATGGTACGCTGCTTGCTGTGAAAAAGTTAATGGGCAATGTTATTGTAGCCACTATTTTGATTGAAAAATTCAAAGGTGAAGACGTTATGATTCCACGTATTCCAATAACGACAGATTTGTCGTTTGAATTTAAACGTGTGCAATTGCTAGTGCATGTTACCTTGGTAATTACCGTTAATAAGGCGTAAGGGCAGTCGTTGGGAATTTGTGGGATAAACTTAGAATTTCCACTATTCTCGCACGGACAATTGTACGTTACCTGTTCACATGTCGGAAAACCATCAGTATTATTCATTTAATCAAGAAAATGGAAAAAAAAAACAAAAACATTTTGTTTATCATAGAGTATTACAATAAATATATAATGTGAATTCATACTCGACTCGGAAAGGCAATAACTATTTTGCTTGTATTGTTGTTCTCCGTATTTAGATTACTGTATGCAAGCTCTACTTGATAAGCTTTCCATTTTAGTGAACATACATTTAAATTTTAATTTTTTTTATTATTTAATTTGTATTTTTATTTTTTTAACATTACTTGATCAAATTGTCATCATTGTTCTCAAGCAGAACTTTTTTAATCCATTATTGTTGTTACGCCTAGGTAGAATTGAAATATATTTTCGACAGAGATTTCTCTGTAGTTGGGTTACGTTTATACTTAAAAAACACATTGGTCGATATTCTCTCACGAATACGGAAATATATAACATCAACGGTGGACCAATCAGCCCTTATAAAGTTAGTAAAACAAACAGGCTTCTGAATATGGTTCTTCAGTAATCACACACCTGTGGTAACATTGCAGCGCGGTAAACTTTGCCATGCCGATACGAATGCAAAGTTTTGGCAATCAAGAAAATTTACATATCCACACATGGCTGTGCGAATAAAGTTCAAAAACTACATTCTACATTCTATACTGCCGCGCTAAAACTATTCTGTAGAAGAAATTGTCTCCAAAATGTACTAAGCAAACAATACTCAATTACGAAGTGAAACTCTCGAAGCCTGCAATAGAATGAAACATGTCGATATAACAATCCAATTATGGTCTCATGAAAAGTTGATTTAAAACTAATCAGGAAATGTGGTAACTCAATCACACGAATTTAACCAATTTATATATAAAGTGTTAGTTATTTCAACAACAAGTTTACGGCCAAAGCCGTGCAGATGAATTTTCTTTGCATTCCCAAACATTTGCTAATCACATGAATGCTAATTTCTTATTTCGATAACATGGTCAAGACATTATACGTACGCCTCCACAGTCTGCATATTTTAAAATATGTGCGTACTCATCCATCATACTTCGTCTACAAGTATAGTTGAAAATTTCTATGAATTCCCTTAGGAAATGGAGCAAATTAAATGTAAACTCCTCTTGAGAGGGAATTGCACAGACCTAAAAGGATTTATGATAATTTGCAGAAATAGGTGTACAAAAGATTTTATGCGATCAAATTAATTCTTCATTCTGTTCTAATAGCATCATACTTAAATTCAAGATGAAGCAACGGGAATACATATGTATGTACATACGTCAGAGGAAAGTCCCATCTCATTGGGATCAATTATTTAGCCCTGGGCCCAGTGAAACCTACAAATTGGTGTTGTTTCTTCTGTTGTCAGTCGTAATGAAACGGAATACGTAGAAAAGCCTGAGATAAAAAATGGAATCAACATCTCAACTCTGACTCATCTCGACTCATTTCTGTTGCTCTTACAAGTCACTAACTGTCCACTCGTAGGGATAAGCAGATGAAAAATTCAACAGTCTCTAATTTTCTGTTCTTCCCGTGTCGTCGCTCTCTAGTGACCGTCTGATATAATTATTCGGAGATGAAAGATGCCTCCTCTGTGTGGGATTGTGTTCTTTGTAGTATTCATTTGCTACTAATCCTAAGATTGTTGCCTTAAACTTGTTTAGTAGTTTCGTGGGGTCCAGAACTCAGGAATTTATTACATTTGGGAGTGTACAAGTGGGAATTCATTTTTATTCTCGTTAACTCGTCTTTCTCTCTTGTGTTTGTTTGTGAATCGTCTTTCTCTCTTGTGTTTGTTTTTGAAGAAAAGCTGTGGATTGTATGCCAGAGACGTTTCCAACAATCATCCAGAAAGTCTCGAGAGGATTAATTAATAATTCAAATATTATCCCTTTATTCAACTGTTGGGTTCTCAAAGGTCATATTTGTTATTATTATTATTTTCCTTTCATTTTGTTTGCAAACTTTCTTATCATTGTCCTGATTTTGTACACTTGACACAATGACAATGACATACAAATGCAAACTTACTTCTCCACCAAACTATACTCAGTTAACTTATGTAAGAACATGATTTTCGTAGACAGAAATACATTTTAGAAAGTGTACATGCCATGTAAATTGTATACATTTGATCCGGTAAACTAATTTATGTTCGTTTACAGCCTCGGGTTGGTCCGAAACAAACATTTTTTCCTATGGAAGGGCGGGGAGAGTCTATCACGCACCGTTTAGAGGCAATTTAAAAAAATTTACCTAATCTAACAAAAACTAACAAAAACAGCAATATTTGGTCTAAACTTTGTTTTTATCAACATTTTGAGTTTGCATACGAATTTTTCAAAAACTGATGACAATAATTTAATTTAAATTTAGGATTAAAGAACAGGTTACGGGATAGTAGATCATTGTAAGTGTTGCCGTTGTTTTTTTTAACATTTTTTCAATACTAAGTAATATTTTTCTTAAATTGTAACTACCACCTAAACAGTGCGACATAGACCCTCTTCATAGTCAAAAATACTTTTTTCGGACCTCTAACGAAAACAGTTATCAATTTTTCCCGCCTACGCCTCGTACTCTCCCCCGAGTTATACATTCATCTCGAGAACAGCATAATCGAAATATTGAAATAAATATATATATACATATATATATATATATGTAAATACTGAACAACTTCTTCACTTTCTCTAAACTTTACAGCAGTATTAAGGAAAGTATATCTCACAATAATTTGCGTAAAAACACTTAACAGGGTTATTAAAGGCCTTAATCCCACTTTAAAAAAATGATTCCATTTTATACGCTGAAAGGTGGAAAAACATCTAGAAAAAATGCTTCAGTAATCCTGACTGATGGTTGATTGTGTGCCACAAAGAGATGTTATTGATGGGCGTGTGTGTGAATGCTGACACACTCTTTCACTCTCGTTCATAACGAATATCCTACACAGGTAGAATTTCTTTACGAAAACCAACACATCCGGCTTTCAGTCTAAGGTTAATGGAAGTATGTTTATTTAGTTGGTCGGATTTTTTTTAATATTTCAGATTTTTGAACCGATAGTACTCCATTGATGGAACATGGTCGATATGGTAGCGTTGCGGCGGATTAGAGGCACAATTTTAATTAGAAGTATCTGATAATTTTGTTCCACCTTGCAACTTTGCTGTTACATTAATCCATATAAATGTATATGTATTCTATAAGTCCTCAGAGTTGTTTCGAGGAGTTTTATTATACGCTATGGGATGTCAGTTGTTTTTTTTTTCACTTGGTCAAGATTTATTATCTCTTTTCATTTTTCTGGTATTTCTTCTTTTAAGTTGTTCGTTCATATGGAGTTCATATTTACAAAACTAAAAATAATATTTTTCAAGTTAAGCAATGTAAAAACCGAGTAACTTCTTCAGTGAGACAAAAAGTTGCTACGTATGGTAAATGGAGCCCTCACTGTTAATAATCCAAAATTTGCATAAGACAGTGTATCAAATGAGTTAACACATTTCAAAAAGCTTTTCAAAGTATTTAGTTAGTTACTTGTTTACTGAATGCTTATTAATTTATTTCTTTAATTACATAGTTATTAATGCATTCACTTATGTACACAAGAATGGGACTATTTACATATTAATTATTTATTTATTTAACGTGTTTATACGCATGTTGTGATACTATTTTATATTTTTCCGTTTTTGCAGATTTTTTCTATGAACGGTTCTCACTTGTACAGTTTTTTTATGTGTTTACAGCAAAACTTATCACAATCATTCATACAACTTTTTATGTAGAAATATAGTTAGGCATTCGTAACTCTATGCAAACATATAATCAACACATTCAAATTTCAGATATCAACAAACTTTCAAACTAAATGTGAGGCACAGTTTGGTTAATGTTTTTAATGCTACACGCTACCTTTCGGTCTCCTTGTGAAACTGTAAGTCTCTTTCACCCACGCACAAGTCCAAGGCCCGGTGTGGATTGCATATTTTACACCCGATGTAAAATATCCAATGAATATTAAATCGATTGCTTAATATTATTTTAATAAATAAACTACTTTGTCTCAGCAGTCATGTTCTGTTTGGTTGGATGTATCATCAATACAAAAATAACACTGTCGAATAAGTACACATTATTCTTATTTTATTCGCATTTACTGTAGAATTCAATATTATCGCGCAAACACTCTCTTTTCATATCATTTACAAAATAAAGAAATCTGAATAAATTGAAAACATTACTGTAAGATGATTCAACTCGAGGCAATATTTTCATTTCAAAAACAATTCACTAGAATTAATGGATTCCTTGGGATCCTGCTGTGGCACTTCGCCATACACTTGGTTGAATTTATTAAAAAACTTAAAAAAACATTATTAAAATTGGGCGAAAAAAACAATGAAGTGCATAAATATTAATTTCTTCATACATGAAACGAAGTGCTTTCTCATACGAATGTGCTGACGATTTCGTATACGTATTGCAACAGTGCGTAGATGCCGTCATATTCACAACTTTATATGTTGGGGTATGCAAAAGTGCAGTTAAGGGGGTCGTAATTTCGGAATATTGAAATAATTATTCCAAATTAAAATATCTTTATCCTGATGGCTAAAGTATATTTATTCACATACGATTATGTACTTACGAAAGCTGAATTTACATATGTTCATTAATTTAATAATCTCTTACATTGTTTAATTTCCACCAAACGTTTGCAGTTTGAACAAGCTGCTTGACATGAAGGGTCTTTCAGCTTCTTTATCCGAACATTTATCATGTATGTATGTTACGTACATACATTGGTTCTCCTCAAAAAATCCTTAAGATTCTTTATCTTAGAAATTCAACAGAGAATTTTCAATCAATGTCTACTCAACATAGAAAGCTCTTAACTGGAATGGGTAAGCGGACGGAAATGTGCCATTGATGCGCGGATCAACTTTGTGTTCCAGTTTAATTTAAGTTCGATTACTGAGATTGCGGAGTGTTACTCTTGGTAAGATTGGGGTTACAAAAACCCTTCAATACACGCTGTGACGTGGAGAAAGTGTAGGTGAAAGTTTTCTTCATGACGTCGTTTGAGCAAAAGTGGGTGAAGAGGATGAAAAACACAAAATCATATTTCGCGTTGTTATCGTTAATCATGCGACACGTGCTGGAATTTTCTCAAAAGTTAATTAAAAATGAACATTTTGCCTGAGATAGATTGTGAGGAAGGGACTTAATTGTTTTTTTCTATATGTATCGGGGGGTTAAATGGGTTGACTGGCTGGTTGGTTCCTTGATAAGGGATTGAGCTGTGGTTGTCAAAAATGTGAAGTAATGAAAGATATCGTATAATTTAGTGGCAAGCCAGCATTTCACAAAATGCGTAATAATGCTTAGTGTTAGATAGGCATTTTCAGAGGCACTATGTTGGTTGAACATTGGCTTTGTCTGTCGCTTTCATAATTTAACGACGCATCCTGGCAGACGCTTATTTTTACTACAAAATACTTTCATTTTGTGTGAAAAGTTCTACCCATTACACTTCAAAGTTTTTGTAGTGTAATTATAAATGTGCTTAGGTATGTATTATAAATGAATACTATATAAATAAACCAACGAACAATGTGTGTTTTCAGCCAATTCATTTTTGAAGATTTTCAAAGTGACCATCAAACGAAGTAAGATTACAGATATTACAGAGCGCAATTATAACAACACAAAATCACAATGGAAACTATTAAGTGATCTATATCTATTTTCCACTTCCGTGTCGTTTAGGCTATTGTGTACAGAATAGTGCTATTGTATTGGAAGTTGAGAGGTGAACGTGATTTTTCTGCTTCCATTGTCACTGCACACAAAGAAGAATGGAGTTTATTCAATGATTGCGGGCTTTTTACGTTGGCAAGTGCTTTTGGTCGTTTATAGTTGACTTTACGTCAAGTGGTTGGTCATATAGGCGCAAACGACTCAAATCCAACAACAAACGTCACGCTTTTAATTGAAAGTATGTATTAAATATGTACCACATTCGAAAAGGACAACCAATAAGCCGCACGATACAAACAGGTAGTGTATTCAAATAATTAAAATAATTAAAAGACAAAAAATTAAAGGCAAATAATTAAAAAAGCAAATTAAGTATAAAAGATTGAGAATGATTCAATTATTGCACTTCTAAATGCAAACCCTTTCACTGTCAATGACTTTAGGAGTTACCATAGACACGTGTTCAGTGTTGTTCGTTTCTATTAATATTCAGTTACGAAAATCTCCCCCGGAATCTTTGATCTTTAATCAAAACTCCAATCAGAATTTGCATAAACTCAGCCCAAAACCAAACGAATTGAATTAACACATTCGTCTGGTGCATGTTCCTAATTAATTACGGTTATTGCCCAAATGATGGTTGCAATTGCAATTCAATCCCTTCGGTTGTTTCCCGAGGACAACATTGGCATATACCATATACGTGTAAGTAAATAAATTGCTTATGCTGATGAAAATATCATTATAGTTGCGTGGTATCACACCGCCCAATACTTGTGTCCAAACAGTGTGCATTTTCGTGTGGTTAAATGCTTGTGGATGGAGATTGAAAAGCCAAACGTTGCCCAAAATATAATTGTGATACATTGGTGGGCAAAAGTATTCAACAAATGACTTATTTTTCTGATCGACTTAATTTCGCAAAACGGTACTTATGTCAAATACAGCGCAGGTGGTTGAATTTCGGTTGGAAAAAACACTGTGCCAAACTCGAAATGAACATTCATTCAATGGAAATATTGTATTAATTACGAGTTGGACTATTTCGAGCTTGGAAATGTTTTATGCCGAATACTTTCCTCAGTCAGTGTGTATGAAACAATTACTCGTTCACCGATGGACTCTATTATTATTTCATTACCGAATGTTTTGATAACAGAACTGGCTGTCAACGATGGCACACATGCACGCGTAATGTGCTGACAGGGCAATGAAGCAAGTCATTTGAGTGGTCTCTTGTTAATGGGAAACATGGCGAGAGCAGATTTATGTTAACGCCTGTTTAGAATTTGTTTGATGAAAATAAAAAAATAAATCTTGATAGCACATTATAGGTGTTAGGAAAATCGTACGAGTTTAACAATACTGTTCAATATTTTTTCTGGTTACAATGCAATTTCACTGCGATTCGTTTTTAGTGTTCTATATATGATGCCACCAGCGTTAAAGTGGTGTAACCCAAATTATTTATTAGGAGAGAATAAGAGAAGAAAGAACTTCCAAATTTACAATAGCTATAGTCTTGTGTGTTTATTAAGTTAATATCATAGGAAAAATGTCCAGCATTTATGATATTTTCGTGTAATTTATAAAAAATAAACAAGTTACACCACTTTAGGACAAGTTTATTAATACATAATACAAGCTCTATTGGATAATATTGGAGCATTTCAGGTTGTTATAAAAAGTGTAATAAACTAGCGTGATGAAGTGCAACAATTCAATAACGTCCTTTTTATTTTTTTTTCCTCTATGGTTGGTTTTTTCAATGCATCTAGTTGTGTTGTGGTCATTGACTATCTTCTTTTAACTTGTAAAAAATTGATGAATTTTATGGAATTTTAGCCACTGAATTTACAACCACTCCACCTTGGTACTACCAACGGAAATTTTTCTGTTGATTATATTTTTTCAACGATTTGGAAAAAAATGGTTGCTTTTCGTGGCGTTTTAGTTACTTCGAGCCAGGTTTTTTGAATGCTTTTTTTTATTTTTTCTGTTAGACCAAAATCTTGGTTACATGGTAAATATGAAAGTCCACTTACCAAAAATGTATTATCTATTTCTTCAATAGTAAAGTCCGGGTGAGATACAACATACTGACAGAACAACGACATCTTTATGTTTCTAAAACAACTTATTATTTCAACTTACACCACTTTTCTTCTATTACTTTGTTATATTAAGCTCTGTGCCAAAACGATATTTTCAGTTACATCTTTTTTTGAATACCAAAAGGTGGCCCTTATCACTTCTATATTGATAGTTGGTAATGTAAGGAATGTATATAACACCAGAACAGCAACCAAAAAAACTTGTGGGTTTCGCCACTTGCGCACTGCTAGCCTCATATATATTTGATTGATTCAATGTTCTGTGTTAATCTGATATATTTTATAGGGAAAATGGTCAGACTACTGTCGAAGCTTAGCAGAGATTGATGACATTGATGGGCAATGGTAATTTTGATTTCAACATGGTATTTCATTCGCGTGACTGCAAAAGACTTTGCTTACGAGTTAATAGTTGTGGTTTTGCAAAATACCATGCTTAGGTAGGTGCTTTAAAATCGAATCTGTTAACGATTACTTTAACGAACGATTTGGGTATTGTAATTGATTTCAAATTTGAATTGAAAAACTCATATATAAGCAACAAGATCAATTATGATGTAGGTATAACGAAAAATGTATGCTCGATGTCCGAACATTCCAAGGAGCCAACATCGCCTCGGATCACTCGGCCAAGGTAAGAGCATGGATATCGAAAGGACAACGGAGTAGAGCAAGACCAAAGCAGTTTGACGTCGCAAAGCTACAATCGCAATTGACCGCTAGGGACTTTGCCGATAGAGTCTCCTTGAAGCTCTCAGAGAACCCTGCCAGGCGAAACAATCGACGAACAATGGAACCGTTGTCAAACGTGAAACAATTATCCCATGGGTATAAACTTCGGACAGAAGCCTGTCGGGACGAAGATGGGCAACTAGTAATAGAGTCGCAGTCGATACTGAGAATCAGGAAAGATCACTTCTGTAGACTGTTAAACGGCGAGGAAGGCACCAATACCACTCCACACAAAGGACGATGAAGGAAGAGAATTCCGTCCCCCCGACCTAGACGAAGTCAAGATAGCTATATCGACACTAGCTGCTGATGCAGACGGACTGCCTGAAGAACTCCTTAAAGCAGCTGGAGATGAGATGGTAGGGTACATGCACCAACTCATCTGTAAGATATGGTCGGAGGAAAGCATGATTGCCCGATCCACAAAAAAGGAGACCCCTTCAACTGCGCCAACTACCGAGGGATAAGTCTCCTAAACATCGCCTACAAGATCTTCTCTGTGGTTTTGTGCGAGCGCCTGAAATCATTCGTGAATAACCTGATAGGTCCTTATCAGTGCGGTTTCAGGCCGTGGAAGTCCACCTTCGACCTAATTTTCACACTACGACAGATCCTGGGAAAAACCCAAGAGATGCAAAGCGACACCCACCACCTATTCGTCGATTTCAAGGCCAGTAACCAACTCACCGAGACCTTCAATGTCAAAAAAGGTTTTAGACAAGGCGACGCGCTGTCATGTGACTTCTTTAACATCATCCTGGATAAAATCGTGCGAAACTCAAACGCCAACACTAGAGGCACGATCTTCCAGAAGTCCGTACAATTGCTAGCATACGCGGACGACATTGACGTGATTGGTCGAACACAGCGAGCCGTCAATGAAGCTTTTGCTGGTATTGAAGCGGAAATGGGTTTAACAGTGAATGAGGGCAAAACGAAGTACATGCTGTCATCTAGAAAGGACGCACAACACCGACGTCTCGGCCAGAACGTCACCGTAGGCAGCTTTAACTCCGAGGTAGTTAAGGACTTCGTCTACCTCGGCTCCCAGGTAAACAGTACAAACAACATCAGTACCGAGATTAAGCGCAGAATAACTCTTGCCAACCGCTGTTTCTTTGGGCTCAAGAGGCAATTGAGCAGTAGATCTCTCTCTCGAAGGACCAAACTAACAGTATATAAGACCCTCATCATCCCTGACCTGCTCTATGGCGCAGAAGCCTGGACAACGCTTTAGAGGACGCCCACGAAACCGATGGCGCCAACAAGTGGAGAAGGACCTCAACCAAATTGGTTCGTGTAATTGGAGACAGCTGACTACAGATAGTGCCAGCTGGAGAAGCTTGTTGACTGAGGCCTAGGTTCACCCAGGACTGTAGTGCCACTAGAAGAAGAAGAAGAATACGAAAAATGTATCTTCTATAACCGTATTGTTCCAACAAATGTTTACTTTGATGTATTACGTGCTGGTAAACACTAAGCTGCAATATGGTATTACAGGTTGGGGAGGTGTTTATGATAACTCTCCCCATCTATTATTTAAACTTCAATTGTTTAATGTAAACTTAATGTTTAATTATAATAATTTGTGGAAAAAATCACCTAGACCATCGATGGCAGCATTATAAAGAGTTACGCATTCTTACTTTAGGACATCTTTACATTACTAGTACTTAAGGGTTTTTTCTTAACGCAGGATTAATATTATGAATAGCACATATAACAGATTACGCGTTTATAATCAAGCCTTGGTTATTGTGCCGGTCGCTCATACGACCAAATGTTCTCATTTTTTTTCCCATTACTGCTCTTAGATGTTTCAATAAACTGCCAATTGTAATAAGACAAACTAACAATTTGCATACATTTAAAAAAAAGTAAAGTATTGGGTATTCAATATTGATTATATGAATATTCAATCTCTCTTTCGATGTATACAATGAATATTAACTAGTTTTAATTTGACAGCTTTTCTGTCCATAAAGTTCTTTAAAATTATATATCCTCTACACGCTCCTGTTTTATTGTATTCATTCCACTTTATTTACTGATCTTGTACTTTGGCAAATCATTCGACACTAACTTTTATGTTAGTTACATAATGATTGTCTTCCATTATTATTACTGAATTTATTGTAAATTAGTTTTAAGTTTGAATGCATAAAAATAAATGAAATTAAATGAAAATTATGCTCGTACTTTAAATTAAAATTAACCCTTTCTTCAGGCTCTTGACTGTGCTATGTAAAGCTATCACAACAAAGGATTTGAGCAAACACTTAAACTAAGAACGATGTCCAGCATTGCGATCCATAAACTCAAGCTTTAAACTCAATTTACTTTGTGATTTAAAATTATTTTCACAAAATTATGAAACGTAGAAAAAAAGGTAAAAAAAAAGAGATTTGTGGTCCTATTTCATATTTGAAATAAAGGTTCACGTCAATTTTGAGTATAACCCTGACCCACACTCATGTGATGACTGTTTTGTTCCAAATGGAACATACGCAAGAGAATGCAAATTCCCAAAAGTTTTGAAATTAAAAGCAATACAATTTTCTTGCTGAATTATCATTAATTTTGAATGGCTTATCAATTAATTAATATTAATATCATCAGTCATACGAATATTTTTACATATCTAAAATTTGGGATTGGATGACTTCAATCAGTTAGCATTTGACAGTGGTAGAGAGTGGTTGATAGCCAACAACAGAACAGTGTAGAACTTACCAAATGGCTTTATTATTATTGATATTAAAAAAAAATAATTCATGAGTTTTTTGGTATAAATCATTCATTGTGCTAGTCAACTATATATCGAATATATATGCTATTGCGGCACAGAAAATGTCCAATTTATTTTCTCTTTCGTGTACAAAGCCACTTAGCTTTGTTCAAGTATCTTACAGTACTACACTTGGGGCCGATGGGTTGATGATGTTAGAGTAATTCTTATAACAGTTTCAGTTGACTGCTATCGGGACATGTTGCGAAGCATTCTCGTGCTCAAATAATAAATGCGAAAACGTCGATCCAACACATCGATGTCCCATCACACACAGCTCGTGCTACGATGCATCGATGCAAATTTTGATTGAAACTTAATCAATTATACTCATATCTATTTACCCTTCCATCAAACCCATTCACTACTCATGCCCTCTGAATGTATGTTATTGTTCTGTGTTTAAGAGACGAAATGAATGGCTCCTTTTCTTGATAATAACTAACTTATGAAAATGAAATTGTAGACATATCATTCAATGGAGTGCTTCAAGATTTCAATATTTACAAATTTTCGCATATGGGAACCATTCTGAAAATCTGCCCTATGCTGAATGCATATAAATTCATATACATATATATATGGCCAAAGTTTCACTTTCACAAAGTTTCTTACTTCAAAATTTCATGTGAATCGCTTCATAATTTTTTCAACTGTAAAATGTGACAGACATGGTGAACGGACAGACTGAAATTATAAAGTATAAAATTATATGTATATAAAAATACAACGCACTCTGAACGAACATATTTTAATAAATTAGATTTTAAGAATAAATGTAATACTCATGGAAACGAAAAGAAAAAAAAAAGCTTAATTTGTCGCTTTGCAAAATTAACCAGTTTGCGGTAAAGATTATACGTCTCCGTGCTCTTATAAAATTCATATTCGTTCATAACGGCTTTCAAATTGATGGTGGCAAAAATTACAAAAGCAAAACGATGGTTTGGATGTTTTAAGCATTTTTGGTGAGCAAACATAAATTAAGTGGAAAAATCCGCTTGCAAAGCAATTTCACATCTTGTTGTCTAGTATGAATAATGTAAGAGTGTTCAACATCTAAAATACTCCCAGTGATGTTCACTCTTCCGGACTAAATATTTTCCCTTACCTCTGTCGCAGAGGAAAACAGACTGTCGAAAATAAAGCATATTGTGCAGAAAAATTGATTCTCATGAACGAATGGAATATTGAGTATTACATTTTAAATTGCAAATGTAACCGAATAAGATTGTGTTTTATGGCTTGTGAAAGTAATCCAGATCAATTTTTGATTATTTATAAAGTATATCTAGAGTCACGTACATATTATTGATTTTTTATTCCAGTAAGCCAAAGAGGCATTGTTTGCAACATGAAAATGTAGATACACAAGTTTATATGCGAACTGCATTAACTTGAGAAAGAGTTTTTGAAATTGAAAAATATTTTTGGGATAACTAGTTCGAAGCAGTGAATAAAATTCATTCTCAATTTTGGAATTCCAAACCGGTTTAACTGGACTGCGGTCTACAAGTCAAGCTTCACAACGACTACGGTATCTAGCTAATGTATTAAGGTTATATCCTTATACGAAGTGGGAAGTTTTGGCAATCTGATATGACCTGTTACTAAGTATAAGTGAACTGGATGAAAAACTGATAAATGGATTATATCCCTTCATTAAACTGAATCATATAAGTTAAAACTCTAAGCGTTGAGTTTTATTAAAACAACATTTTTTGGATTGGGTGCTGAACGGATGTTTGTGTGTGTCGTTGATATTTGGTTTTAACATATTCGTCTTTCACTTATACAGTGGACTCTCCCTAAGTAGAATTCTCACCAGATATAAAAATTATTTCGAGTTAGAGGGATGGTTTTTTGTATGGAAAACTAAGGGAAATACCAAATTATGGCAAACAAAAACTTTGAGTTAGAGGGAAATTCGACTCAGGGAGAGTCCACTGTAGTTATTTGTATAGTACACGTAACAAAGCTTTAGGAGAAATAAATTATTTAAGGTTATATTATGTTCCCACTAGACCCGAAATTGCACAGTTTCGGCATCGCAATATCGAAATTACTCAAAGTGTTCACACTACGATTGAAACAATTTGGTTTGACAGCGAAATGTACATGTACGTGAAAACTTGCTCGGAGAACAATTAATATTAATTGTTGTGCGAGAAATTGTGTGTGATCTCTGTGTGGTAGTGAGATATCTGACAATTATATATATAACCAGAAATAGAGTAGTAAAGTAAAGTGACCCTAAAATTTGTTTTCCATTGCTTTTTATAACGTTTTCACTGACCCAGGAGCAAGGCAGGAGAATACGTGTGAGCTCTTCCGAACAGATGTGAACTATCCAACTGTCGTCACGGCAACTACAATATCGTGCAATGCGTTAGCTAAATATAATGAAACTCAATACAAATTCTAAGATTCAAATGAGATTTAAAATGTTTCTTACTGCTAAAAAAGGGACAAATTGCACAGAGAATTTATGGTTGAGCAGTATTCACGAACTGCAATCGTAAGCAATATATTTTATAAGTTTAGGGTTGACATCAAATATGAGAGAAAAATAACTGTCAATAAATGTAAGGAATTATGTTAATCTAATTTTATTTGATTTCTAATTATGGTTCAATTAAGCAATAAGAATATAAAAAAAATTTCGAACCAATTATTGAAAATAAAAAAAACTTCAAAATTCAGCAATATAATGGAGTGCCTCAACTCATGTAGGTTGTGCCTTGTTTGTACACGTTTATTTTCTAGGCATAGAATCATTGCCTGAAATGTGAAATATAACCCAACTCACGCATCACATCACAAAATTTGTTTATTTCTTTCGTTATATTCATAGAACAATGGTTCTTTACAAAATATTTTACTGTTGTCTCATTGTAAGTAAAAATTAAAAAATATTCTGTAATTTTCGGTAATATATCAATTAATAACATAACCCGTACTCATATACCGTTGGCCTGATACAATATATGCAAATATGCAATCTAATCGTAAAAATTGATAAGTATTTAATTTGATGAACCTTCTGGTCGAATTTTGTATTATCAGACGATAAATCTTTTAACAAAATCTATAATTTGGATAAGTTATTATAATGCACGAACACAGACCCCAAAATAATTCCTTGAATGTCAACATCCATGAATTTTGACTTTGTTGAGGGCAGCCATTCACGAATGAGCCGCCATTTTCGTGGTGTGCTGATTTGTTCAGACAAGTATGGGTGAATATGAGACAATGTTCGATGACTTGTAAATAACTGTCAAAAATCCGTGAATAACCTTAAAAAAATAGGTGAATATCCGTCATTTTCGTCGATAGACTAGGGGACAATTAGCTGTGTAGTCGGCTATCTATACTTACTTATTTCCCGTTATAACAATACGGAAACTGGCATAATCTGTCACAATACACAACTTCGTTCGCAATTTCAATGGAATTGAGATAATTGGGTCAATTTCGAAATTGGTGAATTGTATGGTAAATTGGGCAATTTCCATCCCAATTTCAAGGGAAAGGAAATGTTTATAATTAATTTCCAATCTACGCAAAATCAGTGAAATTTTCGAAGTGACTTTGCAACAAGATATATATTACTTCGACCTTCTTAGCTGGTATATACGCTACTAGATCGTCGGCGTACGCAATTAAGTCATATCGCCAATTTTCACGACGAACTTTCTACATGTTATCATGTCGTAGATCATTTATAGGCCCTCCAACCAAACAGTGTCAAAGTCAGTGACATCGCCATCATTACCTCTGCATATGTAGCAGCTGGCGTGTCCCACTTTATATGCTAGCAAGTTTTTGTCGTACTGAAGCAACCTGTTGGTTTTTGCAATGTCAATCTTGCACCAAAGCATTTGTGATCTCACAAATGACAGGAATGTACCACTTCTGTTCGCTGCTTCTATGATTATATCTACCACCATTTTCTTGATATCCGCAAGCGGTAGATATTTCAGGAATGTCTGGGATAAACCAGTTTCCCATTCAGTTGCTATATCGACGGATGATTGTGTCATTGTGACCTGGGAAGCAGCATAGGTTGATCAGCGACTTGTTTAGATTTCTATAGCCAAAGTCGCTTCCGTCAATATGAATGTTAATACCAGTTGGTAGTAAGTCAAAGATACGCACTTAGGAAAGAGTAAGTCCCTTTCGGGGCTTATTCTGACACATTTCGCACCACCAGTCAAAATAAGTGTTGTGCCCTTAGTATCTGGTAGTATGAACTGTGAAATTTTTTTCGAATGTGAGCTATTCCAGGATTTTGTTAATGATAATTATTCATAGGAGTGGCGAGATTACTTGAGAGGTTTAATAGGTCTTATAGAGCTGCCATTAATTATTCGTTTGTGCTGCAAAATTACAACAAAAAAAAAAGTTCTAAGGGACTACCTGAGACTGTTCCTTGGCCTTTCGATTTCGCTACGAGCATCTCCTACGCACACCTACATATATCTGGTCGAGAAAGCAGAGTCTGCTAAGAAACACCAATATTGCAGACAGATGTCGACATCACAGTAACATGAATTCTATTAGGCCGGAATTTGCACAATTTGTAAATATGCTAAATCGCTCTAGATGCACCAGGTGAGAAATGCACATAATTCACTACACGGTACATAAGTTCCAGAAAAAATAGTGTAAAAGCAAAATTGGGTGCATACATATATCCAAATACGCGGCGATTCGAAGAGCATAGCACTATGTTACATGAAGGGCAGTTCCTGACTGAAGCCCGTCGCAAAAATTCCGCTTTTATTGTATAATTTTATGAAAAAAGGTAAGGTAATTTAAGTTAGGCTAAGCTACATTTTTTCCCAATTTCAGATAAGCACACCAGATACATACATATGTATGTATATTATGAATGGCTTAGGTTCAGCAAGCTAGATTTAAGATTAATTGTTTAGATGGTTAAGCTATTATAAATATAAAAAGTGTATATCTAGAATGTAAGAAACTGAATTTATTAATAAGAAACAAAAAAACTTAAAAATGTACGTCGACACCTACGCACTTGATATCTTGACAGCTCCTTGATTTGCAAAATTTTAGTTTCGTTGAGACTTTTGATCTGCATTGAGGATATGCGAAAACTATCCACACAAAACGGAATTCCAATACAAATTCTGTTCTTTTAAACACGTTCAATTGTGATTAGTTTGTATTATATAATTTTGATTTGGTTGCATTTAGTTCACTAATCCCTTGAACATGTTCGTTAGTTAATCTTGTACTAGGTTAACCACTAATTAAAATTAATTTAGTAATTTTAATTTATAAAGCGACATATTTTATTTTGTATTATATACTGCATCCATTTATGGGTATCCTATACACAAAATATACTTACATCTGTTAGGAATTACATGGCTTAAAAATGATTTGAATAATTCACCGAAACTGTGCATATCAAATACAATGTTTAGGGCAAGCAGATTGGCATTATGCATTTGCATCTAATTAAAATGAAATACCAGATAACTTGTGAAATTTGTTGTGAATAAGTATTAGTTTATACGGTATAATTATAGTTATACGGCTATATTTATATCAGTTAAAGTCATGCAATGCGTAATTTGTAGATTACTTCATATAGTATGGCATTCGTACATGTTTATCAAGTACATTATTATAATAACATGTCAATATTATACATTTGGAAGTTTCCCAAATGAAGATAACCGGGCTGGAATCAAAATGAAAAACTCATATTTTGAAGTTAAAGTGATTGCATGAAAATATTATTGGTAAATAGAAATATCTTTTCTTCCTTGTGTTTTTTTTACTACTCACACAAATCCGATATTTACCTAGAAATATTTATAGCACCGCTCATAACATAGGATAGTTTTGTGGTAGCTTGAATATGCACTTAGAACAGGTAAGGTCTACTATACTGCCACACTCATTGAGTTGGAAGTCATTTTCATATGAGCTGTGCTAGTCATAGTCCAACAGTCATTTTCCAGAGTTTGCTTGAGCATTACCGTATGCATTTATTGGCTTACTGTTCCAGGATAACATATTGGAGAGTCGTTAATTGTTTATAGCCCTTCAAATCTCCAGGCCTGCACGATGTCATGCTGGCGGAACTACAGCACAGTATAGACATACTATCACAGTGACTGAAGGCTATCTTCAACAGTTGTCTGTGATGAAGCTACACACCAAAAATATTGAGAAAAGCTAAGGTGGTATTCATACCAAAGCGTGGAAAAGCTACACACAGCTTACCAAAGGCGGCGGTAGCTTTTTGTACTAGGGTCCTCGCTCCCAAATAGAGACTGAATCATAGAATGACACATTGGATGTATACAGCAGTTGTTAGAGCAATTCTAACATAAGGCACCCTTGTTTGGTGGCCAGCATTAAGAAATAAAGAAAATCTGAAAAGGATAGGCAGACGCATTACGGGGGCGCCCCGTCCCGCGAATTCAGCCGCCATGGAAACAATCCAGGCAATGAATGAGATCGAGCTAGCTGGAACGGGGGTGGGCCTGACATTGTCAACTAATAAGGAGACCCCCTACACTTCAAGTAATAAATACTCTGTTACTTACAGACGCCATCTGTGTATATCACAAATCGAAAATGGACGGAATTGGACACTTGCTGGACTTCGAAGCAAATATGGGCTCTGCAGCCATACAATAGAATAAATGTTAAACATTAAGATTCCGAACATAGCAAAATTCATCAAGAAAACAAATAGGTTACAACCCGGTAGTGAAGTGGATCATCTTAGGATAGACGTATTTTTTAAAATTCAAAACGGCATAAAGCACAAAACTGCTACCTGGAATGTCTGAATGATGGAATGTTTCGACCTATGTACACAACCACTTGTTATTGTATTTACTACTGCACTGACTGTAGTTATGATTTGGACGCTAGATAGCTAGAGCTCCAGTTTTTAGTTTATAATATTAATATAACATACAATTAACAATCAAAATGTCATTGGAACTGAATTATCTTTGACGTTAGGCAATAATAATAAGGTTACTTCAGAAAATGGTCACAAAGACTTCAATATCCTCAAGACTACTCGTGTAGTCGTACCTAACGGGCGAAGAGGAAGTAGACGGTGAAACAAACTGAGCATCAAAGAAAAGACCCAGTAAAAAACGAAAAGCCGAATCTTCACCGGAAACTCAGCGGGAAGAATTCAATGAATATGGGCTCAAAAAAAGCAATGTCACGAGCAATAAACGTTGTTGGTACAACGGACTACAATCCATTGCTTCGTCTCATCCAAGAATTTATAGTAACGCTTCGGAATAACGCCTGGAAAGACACCGTAGCTAACCCTGATAGTTATAGAGCAGTGTCCACAAAACTGAACATGGATAAAATACAGTGGTACACCTTTGAAAATAGGTGAGAGAAAGCCCACTCGATGTTATACCTACAGCTCTTCACCCATCATGCAATAAGGATGCCGTCATTGGTGACCTTAAAGCAAAAGGTTTAAAAATGATTATATATATAAGTGTAGGAATCAAAAATAAAATCAATTAACTGGAGATATTCTTTCGGAACACTAACTTGGATGTGTGCTTTGATATCTGAAACCCGTGTATTAAAAGGAGTCCCAATTTAAAATATGATGCTTTTGCGCGTACCACGCTTATCATCTCTCCGGAAGACCCAGAGGGGGATTCTCCTTATTTATTAAATAAACTATAAATAAACTATTTGTCAGTGTGAGTTAAATTAAAATAAAAGACATGAAACCTGATCATAGCATCTATATATCTCCCCCCGCCATACGTGCCCACAATGGATGATCTTATAGACCTTTTCGGGACATTTGGAATGAGTTTCATAGCTGGTGGTGATTTTAACGGCAAACACACCTAAACTATTTGTCAGTGTGAGTTAAATTAAAATACAAGACATGAAACCTGATCATAGCATCTATATATCTCCCCCCGCGATACGTGCCCACAATGGATGATCTTATAGACCTTTTCGGGACATTTGGAATGAGTTTCATAGCTGGTGGTGATTTTAACGGAAACACACCTTTAGGGACTCGCGTAAAAATTCAGCAAAAGGCAGACGATTGCACAAAATCGGTATGGATATCGGGGTCGAATTTCACATTCATCAGGAAAACCGACATATATACAGCAAAAGTATTGGCGACTTAGTAGACTTTTTTTATTACTAAAGGGGTATCCACAAACTTCGTGAAAGCAGAAGAATGCTTTGACCTCTCTTCCGATCACTCACCTGTAATCTTGACCATAAGCGATAAGTTAAGGAAAGTGGAAGGTGCGCCGAGATTGACAAATAACAAAATTGACTGGGAAAGTCTAAGACATGACTGTGAAGGAAATTTTAGTCTAAATGGGTCTTTGACAACACGCTTAGTATTAAAACTCGAGCTTGGAAAGTTTAGAAAGCAGCTTGGAAAAACACTCCTCGCAGGAATAAAATATCCACATTCAATGAAACAAACCTTCCGTCAGAAATAAAAGAACTTGTCCTCGAAAAAAAAATGCAAAAGAAATGGCTGCAGTCCCGCGCCCCACAACATAAAACGTACTTAAATCTTCTGTGCAACCAACTAAAAATAGCTATAGAGATATCGACTTATCAAGATAAGGCTTAACAAATCAAAACTACTCAACTGGAAAGCAGTAAAAAATACCAAGAAGCCCCAAATGCAATCTGCACCAATCAAGAAAAATTTTGATAAGTGGGCAAAAAGTGATAGAGAAAAGGCTACTATAACCGACAGCTCTAGAATAGAGAGTATGTCGCTAACAGAGCTTTGCCAGGCAATCAAACAAACCTTTAAAGATCATAGAATCATATCCATACAATAGGATATTTAGAGTTAAACATGGAACTGAATACTCCGATTTTAAGGAGATCCGAGCAGGAAGCCCGCAATGAAGTGTCCTTGGCCCTAAATTATATCTTTGTACACCAGGGACATACCTCAAACTTGTGGCTACATTTGCGGATGACACAGTTATCCTCGCAACGGAAAGTTCTGTTGAGTCCTCAACTGAAAAACTTCAACGAGCTCTAGACAAAATAAACGAGTGGTCAAAACGGTGCATTGCTCCCAATGATACCAAATAAACGCATATAAATTTTACTTACAGACTTATTGAAAATCTAACAGTCTTCATTAATGCTGTACAAATACAGTACGCTAATCAATATCTTGGTATGACTCTCGATGCAAAACTCAAGCGGCTGCTTGGCAGAGTCCAAGTTAAGCATGTACAACAAGCCGCTTTTATACAAGCAAGCACTGAAGCCTATATAGACTTACGACATACAATTATGTGGTTTCACAAATGCAAGTAACAGAGGATTTATCCTTTCAAAATAAAATAAAATTATACGGGCTATTGTATTTCTCTGACTTATTGCTTAAGAATTAAATTACTACGATGGGCAGCAATTGTACTAGACTTAAGTTGCTAAAAAAAAACGAAAGAGAACAAATTTACTTAAACCCAACCAGAAACCCAAAATGCAATTTCACTGAAGACCTATTACCTATATTTATGTATAGCATAATTAAAAAGTTCTATTAAATATTTGTTCGCTTTTGTATAGCAAATTTACTTGAGTAAAGCAAGAAATGCTCAATAACACAAGAAAGTATATCGTATGTCTTCCTTATACTGAGTACTCAAATATTTCTTATAAAAGAAATCGTACCGATTTTTTTCCCATTGATGTTCAAATGATTTCCTTCGCCAGCTTTTATTATTTAATCATACCCATAATATGTCTATGAATAGCTTTCCCTCCCTCTGTGCTTTGGTACATCGATAAAATATTTTTGGCATTCAGTATTTTATCGAATATTTTATTGGGAATGCAATTTTATGGAAGAGGAAATACCCTCAAAGCACGTATTGGAAACATTTTGTTCTTACCTGTGGAAGTATTTTCAGGAATCCAAGTAGAAATATAGCCATAACACTGGACGTTGATGTACAAAACTGCATTTTTAGAAATGTTATGCAGCACCTTCGATTGTACCAAATTGGCAGTAAGATAGCAAATGCGGTGCACGATTGCAGAAAACAACAGCCACAACTGATGATGACGAAGATTGGACGTGCGGATGGCCGAATGGTAGTAGTCTGGAAATATAAAGGTAATATTTCAACATAAAATTTGAGTGCTGTGAGCATGAACGTTATATTTTTTTATGTTTATGTGCATTTATAGGATGGGTATCTTTCATTTTGCTAAAAATCTTCGTTGAACGAATACATTTATGAAAATAAAATACTTACATATGTATAACTATATGTACATTTGTAAGTATTTTGTGTGTTATATTAGGTATGTACACGTTATTATTTTCGTGATTGCAATATGCAAGTTATTTAGTTTTTATTCATATAAATATTTATATGTTTATTTTATTATTTGCACTTTTTGATTTGCAAATTCACTTACTTATTTACTTATATTATTTCTATGCTTTACTTTTTGCCAATATAGTATTTTTTTTCCTGTCTTATTATTTATTTTTTGGCAGATCTCATTTTAAAATATGGTATATTCTATTTATTTGTGTGGTTTATTTCAGGAATGTAGAATCTGCCTGGTAGTCCTTCTGATCATATACATTATAAACTGGACATACCAAATACTTTTATTTCTTTCGTTTGTTTAGACCGAAGGAACAACCTCAAAATGAATATTTAATTCAAAAAAGTAAACCAGTCAGAATGAACAAAACCCCTTAGTAGTGTTCCCCATGGACGTATGGAAGACAAGTTAAAAGTAATAGCTTATGAAGCGGTGTGGGGGGAAGAGTACATATACAATACATATTTTGATAAATGGATTCCTAGTCGATATGAAAACCTGTGCCCCCTAGGCGGGACTACCAAAAGGCAAGAGTCATAGTTGATGCCTGTTCATTGCCTGTTCGCGCTTGACACAGTCTGGCACCATTATCATTAGTTCCAAACTTATGTCTGGCTATGATTTTGGTTCTATCCCTTTTATCGATTCGTGTATAATTATTGTGGCAATTTGTAGAAATATATTTGATACTTGTGTCCTATGGCGTAGAGTTGAACACATGTGACAAACTGCAGTCATGCTGACATAATTAAATTAAATTACGCCGTTTATGGTTACAGATAGATGTTCACGCAGATTATTGAACAAATATAATATCATTTTTGTGCAGGGGAAAATTCAACCAATGTTCATCAGATGAAGCATTTTTATGGTTCAACACCTGTTACATCAGCTTTCTTTTTTATGAAACATCATGAAACATCTATAGTCATTGTCAATGTTCGGAGAGTATTACGGCCAAGAAAATCTTCACAAACTCACTTGTGTAAGAATAAACTAATTATTGTTATGCTTTAAATGTATTTTAAAATCTTACTCTATTATTGCATACTACAAGACACGTAAATAATAGTTGAATTGAAAATATTGTATATATCAACTACAAATTTTATAGCTGAGCTGAACAAGTAAAAGATATAATTCGTGCCGTTTAATTAAAATCCTATTACTTGGCTGCAACATCCATAGCACGGTGTCATCACGAGCATCTCTATACTGTAAATTTGACTTCATCTTCGTGAAACGTGCATAGTCTGCAAAGTCAGATGTCGAAACCTTGGAGCGTCTCATATACCTCGGCCAGAACTAGCCATAAAAGAAACATACCTTCATCAAATTTAAACGTGGTTCAGGTCTGTGCATCGACTCCTACGCACTTGAACCTCGGTGTCTATTTTCCTCACTATTCACTGGCAATGGTCAAAGTATAATTATTGTCTAGAAAAGGTTTCTCAAACTTGGCCGTTAGAAGTCGGTAAAAAACTGTAGGATACTCCCACTCGTGAGAGAGGAATAGCAGGCACAACTCAAGTGGTTGCTGAAAATCTGAGAAACTAGAGGGGCCCACGGACTGTGGCGCCACCCATATTATTATTATCAGGGACATTCTGCGCCAATAGAGAACTCTGCTAAAAATAATTAAATTAAATTAAATTAAATTAAATAGATGATAGGATTCCTATAATAAGTTCTAGACGTCCGATTTTGGAAATCATTTGTGCTTGGAATTAAAGACAATTTTAAAGGAAGAATGACAAACAATTTCTGTCAAATTGAATAAGAATTTTGTTTAGTCAATGGCACGACTAGAAGCTGTTTCAAGTTCGAATGAAAACAACGATTTTTAAAAAGAATCCCAAATCGGACGTCTATAGCCCATTTTATGAGCCATTTAATATGGTGCCACCTACATATTCAGATGTACACTTCCTTCTACACGCACGCATATATTGCTAATTTTATTTATTTACTTTAAGGTGGATACCTTATAATTAAAATTATAGGGTAGCATAGTAGCCACAGCATCAAGGGCCTAAGGCTAACATATATTATTGTTTATTCCTAAAGCAATGCGAAGCTTAGTTAGGCGATATTTTCAGTGGCAGGGATCGTTTTTCAACCAGCTATCCTTCTCAGCTAAAAACACATTATCGGAATAATTTATGGTAAAAAAAACCATTTGTTAACCGCTAATATAAATAATACTCAGTCAACATTGATGTGCATTGATTCATAAGTGATGTCGATGGAATTATCAAATACTACATATTTATATTATATATTTGCGTCTAAGACACTGCCTTCAACTCCAAATTTCTAAGCTATATTCTAATTTCAACTTGAGAGCTACCCCTGACCATATCTCCAATCCGAAAATCTATACGAGAAGTGACTAAGATTTACACAAATTAATTCAAGATTATGTTCAATGAAGCGGTTCCATTCTCGTAAGAAAAATAAAGTAATAAAACATAATATTCACAGAAGCGAATCCCAAGAGTTTTTACAGAGAAACTCATTACTTTTCACTTAATGAATGATTGTGCTTTTTTCATTCTTCTAAAGCGCGAACATCAAGAATCCTCGAGGAATTGTATTGAGATTTAACAAAAAGAATGTGCCTATATAATTTGTTCAAGTAAATGAACATTTATAGGGAATGAAAAGTTGCTAGCGGCTGAATTCAACTACAATAATTTTCAATACTTTTGTTTTAAATCCCGAATGAACAAAGATGACTTTCTTGCATTTTTGATGGAGTAGAAAAAACATATATTGCAAAATCGATTATTTTTGTAATTAAATTACAAAAATAATATAAGAAATAGTATACAAAATAAAATCATCTTTAAAACCATTCAAAAATACACTCGGAATGCAGATAATGCAACAAACCTTGAAACAAAAGCATTGAAATAAATGCTTGTGTGCTGTATGAAAGAGAATTTACTTTATGCAGGCATATGTGTATACAAAAACCAGTCCTCAATAATTCAATCGACGGAAGGAAGGTAAAAACTTAAGGTATGGAGGCACAGTTACAGGAAGCTCAAAACAAAATTACCAAGAAATAACTCAGTCAGAATAAATGTCTGTGTACTGCCTTATGGTAAGCAAGGGAAGAATGAAAGAAAATTTCCTAAGTGTGAACGGCTAAGATACTTCTTTTTCAAGTTGTATTTGACTTCTGGCTTTGTTTACTTTTTTGTTCTCTTATAACATCACTACCACGAAGACCTACTGTGGTGACTTGAAAATAGTTCTTAAAACCGTTAAAGCCACCATTGCGCTCTCATAAAACTAGAAAAGTAGACTAACAAAATGACAACGAGAACTTCAGCCAGGAAGGACAAGAAACCATTACCGACCACCAACAGTACAACCGGCAGAAGTCAACGAACAAAGCAAACGTTTTCTCCCCTCATTCGCCCAATGAGATACCAACAAATTTTCAGGGCACATAAACAAAATGGGAGTTTTAGTGCAGTTAAGTTGAATACTTACGTTATAATTTTTTTTTGCCAGCAGTACCACAAATGTTCCAGATAATGGGCATATACACCGCGTTATATTCTCCATAAGATTTTTCGTAATGCAGAGGTCCGTGCGCCAAGTTGACTCAAACGTTGCCTTATAATCGTGACTGAAAGTACATTTTTTTTGTAAATTTAAATGAATGTCTTAACTTATTATATTATATGTCTAAAATGAAGAAATGCACATATATGATTACATATCTATGTATACCAATTTTTATGTGTGCATCGGAAGAAACATGGTGAAGACTCAACTTGCTCTCATTTACCTCATGGGACAAACTTTTCGTAATATACATTTTAATTGCACTCAGGTTTCCGGAGATAAATTAAGTGTACGGCTAAACACATAGATGATGCACCATGTGAATATATATGTGTATATTTAAGTAAATCTAATGGAGATGGATTAAATTTAGTCTAGATTAGAGGTTTGTTTTGAAAACACTTGTCAAGCTATCATTTCATTCACCTTGAAAAGAAAGGAAAGATAATTTAATTGAAATGTAAGCACATTTTAAGATAAGGTTGGGCCTTATGAATGCAGTGCTATCAGTTGTTTACTTTCTTTTAATGCATAATATACAGTATAAATTTAATTTTAAATAATTGTGCCAAATATTCGCATGATGTTAAGCATACCAAACTTAAGTAATCTCTATGGTAACAGTGGTTAACAAAAGCAATTATTGCTACATAAACCAATCAAGTAATTCTACAAAAAGCAAAAGCAAGAATGTATAATATGAAAACCTTGAGGCACGTCGCCAATACCCATGCCGAAAATGATAACACATATCACTTCTCTTTTCAGTAAGGTGAAAATTCGACTAATTGGAAACAGTAATGTAACGTTGAGATATCTCTTTCAACAGGATACCCTTGCACAATACCTGCCTAACTCTTTTGCTCACAAGTATGAATCTTTTGTACATTGATTCTCTGTTTGTTCCTTGTATCAGATTTCTGAATTTGTTTATTTGGAATTTTCAAAAAATTCCATTATTCGCATACCAGCCAAAGGCCCTAACCCCTTAAGCTTACAACTATGTACGCTGGTAAATGTCAAGCATATTTTCACTAAAATAGTCCCCATCAGGACAAATTCTATACTCACCCACACTTTGGTATCCAATCACTGTTTATGTTTCGCGACTCATGCTGGAAAATGATATCCACGTGACCCGCATCAAAAGGTAAATCCAATGGTTCCCTTATATTATCATTCGATCGATTTGATTGAAACAGCCACGTCTGCACAACTCTCGACGCCAGGACATAATCAGTGTCCTTAGAATCACTGAAAAGCGCAACAGAAAAAAAACTAATTTCATCAATATGTGAGGATTAAATTTTCCAATCAAAACCGTCACAACGTAAGTCAAAATGCATTCAACGGGTACCCTTCTATATGTCATTGAATCGATATATCGGAAACTGCATAAATTTAATTGCACACATCCTGCTGTCACTGCTGTTTAAATTTGCCTCGGCAAATAGAGACTTAAATCGTGTTGTTTCGTTGGATTGGGTCGTGGGTCCGCTTTCAATAATGTACGTTATGCACGCTGCGGTGGGCACTTTAATCAGTTCTATTTTGGATTTATTGCTGGATGAACAAAGACTTTATAATTGGATTTGCGGAAAAGTTACTACACGACTATTTCTAAAATTTGACACTTATAATTTTAAAGAAGATAATCGCATCACACTCTTATAATTATTACCGGTCAGTCCCATGATGACCATTATCTCCGAGATGTCCGCCACAGACAATTTGAAAATTTACCAAGGGACTATTAAATGCTGGTTTTCGTATGTCATCGTGACAAGAAAAACATGCGGTTGGGAATTAGGCGTGTTCAAAATAACTTTTCTAATGTATAAATATAGAGTGGGACCAAATAGTCGACACTTACCTGCCACGAGAGTAATAGGTTTTGGGGAGAAAACTTTTTAAGTTTTTATATGATATCACCGAAGCGAATATTGTCGAGTTTGCCATAATATTCTGGAGATGCGTTGATAGGGCAATGTCCATGTAGAGTTGGTCAGCAAAAAGGTCGTCACTGAAAAGAGAAAAAATGTCATCGAGGATTGAAAAGAAACATTTTTTTCGGTAAATATTTAAACTCGCGTAAGTCTATTATAATTTCACAAGCAATTGATCGAACTAAAAATGCGTTGCCGAAATTGAACCTAGAGTAACTTAAATTAAACAGTATCATTTCACATTCGTAATATTGATATTTCGTATTGCATCTTATTAATGATTGAAGATTTTTTTCCTACTAACACTTTAAACTTACAGTTAACATCAGAGTATCAAAAGTAGTTAAATGAATTTTGCAGTTGGACGATGAACAAAAAGAATATAATCTAGAATGGAATTCAAGAGAAAATTACTGTTGGGAGTAAAGTATTGTACAGCGAAATTAGTTTCACTAAGTGTATATGAATCCAGTTTCTGATTTGGTGATACTACGTCGTTTGGTTAAACGATAAATAGATTATTTTTGCATAATTAAAGTGCATCATCGTATCATGTGCAAAAAAGACGACGCAAATATAGGGAAGTTTCAGTAGATACCATTCGTTCACTCAGTGGATTCGTAAACTTCATTCATTGCTGATTAATGGAAGAATTTCCTCCAGTACTTCACATAAAGTTTTGCGTATCAATCGTGATATCGTGATTATGGTGCAAATGCATCGTCACGTAAATTTGCCGCCCTATACATAATTTAAGATTGTGACTTTTCTTGCATAACTTCCAAAGGTGCCAGAAATCTCTAAAATCTCTTCAGTTATACGATTTATATGCGTTCATATAAAAATCCGAAAAGCGATGTTGCAAATGCAAATGAAATTACACCAAGTAAAATGAAAATCTCAAGGATATCAGAGGGCGCCTTCAAGAAAGGCAAAGCAGTTTTTCACCCAATTGCAAAATGTGTGCGGATATACATGCGTTATTGCCACGTATTTCTATTTCCCTTTACCCTTATCTCCCTTGTGCTTTCGGTGCAAATAAGAGAAATTCGTACATCGAATGGAATTATTTATGGAAGGACATGTTCGCCCGGGTTATATATATACGTTTTCACAGTGATATGAGAATTTCAAACCCTACGGTTGCACTCCCTTTCGTATCGAACAAATGTTTCAATAAACACAAATGCGAGTACTTTCTTTCTTAAGAGTCTGACAGGAACCTCGTATGTAGAGTGAAATGAACATTTTTGGGGTAAACAGAATATCTAACGAATCCTGCATCTTACGACGAATCCTGCATAGAATGCAATTTCATTGGATGATTTATGCATATTTTCAGAAAATGAAGATGTTAGTTAGGGTGTGGGAAAATTGAATTGAGGTTCTTATTCCACATACTCGTACAATAACTTTGAACAAAAATATGGGTTATTTTCGAGTTGCGTACACATGATGTCACTTCTCCTTACAGAAAGTGATCAATGCCTGATAGGTTCTATTAACTTTAATTATTTTATTTATTTTAGATTAATTATTGCGTAACAACATAAATTCTTGTAAGTATTAGACACACTATCATTTTTAACGTCAATTAACCTGACAACAACATTTTATTGCAAAACTTTTGAAAAAATAAAGAAAATACTTTTATTTTAATAAGTCCCAATCAAGGAAGATTAATGAATGATGACATTTACCTATGTACATAGCTATTATCATTTCTTATAAATACATCACTCTCCGTCATTGCGGTGAATTCCACAAACAATTATCAATTACAATATCAATTACAATCATGTTTGTTTTAGTTACCGCTGGCCTTATGCCTTCTATATATAAACGAATTTAAACAATGTCTCCAGGCATGACCCAATCTAGATCCCAATCGCTCTAAACAACTGTTCTCTCTGAATAGATCTCATTCGAGTTATTACGTGACACTGCCTTTTATCAGGAGATGAGGCGTTACTGGAAAAGACTTCTGAAGAATGAAGTCTACAACACATCCTCTGCTGGCAGAGGCCCAGCTCTGATGTCTGGCAGATAAGAATTGTTTGGCAGATAAACTTTACTGGGTGCTCAATTTTTAAGCGACTCCAGCGACAACCACCGCTACGCTAACGTCGTTAATGGACTATACCAAATCGATCCGAGTTAGGTCCCTTCCCCAAAACGCACACTAAACTACCTTGCTACTTATGCCTTCTAGGATGATCTATGAATTTCGATTTATAACTAGCAGTTAGTTCCGTAGTAATCACTGATCACTGAAAACCATTCGTTGATAAATTGCATTTGCTTAGCTAACTGAGTATAGAATTATTTTGCAACTTTTTTTATTTTATTAATATGAAGAGGTTTATATATTTCCAGTGACGCAATGAATTTTTTTTGATGGCCTGCAGTTGTTATTTAAAGCCAAAAAAGATATTATCTAGTCCATTAAAATTCTGCTGTAATACAAGTAAAAGTTGGAAAGGGTAATGAGTGTTAATGCCAAGATACCGAGTTTCTTTTGAAACTTTTCACCAGAAGTCTGAAAAATTTCTTTGCATAAACAGAAAAGAAGAAGATTTTAAAACAACTTCCATCACTCACCCGTAAAGCCGCAAATTAAATGGCAGCGTCTTAACAGCTCTCATATAAATTCGCAGTGAATTAAGCCTATCCAAAGACAATGTTTCCTCATCAAATGTGACTGTAGCACCTACACCCTCGGTAAATACTGGCGTAGATTTTCCAGCAGCAGGCGATGATGAAGATAAAGTAGACCTACTGTTAGTTCCTGATGGGGATGAAGATCCCCCAATGCCGCTGTTAGTGGAGGAAGAAGAAGATGATGATGACGACGGTGACAGGGAAGACGATGAGGACGACGATGCTGACATTGATATTGAAGCTGATGATGCCAATGAAGATGAGGAGGATGCTGTGTGAGTAGAGGACGAAGACGAAGATGAAGCTATTCTCATACCACCAGCTGTTCCAGCACTAGATAAGGATAAGGAGGACGATGGCGAAGACGAGGTAGATGATGTTGATGTAGCTAATTGTGATGCTGCAATCGTTTCGCGGCTGAGCGCTGCCGACTGTGTTAGGCGCTGCAATTTTTTAATTTGCTGAAATGAAAAAAAGAAGATGATGAAAAAGTTAATGTCTTTAATTCTGCAGACGAGTTCTTTTAATAACGTTGGGTTGAATTCTTTGCTTTGCCTAGAATGAATGAAGTACTTGATGTCTCAAAATTGTTGAATATATTATAGTAATATTATTAATATTACTTGTTCTCTTCTTTCTTTATTTTTTTCATTTGAGTTCATTAGTTGTCAAATAAACAGCCATACATGTACGCATTGAACGTATGTGTTACCATTTGATTCGTAGTCGAAATACAAACTCAAATCGAATACTAGGCCTTTGATAATTCAGTGATATTTTGAATTTCCCGCGCAGTAACTTTAAATGCAATACATCAACTACTGTATTTTACAGATCACCGAAAAGACTTCGTGACCGCAGAAAGTGTCGACAAAATTCATGGAATTATATTGGACGATCGGAAAATTAAAGTCCGTGAAGTCATCTTAACTGCGGGGTACATAGCATTTTTCATGAATTTGATATAACATAAAAAATCCATAAATTAGGCTTAGAACTGCTACTATATCTTTTATTTATTTTCCATGAATTTGATATAACAAAAAAAATCCATAAATTTGGTTTAGAACTGCTACTATATCAGCATATTCTCCATATCTAGGCCTCTGGGACTACCCAACTTGGCAGTTCGAAGTCGGAATAAAACTCTAGGTCCCTTCCACTCGTGAGAGAACAATAGCACGCACAAACCAAGTTAGGGCCTCATGTGGTAGTGGGGGCAACACCCGCAATTTTATTAAGCTTAATAAAAGCGAACAACTCCGCAATTTTATTAAGCTTAATACAAGCGAAGAACATAAACAATCTAAACTTAAAAACTAAAGGATAACTTAGATGGTAGAGAGAGAAAGGCAGTACTAGCGCAGGAAAGAATGGGACTAGAGGTGGTTTCGAAGTGTCCATAGTGTTTTCCATAGTGTTAGCCAGACTTAACATCCTTGATACCGGTGAGTTTAAGCCTTAATTAGTCCGATGTCGTCTAATGCGGAAGAGGGCTGACCTTAGATTGTAGGGGTTGACGCTAAGAGACACAAATTCAAGAAGTGCGGAGCAGTTTGTGTTACGAGTAATCTGTTGGTTGAGAAAGAACAGATCAGCAGTTTTGGGACAGTTTTGGGACAGTTTTCGAGGGACTCAAGGTGAATAAGTTTAAGGCGATCAGAGTAAGGAGGTAAGTTGGTGCTGCCAGTCCAGACAAGATCACGAAGAGCGAAATGTAGAAACCTACGCTGGACAACTTCGATACGACGAGTGTGGACGACCGCTTACCATACTTCGACGGCATATTCGAGAATGGGTCTGACGAAGGTGATGTATAGAGATTATGTGACATAGAGATTCGAAAATTCTTTTGACCAAGAATTTGCTCTACTTGTTGTATAATATTGTCAATATGAGAACGAAAGAAAGAAAGAAAAGCTCACGATCACAGAATACGACTAAGTCGAGTAAAGATGATGCTGAATTGACTAATTCGTTGCTGAGGAAATAGTTTCTATATGGATGCGGTGGACGTTTGCGGGAGTATGTAATGGATTGACATTTACTGACGTTAAGTTGGAGATCGTTTTTTTGACACCAAATATAAAAACTATTTAGGTCATCTTGAAGAGAATAGGAGTCAGAGGGGAGGAGATGAACGAATAGATTTTCATGTCATCGGCGTAAACAGAGAGATCAGAGTTCACAATAATACGGTCAACATCTTTGATAGTATGTACGAATATTAATGGACCGAAGTGGCTACCTTCTGGTACGCCAGAACTGGCTTCTATGGGCTTGGAGACAGACGATCTAAAGGTAACTGCGTATTCACTGCATTTGACGAATTGAGGTTGAAAACCTACGGCTGTCAGTTTAAGTATAATGACTGGGTGTGAATTTTATCGAATGCTTTACTAAAGTCGGTGGCTATTACATCGACTACTTTGCCATCTTTAAATGCGTATAATGCCTTAGACACAAATTCAGCAATGTTCGAAGTCGTCGAGTCAATGCTTTCGAATAGTTTAGGTATGCAAGATAAATTAGCGATGGGACGATAGTTACTTATGTCGTTTTTTGGACCTTTTTTGCGTATAGGGACGATAAAAGAATTCTTCAAAAGCTGGGGGAAACATCCTTGTGAGAAGTAATGTTGATCGAGCTCAGTGGAACAATGAACGACTGAAGAAATCGGCGAATAAATTTGCCATGGTTTGGGGATCAGACGAGGCAGTGTTTGCCAAATTTGAGATTAGGGAGGAGGATAACTATCACACTTTCGCTTGGCATTAATAAATCGGTAAAAATTCTTAGGAGGCGTTTTGAGATTGGATTGCATTCGGTCGATGTATTTCAGATTCAGATTTTTCAGATTCAGAAAGCCTAGCAATGTTAAGGTAAGCTGGTAAATGGAATGGTCGAAGCCAGAGCGAGATTTGAGGTTTGTTTCTTTTGTTACGAAGTGATCGTAATTTTGTATTGTAACAAGGAAGGGACAATTTGCATGGCATTTGAAAGGTACAGCTTTAAGAAGACAACCGGCGATGATAGAATAGAAGGACGAACTGACGGTTTCAATATTAATGTAATCAAGGTTGAAGTAATCGCGGCTAGGCAAAAAATTGAGCTTGACGAAATCAGTTTTACGAAAGTTAAGGCTACAAGGGGTTGGGGTGCGATTTTTTCCAATCAAATTACTGTAGGAAAAGGAAACAGAGAGAGGGGGATGGTATCGGTCTAAAGTAGTCAGAAGATGATAGCTTTCAGTAACAATGCAGTTAACAATGTCAGCTGAAAAAATAAGAACAAGTTATTTACCAAGGCAGTTGGCAATACCACTTATTTGATATAGCCCGGTATTAGCGAGACAGTCTAGAAAGAGAAATTCCTTTTCAGCAGTAGCATTAGGAGAGATAAAATGTGTCCATGTACATATATATAAGATAGATATAAGATACTTGAAGATAGATTGGTATGTGCCGATTATTGCGGTGCAAAACGTCTTTAGACGTTCACACAGGATCTTGTAGTTGTGGTTGTAGTTGTTGCAAGTGAATGGGGCATATGGAGCTGTTATTCCAGTCATCGGGGCATGTTTTCTTCTTCCCAAATTCTGCAAATGATATGTTGTATGCTCCCTACCAGAATATCTCCACCGGCCTTGAAGAGCTTTGATGGTAAATCATCTGCGACATCAGCGATATACTATACCTGCAGGATTGACGAAAGAAAATCTGGGGGTTCGATAGACTATGACGTTTTATATTAAACACCTTGACTACGCTGACGACGATTGACTACTTTCACATCGGATAATGGACCTTCAATTGATGGCCCACAAATTAGAAGCTGAGTCAAACACATTGGGGCTCAAAATAAATACAACAAAAACTAAAGCCTGAGCATTTCTAGCACATTGCCGGAAGTCCAGAAAGCTAACAGCTTTATATACTTATTACTTAGGAAGTGGTCTCAGATGCGCGGATCAGCGGTGGTACCCAATTGTATGAGTGCAGCAGAATCGGGAAGGCTAAATCTGCGTTCGGAATGCAGTCCACGATCTGGAAAAGCAATGTTATCAGCTAGGGAATAGAGATGTGACTGTTCCGCTTTAAGGTCGAATCGGTGTTGCTTTACCGATGCAGTATCTGTAAAGTGGACACCACACGAAAACCGCAATCTTTCGTAAACAAATGCTCAAGAAATATCATTAGGATTTTCGGTCCCAACGAACTCAATTGTACATGAAAACGGACGAAGAACTTATAAGCATCATTATACGACGGAGAAACTGGCAGTTGACTGGACATACCGAGTATTACGAAATACACTCAAACTGCGAACGAGAGGTGGTTTAGAACGAAAAGGAGGCGTGGTTGAGGGATTAAAGGAGAAATGTAAATAAGTATTGTTTTTGTCCAATAGGACCTTCTTATAAAAGATACAAGGAGAGGCGCTCTGCATCCCCGCTTTTGGAGCGCTTTAATTCCCCCGGAGAACGTTATAACAAACGTTCGTTAGCTTGGGCAGCCAATATCGTGAAAAGGAGATATATATAGTATCGGCAGTACGTCTAAACACGCCAGGTCACTGAAGGCGTCACCCTCGGCGCCCAAAAGGCAAAAACCGAATGGTGGAAATTCTAATATTGCCAGTAGGCTTAATAGGCCGTGTAGTGAAGTGCTGAAAAGCGACATAACATATGTCTCCATTAAATTGGAAGAAGGTGGAGTCGGTTAGCGATATCGATATCTATCGCGTAAGGGTCGGCTCACCCTTTCAAAACAGCCAGAAGCAGACTGGGAGAGGTGTGGAAGGTTGAGCGACTCGAAGTCGTAATGAGGGACCAAATTCCCAGTAGACCTAGGACCCGCACTCACCTTCCGCGGAGTCCCTCGGATTCCACCACAATCCAAAATGAAATTCATCCAACTCTGCAACCCGAATCTTCCCATCCACAACTGGAAGGTCGCAAAGTTGGAAGAGTTGAAGGGAGAAACTAGGGCCGCAGTGATTGTGATGAACAAAAAATCACTGGACCCTCTCGCCAAATTAGAGTGTGACAGTTAACCTAAAGCGGTGCAGCTTCCCTCCACCTTGGGTGCTCTATCTGTCTGTAATACACTCGCGGTTGTAGTCGAGAAAGACCGTCTTGCTGCTGGCCAGCCTTTACCCTCAACTCTACGCTCTATCGCGGGGAAACCCCTGAAACCAACTTGGCACTGAAAGCAAACTTTCAGCTGCCCTAAATGCCTACAATAAGGGTAAGTCTGTAGAGACAGCCCTCCACTCAACAATATCGAACCAAAGACAATTTCACTTGCGCTTAACAACCTTTGGATCGAGCAGTCCTTAGTGGCTTTCATTCATCAGCTACTCACCAGCACGGTAATCCACTCTCACCTGGTAGATGCTAAGATCCGTAGAGTAGTTATTAGGGGCACCCCACTAGGAGGCCTTTGAAAAGCCATTGGATGGAAATGGGGACTACAACCACGCATCGCCCACGAGTCTCAGTTTGGTGGACAGCACTAAGCAAAGCTATCAACTTCAAGGCGCTCAATCGAGTGCAGACTGGCCTGCATGTGCATCAGTGGAGCGCTGAGCAAGTGCGCAAGTGTGGTACAACCTCCTCCCTATTAATAGCAGGGGTAACACCTTCCGTTCCGATCACTACAGCTTACCATCAAGATACACACAACTAAAACCACCAATAACAAATGGCTAGAAGGCACCACCTGCCTTAAAACAAAAGAAATCTGACCATCGCTTAACCAAAAACGGTAATTTCTTAGGACTAGCAGGCCATCATTAACGACTCTCATATGTGTCATAACCGGTCACTGTGCAATTGGCACTCATATAATAATTTCTGCAGAAGCTGCATGGATGAAGAGGAGGTAGAAACCACAGATTACCTACTTTGCTTGTGCAGCGCTCTGGCTAGTCGTAGGTTCCTACACTTAGGGGCCTATTTCAATAATCTAGTATAGGCCAGCTAAATCGCTTCACTTTGAGCACCAACTGGAATGGGCCAACTTTGGCATAAGTGTTACTGCCCTCTGCAGTCAGGCACTCTAACCTAACAAAAATAAACGAAGTTGATTTGCAAAATTAGAATCAGATATTAAAAAGGTGACATAAAATATACGTAGATCCCAGGAATAACCGATTGCAAGCAGCTTTATATTAAATCGGTTGGGCTGTTTGGATTTTATTAACGTTTTAAGCTGACTACACCCATATGCTGAATAATTTTGTTCATCAGTATATGAAGTAAGCTTTCATCCCTATATTCCGAGTAGGGAAACTATACCTACATACCTTAATGAGCTGTCTCCATAATGAATACGTTTTCGTGATAGGAATTGCCGAAATGCAGACTGATATACATACATGCATTCATATAAGCAATCTGATAGGAGCAGAAATAAATTCTGCACGTTTCGCTCAAATGATTCCATACGAATTGAGAACCGAGTTTGTTATTTTGAGATGTTTTCCTATGGACATTTTTGAGCGAAGCGTACAGATTTTAATCCCCACGGTTCATTTGAAGATTTGGTGAGATTTTTTATTTTAGCTTTTTTCCCACTAAATTCTTGTGTGTGAATGGAAATGCATATTTAGCATAGGTTTATTTAGTCTTCACAATGCGCCCATAAGCGCTGTGCACCCTGTGCATTTGCGCAACCTGCACATATGGTGCGACCGGCCCTGGTCGTTAGTGTGGTCGGTGATATTGTTATCATATTCGGCATGTATTTGATAATCTCAGAAGGATGATTATCACTAAATTGTGTTAATTTACAATAGCAGAACCAACCAACGGAGATTACAGATAGTTAATAATATACTTCATAATAACCAAGGGTACCCAACTCGTCTAACCAAGGGCAGGCTCTGAACTAATTGCGCCTTCCAGTACTTTTTATAATTGGGATACTCTTTTAAAAACAGAGGAGTTTTAACGGGACCAACGTTTTAACTGCAACACACACTTTCCATTTCATATATAAACTGAAATAATTCAAACAGTGTCAATTCAAATCCGAAACGCAAACAAGTCGATGTTTGTTACGGTTTAAGCATTAAGTAATTAAGAAATACAATACGTTTGTATAAACAGACTGCGGTCATTTCTACAAAGTATGGGTGTTTATTGTAAATATTAGTACAGTGAACTCTTCCTAACTCTTCCTTCCTCTAACTCGAACTGATTTTGATATCCAGTAAGAATTTGATATAGGGGAAGTCATGTGCACATGTGCAGCAAGGAATTCATACATACAATGTGTTTCTGTTTATTTTATGTCCGTAAACAGAGGTGTCCCTAATAGAGGGTGTTCGTGATTTTTAAGTTCCCAACCAATATTAAATGAATTAAAGTTATTAAATGCTTAAGTCAATAATTTAATATAAAATTTAAATACTTGTTCCATTTATATGTTTATTAAATAAAAAATATTAACATTTTTAAATGGTTTACGCGTGAACTGGTGTAAAAATATAGGGCGCACGTACCGCAGTGTTAAACATGACGATATTACGAGGGTTGCGTAGAAGGAAACACTAAGCACCTCGATGAGTGCTTATCGAAAAAGTCCAGACTGAAAACAAATTCATTTAGAAGCAAAAAAGATAACAAAAATGGAATCAAAGAATCCGTACAAAACCATGGCCAATAACCAGCTCACATCAAAAAAGGGACAAAGAACTTAACTTAATAGAACCATAATCCTCATTACTGATACGCAGGGTATATGTTCAAAGGATTAAATTCCATATGCTAGTGAAAGTAATATCTAGTCAGACATGTCCCGAAGCCGATAATCCTCGCTTACAGTACACTGATTTTGTAAACTAGGATTTACTTACCATATTCCTATAACTCATTCATGAGGTAATACCATCAATGCTAAGCTTAGACATATAATCTTATTCTTACATTGAATGTTTGTTGGTCTTATCAGTAACGATTGTATTTATTAGGTCAAAACATGTGTCCTGTAGCAGAAATGGAAACAAGTTCCAATTAAGTAACACATTGTACATACATTTATCATGAATTTCTGTTTGCTACACGGAATGTGAAATGCCCACAATAGGCATTTCAAAAAGTTCATATATTAACAAGTTCAAAGGTTGACATGCCTCGGTAATACAGGGGCCATGAGAACTTGCCCAATTGCATTTGGTGGTTGCCGAATAAGCAAACATTGCTTTGTGAATGAAAATACCAAAATAACGGATAGGAGAAGGTGCATTACATCGAGACAATTCGTTGCACTAGTAAAAAAAAACCACCACTCCTGGCCATTCCGAAGGATGACGTGAAAGTTCACCATAAAGCTCAGCACCAACAAGTACTGGAGCAATGAATCCATAGTCCACAGACTGAGCAGCAATGCAGTAATATGGTATACAGGTTAATCAAGAACTGATGAAGTAACAGGGGCGGGGGTATTCGTACCCAGAACAAAATTCTACGAATCCATGGGCAAACGCATCAGCATCTTTCAGGAAGAAATTTATGCTATAGACAGATTCGTCCAAATCAATCTTGACAGAAACTATACCAATTGCGACATAGCAATAATGTCCGGCAGTCGAGCTGCTATCATGGCACTAGACTCCTACATCATTTTTGGGAATTCCTACAAAAGCTAAAAGAACTGAGTAGGAGAAACAATGTAAAACTTTGCTGGATACCTGGCCACACGGGTATAGAAGGAAAGGAACATCGGAACCCTTCACAGGTCCCGACATATACTGTGCTGTAGATAATGTCCTCAGAACAGAATTCAGGGATATATAGCAACCTGGAACAGCGCTCACGGCATGAGGCACTGCATACTCAGGGAGCAGTTAAGGAATCTAGTGGTAGCAGAAAAATATCTCTACGGATTCTGCGGAGAATCTAATGAAATTGTAGAACACGTACTAGGATTTTGTGAGGCACAAAAGACAAAGATATCTGGGCAAGCACCTACTATCAGACGAAGAAATTAACTCACTAGAACTCTCTCTTATTCTCACAGATTCCTAAAGGAAACTGGCTTAGAGAGAATACTCTAGAACAACCTTTGCACAACAGGAGTCCATAACCCTCAATACAAATCTGTAAAGAAATATATGTGAGGGAAACTCGTAAGAAAGTTAGGGAGGCACAATAGACTTATAGGTCGCGGTGCAATGTACCCTCAACAATAATAATTATCAACTAGGAAGGTTGCTTATACTGTTAACAATTCATTCGTTTATTATGGGTTGACAATATATAGTTTTTGCACCGCGATAATGCATCGAGAAAATTTCGTCAATACTCAGATCGTCCCACAGCCATCGTAAATCTCAAACGATTATTTTAGAAATCAAGAGTACATAAATGTATTAATCAGTGCAGTTTTATGATGTTATTTTGTAAGTGCATTGATTAACTTGTGGTATTTTCTCTCTCTTAATATGCTGAACATTAGTTTTGAAATATTATTTGTGGCCGCGGGTTCTTGGTTGAATCTCCAGCACTAGCTGCTTTCATAATTTAGGGCTCTCAAAGTTCGCTGTTCAGAGTCGCCACATAACTGTAGTGCCCTTCATCTCGTGAGAGAACGCACAACACATGTGGTTGTTGCAAAACTAGGTCCAGGTTCACCTCGGATCATAATGTCATCCACATTATTATTTTGCTAGTTGAAAAGCCTGTTGTACGACATTATGTAATCATGCCATAATGTATATTTTGTTTCTGCGACAAATTTCATTATATTCATTGCAAATAGATAACCTCGGAAAACAGAATAAGTAATGTTTATTCATACAAAACAAAATAAAAAAAAGTGGTAAAGCCTATATAAAAAATAATAGCCCCAGTCAGATTTGAGTACAGAACGAGGTCCAGACATGCTGTCTTTTATAGGAACCCAGTAAAAACTTTGTTCTCTGGAATTTCATTTTGATATTTTTTCAAGACTTTACGTTGTGAGCTTATACATTTGTTGTTAAGCGAGCAGGTGGATAATGTATGATATTGTAGAAGGAATATATTTGCGCCAACTTTCTCAATTATCATCACATTGGCTTTAAGAGACAGTACTACATTCTTTCACTACGCCATTTTAGATTTCCAACGCAAAAAACGTAAACAAAAATAAAAACCTATCAATTGAATGCTATCAAAGAAAATGAAACAATCACATGTTACATGTATTGATGCGCCATCAAAACATTTTTAAATCGGCAGTTAGAGCTACGACGAGTGAGTTCGTATTATCGGATATTCGAATAACCGGGATTCTACTGTATGTGTTAAATGTATTGAATGGATGCAAATTCAATGTGTAAGGAACCTCTGAATCCGTGTACGGTATAAATGTTGATATAAAACGAATATTTTGATTCAACAAATTCAAAATAATCAAAATAAATAAATTTCTATAACTCAAGACAAAAATAAAAATTACAGTCTGTATAACTTTATGGTTTTAGACTAAAACTTTATTCCTCAATATAAGAATTTTTTGATTTATTGCAGTTAACTGACCTTTAAATTACCATGAGTAATTGAATTAGGGTCTCCCTAGATTGTGTACTTTAACTGCAGGGGGTAGAAATTGTTTTGCGACCCCTTTTTCAACTTTCTCTCCATTTTTAACTCATGTTACCTTCTACTGCAGTATGTTTGCTATTCTCCCCATTTATATGCCCAACTGACTCACACTCAATCATTTACTGGCATGCGTCTACTCTTGATTATTTGTGTGGCGACTCTGCTCCCTACGCCTTTCTAACTTTAATAAAAAATTAATTTACGTTTATGTTTATTTCGCTTAAATTCTTTTATGCTTTTAATGTCCGTCTTCCGTAAATTACAATGCGAGAAAAAGGGAAGAATTTCTTTACCATTTCATTTCACGCATACTTGTATATGTATACGGCTTTCTTTGTATTGCATAAGGAACGCGCCCTCTAAATTTGTTTCCCTTGGGTAGATGAAAAATATTTTCACTGTTCAAAATTCAAATGTTTGTTTTCTCAAAAAACTCATAGGAAAACGGGAAAAAATGAAAAGCAAGAAAGAAAAAAATGAATACGACCTCAATGTTACACCTGCTGCTTAAGTCTTTGGGGAAGTGAATTATTGCTGTGGGTTGCTATGTATGATGACATTCCCTGCGGCTTGCTGAGTCATGTTGAAATTGCAATGGATAATTCTTTCACTGCCTTTCAACAGTCGACGACAAAGTTGGAACAGGAAGGAAATAAAATTATGAAATTGATGTTATCGCATGGCTGTCATATGATAATGAATCGGGAAACAGGAGAGATTTCTATTGTCTGTCGTTACCCGAAACAAAATTCACATTCCTGAAATAATTTTATTCGGCTTTATTGCAGAACACAGAATTACATTGACAGCAAATTTCGCGGTGTGCACATGTGGTCCGTAGAAAGGTATAGCATTTATGAAATTAGAAATTATTGAAAGAAGAGAGAAATAAATTTAAACATCATTACCGTTTGATAAAGTATGCTCATTATTCGACTGAAATCAAACATTTGGATAAATAGATCTATATGCGAGCATGTACATCGAATTCAAATAAATACGACAATTAGTATGCACATGTGGATGGTTGTTAATAAGCGCTAAATTCCATGAACATAAATACATTTATGGTAAAAACAAGCTTCTTTTGTCATGCTATCTAAATGATTTAGGATTTGGCTTAGTTTACATATTTCTATAGTCAGATTTCAAATGTCTAAATATTTGTTGTTATTTGAAATATATCGTACAAATTGTCGAAACAATACCAAATTTCAGTGCAATCTTTGACGCACGCGTTCATAAGAAATACGTTTTTGCCCGTTGATAGTTTTTATATAACGTGAGATAACATGCTTAATCCATTGACATTTGGTACTACGGTCGTGTGAATAAATAACTACCAAGATGTCTATAAATTGATAAAATATATTAAAGCGATTCAAATACAAAAACCATTGGGTTAGGGGAGCACATTTTTCTGACTGACAAAGGATGAAATATGAATAATTTAATTTAAGTTTATCTAAAATTGAATCTCATGATTTAACATCCAGTCACTTTTTTGAAACACATGATGTACGTGTGTTAAAAGTTATGCGAGTTCTTGCTCAACATGTTTTTAGAAACATATAACTTTCAAATGAATACACTTGCAAATGCACAGTACACATGTTTTCATGGTTCCCTTTTATGATTCACACACGAAGTATTAATAAAACTGTGTTGTAACAATATGCAAATGCAACAGATGTTGCTAATGCCATTTTATTGCCCACTCAGAGCCACAATTTCCAAATTATCCTGCACCTCACACTTGCTCAAATAAATTGCATCTCTGCCATCACAAGTAGTTCTTGGGCAACAAATTCAGCTTCAAGTTCTGGCTGTTTTACATAAGAATCGTACTTAATCATCATAAATTTCACTTTAAATTAATTCCAAAAGAAAAGGAATATTTTTTAACCCAAAGCGAAGCGGGCGAGGATGATTTATGCATAATTAAATGTTGAACCAAGAAGATATGAAATGCTGGCTTCACCTCCTCGCACACTATTGCGTTGGGATAATGGTCATTCCTTTTCATCCGAAGAATGGATGTATACGTGTAGTTTAGTGTTCTTGGTAAATGCGACAGAATGTCGGAAACGCTACAATCTACGAATTATTATCTTGGTTGATACAAGAATTAGAACAAACACAGATCTTATATTCACGCAAATCGTTGGTTGAACATACCTGTTGACTATTTAAGGATACGGCATTTTGCATCACTTTATCCAGGATGTGCAGGATTATTTCTGATGCCATTTCACGTTCCAGTTGGCTTCCTTTGACCTCCAAATAGGATTCAACCTGAAATCAACAAAAATATATATTCGTTAATTTTGAGAAGAAATTGAATAGATGTGAAATATGATAAGCTATGAAAATGTATACCATGGTCCATGGACGGATTATATATAGTAAGATAGGAAGGCTCAATCAAGGCTGCTTCAGAAGCAATATCGACGGTGTGGAATTCAATAACTTTACTTTGTATAGCAAATATTTTAAGGAAAGAGGGTTTTTGAAATGTCTATCCTATGCCAACAACGCAGTTATTTTTGTTTTGTTTTGTTTTCCAGTTGAATTCCAGGACAACGTAGCAAAAATTTAATTTACGTGTGCAAATATTGAGGTCAATAGGAAAATGAAAATTTAATACAAAAGGGTTTAATCCAAGCAGTAACTTTTAATTAATGACATGTTTGCTGACTTAGATTTAGAAATGGCTTACTTGGTTATGACTTATACATTAATAGGTATTTTCTTGGTAAGGTTTTGCCTCACTACCAATTCGATCTTGTATGATTTGAAATACTCTCAAATGAATGTACATAGGTTAATGAAAAAGATTGATTTAGATGTTACGTGTTAAGAGATGTGCGAAAGTACTCAGTTGCTGGGCAACCATGCCAGAGAAATATGTATTGTTACCTGATGTTTTTATAGCTCTTATAAAAAACTGCTTACCAATATCCAACTCAATGCGATGTTGAAGGCAAACTGCTACATGGACCTTATTCGGCCGACGCTGCTCTATTGATGTTCAACATGGGACCCAGTATGACGGAAATGATTTGGGTGTTGAGCTTGTCGTAGAAATTGCCTTCACCTTTACAGAACATAACAACTCCAAGTAATCTAAATTCCATCGCCACGCAGAGTGGCACAGTGGAAGCGTGTTTGGCTTATAACCCATCATGATAATGTACTATACAACACGTTGCAAGAGCAATCACCTTGAACAAAACCCAATTTCTGAGGTATACTTATTTAGTGGAATGGTATCTAGCGGTAGAACGGTATTAATGATCTCTTGTCTGCTACTTCTAATCCAATCCATTCCTTCGCTGATGACAGCACCCTCAGCTTTTCATATTCGTTCCGAGACTCACGACCCTGCCCTTCGGCCGTAGAATTGGAACGGCAGCATATGTTAAGCACATTGAATTCCGATCTTGACAGCATTATTAACTGGGGAAACAACAACAGAGTGGAATTCAATGCTTCAAAAACTTAATGCTGTCTGCTGTCACTCAAGCGAACCCATGTTAATCAGCCATTATTCATGAATGGCGCTTGTGTCGATGAAACCGGAAAGCTTTCCATCCTTGGTTTGTGTATCAACACAACACTTAGTTGGAACTATCACATATTTGAAGTCGCCAAAAATGCTGCGAAATGTTTAGGTTTCCTTAATCGATGCAAGAAATATTTCACCCCCTCTGATTTGGGTTTCATTTATAAGGCGTATATCCGCCCCAAACTTGAGTACAATGCTCATATCAGGTCTGGTGCCCCAAAGACCACCTACTAGATAGAATCCAAAAGAGAGCGATAAAGCTTATAGGAGACAACAATGTCGGAAAGTCATTAAACTCGCTCGAACATCGACGTACCGTTTCTTCTTTGTCCGTATTTTATCGCTATTTCAACAAACGCTCAAGTGAGCTAGCCAACTGCATTCCTCCTCTCCATGAATTCACCCGCAATTCTCGTCTCCCCAGGAATGCTCATCAGTTTACACTTAAGCCTACTTTCGGACGCACAGTTAAAATTAGAGACTTGTTCTTCAGCCGTATATTTCCCACAGACTACAAACCGCAGATATTTAAGACCAATGTGCACAGGTACCTCCTTTCCCTTTCTCCCTCTATACCTTCGGCCCGTGATGTGGCTTGACCCCGGACACTTAAGGGTATTAGCAATCCCGGAATAAAATTAACCTTCCTCTCGAAAAATGTTCGATTTTGAGTCTGTATGGGAACGTAGCTGAGAACAACCTCAGAGAACTTGCGTGCCATAAGCTACGGAAGTCCACCCTGAAATGTATTACCAAACAAAGAAGAAGAAAAAGAAAACCAAAGTCATTCCATTTTCAAAACACCACCCCTCCCTCTCAAACTTTCCAACCATAGAATTAAACTCTATTGCCGTTGAATATGTAACCTGTGTCAAGAATCTTGGTATAATGTGCAACAGTGAACTAACATGTAGACAGTGTAGTGTTTAAAGTATATGCGTCCCTTAGAGGTTTGTCTATTAGCAAATGCATACTCCCCACCAATGTCAAACTAAAACTTGCCAAAGCACTCATAATACCTATCTTAACCTACGGCTGTGAATTGTTTGCAGACTGTGATAATTTATCTCTACGAAAATTGTTAAAAGCAATCAACGCGACTGCACGGTATGTCTTTAACCTCCGAAGATTTGATCATGTCTCAGACCAACGCCGCATTCTCCTTGGATGTGAACTGGAAGCATTATTAAGCTATAGATCATGCATCCTACTCTTCAAAATCATTCACAGAAAACAACCTAACTATCTATATGAAAAATTAACCTTTTGTCGATCGAGTTGTAATATGAAGTTAAAACCCTCTACATGTTTAACATCGCGGCAGGCATTTCTTCATTCATGCTGTGCATCTTTGGAACCATTTACCTTCACAGGTACGGTCCAAGACCGAGTACAGACAGTTTTGTTCAGCCTGTTTTACTTATCTTTCCAACATGAACTGACATAATTTCCAAAATTTACTTTTAAATTGGTTGCATGTAAATTTAATTTTAATATTGCCGTAATTCTGCAATATTAAAATAAAATTCTTCATACTTAAAACTTATATATTCAAATATATAAATTGAAAAGTATGTATATATGTCACTATCACGTTACTTATATAATGTTATATTTAAGACCTGTACTATTAAAAGAGTATAGCACTCTTAATGTACAGCGATACTTAACAATAAATGAAATGAAATGAAAATGAGAAGAAAATCCACTCCGAAAAAAAAGGATTCTCGTAAAATTTCAGAACCTACATAATGTTTAGTATATTTTAAATGTGTAAAGGTTGTTTAAATTCTGTTATATTAAATTCATAAAGACATTTGAAATTGATAACCAATAAAGCTTCCACCAAGAGTTAGCAGATAACCGATTTCGTTGTTGGCATTACTAGACAAGCTTTTCCTATTATCTTACACACCATAGTCGATTTATAAAGGTTGATTTTTTAAAAGCTATAGAAAAGTTTTTCAAAAAAAAACACATAAAATTCAGAAAAATGTATTAAAACTTTATTTGAATCGGTAGTACGGTACATATATCTTAATGTTTGAAGATTATTTCATGTAAATGTTGACCTTGACTGCGCCTCAATTGGTCCATCCGCTTAGTCCAATTTTGGCATACTCTTTCCAACATTTCGGCCGGTATCTCACGAATAAATGCTTCAATGTTGTCGTCCAATGCGTCAATTGAAGCGGGCTTGTCTGTATAGACATGAGCTTTAACATAGCCCCACAAAAAATAGTCTAAAGGCGTTAAATCGCACGATCTAGGCGGCCAATTGACCGGTCCCGAACGTGAAATAAAATGTTCACCGAACTCGCCCCTCAATAAGTCCATTGTTGCGCGTGCTGTGTGGCATGTGGCACCGTCTTATTGAAACCACATGTCATGCAAGTCAAGCTCTTGCATTTTGGGCAAAAAATAGTTGGATATCATCTCACGGTAGCGCTCACCATTCACAGTTACGTTACGAGACGCATCATCTTTGAAGAAGTACGGTCCAATGATGCCACCGGCCCATAAACCGCACCAAACTGTGACATTTTCTGGATGCATTGGTAGCTCTTGCAATGCTTCTGACTGATATTCACTCCAAAATCGACAATTCTGCTTATTTACGTACCCATTGAGCCAAAAATGAGGTGACCATAAAATGGAAGAAGCGCGCGATGAACTTTCGTATCAGAGCACGCATTTTGATAATAAAATTCAATAATTTGCAAACGTTGTTCGTTTGTAAGACAATTCATGGTTAAATTATAGACCAAACTGAAGATGTTTGAAACTGAAGCAAAACACGAAACGTTGCCAAAAAGATAATAGCTAAAAATCACCCTTTATATGGTCAAATTTTACTACTAGAACTAAAATGCAAAGTGTCGGTTTGGCCGAGAAACCTAGTACATCAAACAAAATGTACACAAAACCATTAGCATTCATTCTTTATGTCTATTAGCATTACTGAAACCAGGGTCCAAATATTGTAGTTGGAGTTTTATTTTCAGAAAGCAAATATTTGTAATCAAAAAGAGGGACGCTCAGTTGTAAATATATAACAGTGGTATGGTAGCGAGTGTGAGCATACCAAAAGGCGCTACACCTCAGAACAAGAGCAGCGCAAGAGGTGTACCGGGCTAGAACACGGGAGGAGAAGAAGCTTCTACACCTAAAAAAGGTCTCTCCCAACCTACCAGCTCAAAGATATCGAAGAGTGTAAGGACACCTGACTTCAGGCGTTAGGAGCGACAGCCTTAAGAGCCTCAGGCTCTTATGAGGATAACCGAAGCCGAACGTCGGGTATAATGTCCAAGTCATCGCGGACGCAAAACAACTTGGCCCTGCTGACTGCAAGCAGCGTATCAAGGACCTAAGAAGTAAGTAAGCTAATGTTTATCAAAAGCTACCCATAGCTCCAAGGCCATTTCAGAGCTCCTGTGGTGAGATGATTTTTATTTCCCATAATTAGAAAATCTAAGAACACTTCGGTTATGTACTGATTATATACTCTGACACTACAATGGAGTAACGACGAGGTACTGCGTTTTAATTAGAAGCGCATCAGCAAATTTTACTAACGTATAATGTCATTGCTAGGTAGGAATAATATTCTTGTCAGAAAACACAGTCTAACGTTCAGGAAAATCACCAAATTTTATGTTAAATGTGGAATTTCAGATCCAGCTAGGGTAATTGCAATATGATTGTGTTCTAGAAAAACTTTAAGAGCGAAATATCAATTGTGTAAGGTAAAACAATTGTTTAAGGAACTGTAGTCATCTTTGCATTTATTTAGTGTAAATAAACCGTGGTGGCAATCAGTATGGCATATACAACCGTATCTATATACAAATATATATTTTGGTACAGAATGTGCAATTATTAAGAGTACTACCTTCACTTGATTGGCATTATAAATTGGTATTTTGATGACGCAGAGAAAGACATTGACATAAAAGCTAGAGACACGTTTTTATAATCATACACAAGCAGACGTCGTATGTAGATGTTATGCAAACTGTGGGAGTATTGCCTCTTACAAAACATGTTTGTTTTCTTAGGTTGTGAATCCTGACTTTATTAGAGGTTAATTGGACACGTGTCGATTTCTCGTGTACTGGGCAGGAAATGAGAGCTACAATTATTCGTGATTAGTGCATTTACATACAAATTAAGTCCGTATGTGAGGTCTCATTCTAAGGTTGTATAGTATGTATACCCAATGACATTATGAATTGAGCTGCATTCTGTTTTGAAATAAGAATTATTTAAAGCATATGCACATATGTTTTAATGAATTTGTGGTACATGATTATGTCTTCCAATATATTTTCAGTATGTCTTTTGTAGTATAAAAGTACAGCATATACCAACAATAAAACAGAAGTTCTTTGCGGGAATCCTAGATTCAGACAACAAAACTAACTTAGGCAAGGAGAAATTTAGAAAAAGCATTTACATTTGGAGCTCATAATTATGGAGAATTTCACATAGAGGAGTGAAACTGACTGAGTGTCTGATTAAAGCCAAAAAGCCGGCTTATCATCAGAGGATACAAGTTAAGTACTTACTAACTACTTACTAACTATTACTAAATGAACATCAGAAACGTCGATCTAAACTCTAGATCGTGATTAAAATGTCCGCTTTTATAAAACTTGTACCGAAATGAACCTGCTTTGGAATGAAAAATATAAAATATATACAATATATGTAAATAAAATAAATAATAAATACAAAACCTTATGTATGTAATGAACTTGAGGCGAGATACAGAGATGCACAAGCACTGGTTAATTGGGAAATATTCCAAGCTAAGTATCGCAAAAAGCGCTTTGATATGACCAAGTGCTTAAACCTGTATGAATTCATCGTACGGTGAGCTGTACCAAAATACGCATCGCAAACATTACACAAACTTTACAGTATAAAGTGCTCTCCTCATCTTCAACGCAATCTCTATGTAGTAGATATGTATGTTAAATTTACTTTCATGAATTTTTTCTTAGTGGAATATACAATTATGCGGCTCATAGCGTTTTTTGAAGGTTTGTGCCAATTTACGTAGACGACTTGCAAATGTTTTCAAATATGTCAAGGTTGGCTACTTGAATGAAAATGGTGTTTTTCAGAAATGTATAGAATTTTTAGGTGAAATGCTATTAACAAAGTCGTAATGAAGCTTATAGAATTTACCTTATATGACGTGTAGAGTAAAAGAGTGCAAATGTAGGTTTCAACGAAAACTACATGCGTAATAAAATTAAATCTTCTATACGATGGTATCTAACCCATCGAGACTAATAACACTGCGTTTTAAGATGTTGATGCCTATATATTATCGTTTTGGTCCAACGTAACCGAAAATATTAGGGTCAGAATAATTTTAAACTTAAGTTCTCACCAAAGGCGTGGTGAGTTTTTGGTGAATGGGTACAAATTTACCCACTTCGATTTCTATGCAGATAATTGAAACTAATATAATTCGATATCATAAAATATGTAGGAGTTATGAGAATGGGACAGGCTGTAGGACGGACATACCGTAATTTTGAAGGAACAACGGAGCCACACACTTGTTCTATCTCTAATTATTTAAAAAAATATATTTTTAGAAGAAACGGGAAAGTTGAGCACTTTTTTATATTATTAATTGGTATTTCATACAATACAAATATATAAGTACGAAGACAGGCATTAATTAATTATTAATTCTTATTGATAAATATTTAACTTTAACACAAATTCATCTAAAAATGGCAAATACTGACACAAATGCAATAACATCATATTATATTGACGATGGAAAATATTAGGTTTGTTTCATATGTAACGCATAAACCATTGTGTTCACAATAATGCCTCTTGACAAATTGTTTTACAACATACTGTATCGTATGCTGAGTCGTGCAGTATTTTACAACAGCCGCCAAATATTTATAACGAAAATAAAAAAAACTAGAGGAATAACGAGGAAAAAACATCGGTAAATAATGCCAGGCGTTTTGTCTGACAAATCTTTTTTGACTACTAATCAATTAACTATTTATTTAACTATTACTTTTTTGTGCTAGCTTGCAAAGACATGTATTGAAATTTGGTTAATATGGCTTGAATTGCTTCCTTAGTATGCCGATTTTATAATGATCGAAGAGCGCGAAAAACCATTTTTATAGATAGCATGAATTTTGATAGTAAATTTTAATAATTTTTGATTAATTATTGTTTAATTGTGCTTGACTTTGACATATGTTACCACTGTACTCTATTAAACATAATTTAGCTTACATCTTTTTAATTTATTGCTTGGTTGATTTATAATATATATTTATAATTTCGTAAGATACTTCCTTTCGTGCGAATATACATATGTTGTATACATGTATAGGAGTTTTAGAAATATTCAACGAAAACTGTGAATCTAGTTTGTTTAAATATATGCATATATGTAAATATATGCAATATATGTATGTATATGTTTATCCTATAATAAACTTACCTCCTGTAGCAGGTCCATTAAAAAGCCAGCTTCACCTGGTAAAAACATTTGATTACGTTTTGAAGTATATTGCAGGCACGATTTGAGAATTGCTGAGAAATTCGTTTTCTGATACCCAGAAGTAAGCGCACGAAACTGGAAGGAGAAAAAGAATGGAAAAGGTTTTCCAAATGAATGTGTGCAAATGAAAAAAATGCTAGGTAAACGATTTTTTTAAGGGCGGTCGAATATCTTTTTGGTGTTGAATAGAGGAATGAATTGAATAGAGTATTCGGGTGACAAAAATATTTGATAAATTTATATTCTCTTAAATGCATGCAGTATGTAAAAAATAATGTCTGTTTTCAACAATCTAAATTCGGGATCATACAAAAAAATATAAATATATATACATATATTAGTTCCATTTATGTATAATTTGGTTGCTAAGCTTTCATTTCATTACGGTTTTCTTGACTACATTTTTGCACGGTGATATGACTCCGCATAAGTTTGTCTATAGTAAATATGAAAATTGATTATAAAAAACAACGTGTGTAAGCCTAGTAACAAAAGTCTACTTAAACGGAATGAATTGATGACTGAAATTCTTAATGCTTACATTCCACGTCACAATTAATAGCATGTATAATATTCAACCAAAATGAACAAGAATTCAAGAAAAGTTGTCGGTTGATCAGGAGCATTTACTTCTTGAAGGCAATGATGCAGTTTGAGAGGAAATGTTATTGTAAAAATTATTTCAATGTTTCGAAATGTTGGGTACTTCAAAGCACAACAATCTGGAAATGCGGTTTGTTTGCCAAATAAATTGTAGTTCAGTTGTCGTTCTGTATTTTGGCAAAATCAAATTCTTCAAACTTGCAATAACAATCTCAATATACAGGCACAGAAACGAACAAAATTTAATTAAAAAATAGTAATACAAAAATTAATCAAAATCTTCACTTTGGTTAGCGAAAGTTTTTTTCATGTGTTGAAGACAATATGCGGTTTCGTTAATTTCCTTTACTATCTAAATATCAATAATTTGTGCATAAAGTGTCAGTGAATGTACATGCATGTGGTGTGGCACTATGTTTGGCATGCATGTTTTTTATATACGATTTTCTACAGTATAATATACAAAATGTATGGCGTATTAATGTACATTACAACATAATGCATGAAATACCAAATTACTTACTTTATTGTATGTCTCTATCAACTGATCGGAAACACAGTGTGAAAAATCTGGCTGCAGCCATGTAGAGTTACCAACATCTCTCTTTTCGCACACACGCAGTGAATGCCCTTGATATCTTTGTGGACAATCAGAAACAATGGGGGCACCTGGAGCACTAGTTGGCCACCGCACGCCATAGCTCTTCTCAGCATGGCATAATTCAACAATATTTTTATCAATCACTGTTACGTAAACACTTTTCGATACAGGTGACACACTGTTGGACACAACGCAGCTATACTCCGCCGATTTCTGGAAAAGAAATTAATCAAAATCTGAAAGAACGCAACATCGTGTGACACTGTTTGATGGCCATATTCTTGTGCATGTGACAATCGAATTAACCGCTTGAGTTGTGGTCAAACAATTGCATCCAGACCTCGCAAAAACCATCACCAGTTTCGTGCTTCGTTGAAAATGTGAAAATTCTTCTTTTTTTTCGATTTATCTAACAGTTTGTATTCAAATTGTGTCGTGGCCTGGTATAGGAACGTTTTCGATGATACAACACACTAGTATTATTCTCCAATTCGAACAAGGTTCCACGCTACCCACTGACTAGAAGCACTTAATTAATCGTCCACAGAAACAAATTCTGTTTAGTCAACCCTCTTCTATACCGATGGGTATTCTCCGCAACTTACCTGGATGTTATTGATTTTCAAAATGCTTCCGTCCGGATATAAATCTTCCCACATCACCGTTTGCGGATCCGATTGAAAGAGTACACCATTTCGCGTCCAGCTGTATCCTAATTGTCCATAGCGTTTGATATCGTTTCCAGGTGAAAGGCATCGTACACGCAATGAATCACCACGATGCAAAGTCACGCTGGCTGGATCGACACGTAAATGTGGAGGGGTTTGTATATGTACATGTATCGAACGACATTGCTCTACGCCCCAATCGACCACCTATATAGGGTGAAAACAAAAAAAGAACAACCTACATGAGAAGAACATTCAAGAGTCAGAACAAAAAAGAGCAACTTTTGAAGTTGGACGTACGTGCTATACACGGAAAATTTAAATGGACCCAAAAAACACGCGTTGACGTGTGACAAGGTTTAAGATGCCCCAGTTTAATTTTTCATCTAATTAATTGGGTTAATTTCGTTTGTGTGGTTTCTAGAACACTCAAAATTGGGAAGATATTTTGCATCTCTAATGAAGACGAAGGACTTCAAAATGCGTTCTTTGCTCTGCAATCAATGATTTCAGAGAAATCGTTTTCTTCATATTTCAAGTCACTAAATTTTCGTTAGGTCTGATGTAAAATGTATAAGTAAGTCAGTGTAGAGATATTGTAGGAAATAGACCAAATAAAATTCCACGAGTCCACAAGATATCTAAATCTTGGGTCAAATCTTTATTTTAAAAATTCCGTCTTCGAAACGAAAAACTCCATTATCAATCCAAATTTGCTTTTGATGGAATCCAGAAACAGTTGTGCATATGGCTGGATGTAAGCATGTCGACATGTTGCTTTAGGCTGAATTTCGTAGGAAATTCAGTAAAATGAACTGAAATTGTTTGAAGGTGTTGTTTTTTTGAAAAACAGAAAACTTTTAGAATAACTTCTTCCGTACGGACGATTCGAAATGCGAGCTATATTTTATTTTCAATTCACTTGTCAGTGACAAGTTTGATAGAATATTTCACAGAACTTCAGTGAAGCTATTTTAATCAAAATTTGCAAGCCATAGCACACGGTGGTCTGAGAGCGGAAAAAATGTCCTTGGAGAAAGTCATATGTAGCTTTTTTAGTTGTATGTCTAAGTACTCTTAGATAACCCGGGCTTATGAATTCAAAGTATTTGTTAATATATATTATATACTAAGCAATTATTTACAAGACCTCAAAGTTAACAATTAATTTATTCAAGTTGCGAACCATATTTTCAACCAAAGTTTACAAGTCTTTTTTCCTTAGCTTCTTAAAATAAAATCCGTATTTTTGTATATAATCTTATTGGTCTATTCCTGACAATCTAAATTGCAAGAAAAAAATATAAAAACATCGTCATAGAAGCCTTCGATGAGCAGCCTCAAAAATAGGTATTTAAAAAAGTTTTTATGAATACTTTTTGGGTTTTAAAATTATCTACGCCAAGCTACGCATAAATATTTCATCAACGTGTGCTTCATACATTCAACACAGTTGCAGCAAAAAAAAAATCTGTTGCGTTTTTCGGAATTACGTTCAAATTTGTTTCGGTTTTGACTTTGGCCATGTTACAAAAGTATAATTTAATTTAATTTCTTGGCAATAATGTTTGGAAACTATGGAACTAGGACTTTATTCCTAGAAGAAATAGAAAGCTTTATTTAAAAAAAAATTAAGTGAATCCATTGACGGTGCTCTGAGGTATTCAATTTCTTAAACTAGGATCTTAAATAAGCACACCTTTGCAGGGGTAAGTTTGTTGGACTGTAGAAAAACACCTTCGAGGGGCTTCAACGGGAGACCTAGTTTCTGAAAACTGGAATGGTGCTCTATTCATGTTGTAAAAATCAAATCCATCTACAGACAACTTTGGCCGAAGAGCTTTTTAAGTGTAGCAATATGTTGACATAATTACCAGAGAGATTGTATTGATACACAATAGAATGTAATCAGTTTTGAAATGTTACTGATAACAAATGAGGATGTTTTTATCTGCTGTTTATTGTGGTGTCATAAAAGTTATGTCCGGCATAATGAACATTAAACTGACTATCACAAGAAGCCCATGAAAGTAGAAACAAATATTTTAGGTATAACCGAATTCATAATACTAGGGAATGTTCCTGTTTGTCAACTAATGAAAATAATATTTATCATCGGATGCTTGGATTACAAATTTAAGACCTGCAGCAAAAACGAAAGATTTACATCCATTAAGCAATGAAGCACAGGCCTTATTAGACTAAATAATATAAAATAATTGTATTGTAAATAAATATAATCTCCCGTACAAAAACAACCCATAAACGGTAGACCAATTATGCAATACATGCAAATTTCGGTCTTGGCGCTGTAGCCAACATTTCATTCGATCGATCATCGATCACGTATTGAAGATCGGAGTTCCCTTTTTCTACCGAGGATATGTTCAAAGATAAATGTTCCACACTTCCATGTGAGTTACAATTGAAGAAAATTGGCATGTTGAATTTTCACTTTTCTATAAGAATCTTACAGTAAGATGAACTTTTTTTCAATGCAAAAATTTCTCCAGCAGTTGTTCAATGTCGATAATATTATTACAAATGCAGATGGAATTGGATTGATTGGTCAGAAGTACATAGTTGCCAATTTGTGTGCTTTGGATGAAAGTCTGCACAACGAAGATAAAATGTGGATACAAATTCTTCTACTTGTTTTTTTCTAGAGCTCAGAATGCAATTAAGTAAATCAAAACAATTTAGTAATATTCCATGCACCTGGAAATCAGTAATAGTAATTAAGTCTACTGGAATACATAATCCACCTATATAATCAACATAAAATCTGGCGTGGTCAAGTGTGGTCTACACTAAGCCTACTGATTATTATGAATTCAGAATTAAATGATGATTCAAGGAATTGTATTTAACGTAATTCACCCGTTGGGAATAGGGAGTGGTATTACCAGTGATGCTATCATCTATAATATTGCATCAAAAGTTTTAAAATGACTTGGAAACTTGGAGTAAAACATCAACAGTAATGTTAAATATGTAAAACAAAACACTTTCAAATGACTTCATAAAATTAGTGCTTACGCTTGCGCAAGTCGACATGGTAGCAACGCAAACAAAATCCAACTTTAACTGATTGCAATTGATGTAATTTTACAATTAAAAAAATGCCACGTGGCTCAAAAACAAGATAATGGCTCTCAAAACTATTTCCCCAAAAGGTTCAACCGAGTTCAAAAAATACGGCGTGGAAGAAAAATGGAATTTGGGTCGGAAACAATTGCGGCAATGGTTAGCTTACATTACCCAACAATACTGGTCATCGACTACAGGTATGTAGGTGCATGATATATTTCTGTCGGAACCGTAAGAATAATCTCTTCATGGATAACATTTCATTCAATCATATTATTATTTTTGGAATATTACATACATGTCGCAAGGATTTAGCATAATGTTGTGCATTACTGAGTCCTTAATATAAGCTTCTTGATTAGCATTTACAAGCCAACCCTAAAACGCCAACGCAAGTAGTGACACAATGGTTCAAAGTACCATAATATCACTTTCATGTGAGGTTTAACCCTATTTGAGCAAGAAAAGACTTCCCGACACTATATTTCAAATGAATAAGATTTCAGCCAGATTATTTAGTCTTAAACAAAGGTCTCCATTTAAACCCCATTTATATTACTGACTACGAGTGGAAATTTGAGTATTAATCTTTAAATGAACAATCCGTGGTATGAATTAATTATTTTACGATTGTTTTCCTATCAACTGGCTTTCTTCAATCAGAATGAAAATGATAAGTACGTGTCTAAGATTTTTACAATAATTGGAATGATGATGACGGGGTTCAAAATCGACCAGTATTTGTTCAATATATTTTTGTAAAATATAATTTTAACAATTCCTTAGAAATCGATAGAAATATTTTCTTTCTTTTCATATATTGGACTCTATATAAAGGGAGAATAAAGGCATACATACATAATTGAGAAAATTCCACGTGAATTTTGCTCCCAACAAAAATAAAGTGAAATCAGTCAACGCGCCCTGTTTCAACATATTTCCATGTGTCCATCACACTTCTGGTTACTACATTGTGGTCATATTGTAGGAATATGCTTCCATCCTGTCTAGCACCCTCTGACTTTTTTCCCGCAGTGAAGTGCCACGAACCCACAAGGACAAAACATATATACAATTGTTCGTGATCCTGCATGGAAATGTGCTAAACCAAACAATGCAATGAGTGAGTTAGAATGGCAGTGAACAGTGCTGGGAACCGTGTTTTGGAATATGTCAAGAATACAGTTAAGCCAAATGGATAAAACATCATGATAAATAAGATACCTTACAATTCTATGCAAAGTGACAGTTCTAAGCAAATAGACACTTGACTTGAATTCAAATAGGGATCCTTGCACACTCCATAAATTTCTTCTGCTTCGTCTCCACATAAAATCTTCGATTAGTGGTCCATCGACGCGACGTCCGTGCAGATTTGAAACAAACAAATAACTGTTGTTCAGTAAATCAGGATTAAGTGCCAAACTTCACCCGACGTGCACGTCATTTGTATTCCACGTCATTAAAAAAAAATATAATAAATCTCTTTTTTAATGGTTTTGACTTTTGTTACTATGTTTTTATTCTGGTTTCTTTTTTGCTGTAGATCCAACGTCAAACCGAAGGTACAGCATGAATGGATTCACCCAGTCTTGCAAAAATCAGGTTATATTCTCTATGGCATTATAATAGTCTATTTCTGAACCATTGTGATTTTTAAAGATTGCTTAGGTTAGCTTTTAAATATTAATTTTCCCACAATTCATATTGGAAGTTGTTTCGTTTAAAAACTAAAAATTACTTATGTAAGAAGCAAAAAAGTCAAATCCCACTGATAGCGCGTCCAAATGCATAATGTGTTTAAAATGAATTATTCGACAGGCGAAAGTCTTAACAAGATATAATAACTTGCTGTTATTTTTACTTTTCAATCAAATTTGCAGATTGGGCAAGATTTTTTTTTTTAAATGCAGCTTGTATAGTACGTCATAGTACAAGGTAAAATAAAATAAGGATGTATGTCAAAAGTCTAGTTTTCTAGGGGAAATCTGTAAAGTAATCGCACAAATGTAATATACATACATATGTATTGACGCACGCCCAATAATTAATTTGGGACTTCTCTGGACGGATTGAATACATATATTATTTTCATTTTTCAGTGCAATCGGTGAAGAATAAAATGGAGAAGCCTCCTGCAATGCTTTGGTATATTTTTGTAGGTTTGATCAAAATAAAAATTTTATAAGTTGTATGAGATGTGCAATTTGATGTCAAATATTCAAGTTGTATTTCTGTATATTGACTGTAAAATACTGGAATATCGTATTAATTAAAAAAAAAAGTATGTTTAGTATGTACAATCCAAAAAGTTTTCGTTAAAAAAAATGATTTCGATTTGGGTGGTGCAATTCTTTTCTCCTGCAACAGTGAAAAAACATAACATAGCATATGTACGGGTTTTAAGCCAATTCAGTGGATTTCATGAATAGCGTTCCATTTGCATTGACGTAATACTGAAAGGTTTCGTGGTCACACATTTTAAATCGCTTGTTTTGTAAAAACCTAATGTTCTTCATCTTCGATAAATTATCTTTTGGAAACTATTGCACACAGGGTGCCGACATAATCGTACTGCAGGTAGTTGCTGGTGTACATACATGTCTTGAATGAAGTGAAGCGAGAAATAGATAGAGTGCATCTAGAATTTTGGATTAAGTGAAGCAACTGGGTGTTGGTAACTGTTCTGTTGCGGCGATTCCTACATAAGTAAAAAGAAAACGGAGAAAATAGATATCCCCATGCCCCAAAGGGTATTCCAATAAATTTCTGTGTAGATCCTTCAGTGTATGCTTCGCAACTGTTTTCCCGTTTCGACTCTCTTCAGTTTTTTGTTCTCCTATTGTTTTCTGTGAAGAGAAGGTGGTGGGCGTCTGAATTCGCATGTGCAACTGGAAATAAGAAATCCTTTAAGGGATTTTCACGATTGTTACGTTTAAGGCGTCTAGTCTGAGCGCTTGTATCCTGCTCTATTGGATACCAAGGATAGTCTGCACCACAAAAGTCTATGGCAGTAATGCAAGTTTAATGTTCTGTATAGCGAAAGAAATGTATGATCTTCATATTGCGGATTACGAAGTTCGTGAGCACTAAATTATAGGAGTGGTAAAAAGCTGTACCGAAAGAATAATATCTCTGCATTGTACTGATTCGTATGACACATCATTTTTGCTTGAGTTATTAAAAAAAAACGAACGATAATTTTTGCTTCTTAAAGCTGAGAATTGAGCGAATTGTAATGAAGCAAATAGCATAATGACGGGTAAAGCGTTCTTCCGTTCAGGTATACTCAGGGCTAACAAGTCATTGTAATTAATTAAAAGTAATTTACATGAATTGCGCTAAACTTATCCTTTCCAGTTAATAGGTTGACATCAGTAAATAAAATTACGATTTATTTTTCGAATTTAAAAAAAATATTGCAGCTATATAGCCCACTCTGTCACGCCAACCACGGTTTCACAAAATTTTCGTTTCTATTCTTTCTATTCTTTTTCGATAGAAAAATAAACGTCAGCAACTTATCAAAACATTTGGAATAAGTTACACTTGACACATGGTATTATATGGCCGCCGCCTCCTCGTAGTGGGTACATCGATTCCTACGCTGAAGATGTATTATTATATTATGTAAATGAAATAGTTTTTGTCGAAATGTACCTTTCCTAGATATGTATCTGATTCTAGATACTCTGTCATTAGAGATACATATTTGTACGTACAAAGCTTACACATTTCTACCGCTGTTAACCAAGTCATCGAACAGACTTTGAAAGGGAAAGAGAATCAAAATGTTAGTTCAATCCTGAACCCATTTTGTAAATAAGGCGAATTTTATAATGCAAAATTAACATTATTTGAATTCGTAATGACGTCACTTGTTGATTATACTGCAATATATAGGTTTGAAAATGAAATTGGGTTTCACTGTTATATCCAGAATACCTCTTATGGTTTAAAAAAAAAGAAAAGAAAACAAAGTAAAACTAAAGTTAGACTTGCAAACTAGTACTCAAAGAACATTATGCATAAGATCAGCCCATAAAGGAAAAGGAAATACTTAATCGGAACTTGAGATTTAAAATAAAAGACCTCTGTGGCATGTCAAAGGACGAAACTCTTTCTCCATCGTAATAAAACAAAAAAAAATTTCCCTTAAGGGTGTCAGGGGGAATCGGCAACAGAAATTGGGACCGAATTGTTCTCATCCTTAGGGAACATGATGTAAAAAGACACTTTGCATCCACTTTCCTTCGAAGTTCCTTTTTTGTTTCATTTTTCATTTTTGCGATACTAAAAATGAGAATATGTTTTTGTACATATGCAAGTTCCTTTATGTGTATAAAGTGGATAAAATGCGATGTCTTGGCTCTGTGCCTGCGCGAAATAGGGACACATTTATAACCAAACTTAGTTGTTTTTTCGCATGCCATGTAAGCATGTTTGTTTTGTAAATTAAGCAAAAATAGTGTTAGAGCGGTTTAATTTGGATATTGCTTTGTAAAACCAATCTTGTGATATGCTCACAGTGGAAGTGTATGACCATAACAATGCTGAATAAATGGGTTAAATGACAAAAGACTGATTAATTAGATATCGTGGAATGGGGCTATTGTCATTGTAAACACATGTATGTAATTAACTCTGAAAAATGTAACGATACCAATTACCTGTGCACGCAACTAGACCAAAAATAAGAGCGCATACATAATACAAAAAATGTACAAAAATAATATTTACATTTACGTATTTGGCATATTACATCAAAACAGAAATCTGTAAAACAGTTTCCGAGAAGTTTAGAACATAGTATCATTAAAAAGAAACATACGAAAACAAGAACTAAGAACGTAAAGGAATATTTTATCTATTTACCATGCCAGCGAACGCTAAGGTGCCTCTCTTACGATACGATATTGCTGTGAATCGGCTTAGGGACTAGGCCAACTCTTCAGTAGGCGCATGAGTCTTCCTTGACGAAAGTACCAAAATTGAGAATTTTAATGCAATTGAAATAAAATTTAATGATTTATTCGACAGTAAGGTGTAGGCTTAGTGCGTATTCACATGACTAATTGATCTTACTTAAAGTCTAATTTTAATAAGTTTTTAATTATTCTTGCCTTAGAAAAACGTTTTACGAAATCGTCTGGAATGGTTTTATGTCTTGGCATTGAACCGCCATAAGTGAATAAAAGATTTGGAACATAATCCTTATAAAATATTCTATGATTACCTACACAGAATGCATAACTGCTGCACTCACTCCATGTCTGTGACAAATATGTACATTTACAATCATATGGTACGCTCTCAAAGGTTTAGCCATCAAGTTCAAAGACCAATGCTTATGTGACATATAATAAAAACACATTGTTGTCATCACATACCAATTAACATTTTCGTAACAGATAGGCGCACTAACATTTTATTATACTACAAATCGTCCGTTTGCTGCAATCGTTTTGTGCCAGCTAAATCCTCACTTAAATGTCTTTGTGCACATGAGGGGGAATAAAAGTGACACTCTCCTTTATTGCAGGGGCATTCAAAATGGATTTCCCCCCCAGCAAATGTCCTCCAACGAGAATTAAGTGGCTGTGTTTACGGTCGCCAGAAATGGCACAGACCAAGAGCAGTGGTTTATTAGTTGTGCACCATCGGGAGACGGTTCGCTTTGACTTCTTCGCATAATTCTCTCTTAAAATCCAAATTGCTGGAACATAAGACCTCGTAAAATTTTGCTGGTTTTCACCCAGACCCATTGGACAATGGCATGTTGTGACAGCTTCAGATGCTTAACCGTAGCAGCAATGGAGATGTAAAGATTTAATAAACGGTCATTTTGGGCATCCTTGCGGAGTGTGACAATTGCTTACTTACGATATTGCGAATATACTATGCTCGTACATATTTTTAAAATGGAATAGTTCCGAATAAATATTTCAGTAATGAATGTTGGGTATACGTATACTCATACGACGCTCCGCGTCGATTGCTGTTAAACATATTACAACTTGCAACGCCAAATTAATTTTACTGGCTAGGCAAAAATTTTGGTTTATACAGCGTTATCCGTTTTGAAATTCTGAAAGTATATTTCAATACAACACATTTATGATTTCAGTTTCGAATGTAAGTAACATCATTCAAATGTTCTAGGCAGTCCCTGCAGAACTCGATTCTAACATATTGACAAATATACGTTTTGAAAGAGCACGATGATCTTCGGCCTCTTAGAATGAAATCCAAGGGCGACAAATCACACATTCTTTGTGGCCGAAACGAATATGAAAGTCGTACAAATTTTTTTTCCAAAACGAATTGTATGAGATAGAGCACAATCTTACTTTTAACACATGTCCTTCACACATATGTATGCATTCAATTTCAGGCAAGAAAAACCATTAACATTTGGCTTTGGCGATGAAAATGAAACCCTATAGACATTTTTTTATGGATTCAGTGGGCTTTCGGAATTTACATACGTGTTGATTTGCACTTGATTAGACTGTTAACGTATCCACCGAGTGAAATATGATCCCTAAGAAGATTTTGTGTAAAAATGCGTCATCCTACCGGCATACATTCAACACATGCAACAGATGCAGTCTTTCTTTTATCCAGTTTTATCAACCGTTATTTAAAAAAAAAGTTTAAGGCAGAACCATAACAAAAAGTTTAAGATATATGATACGAATAATGTATATAATATGGGTGGTTACAGCCCGTAGAGAGCCAGGGCTTAGCTTCTCAGCAACCACTCGTGCTGTGCGTGCTATTGTTATATCAAGAGTGGAAGGGACCTACAGTTTTATGCCGACTTCGAACGGCCAATTTTGAGAAGCTTTTTCTAGACAGTTACACTCTTTGAGCATTGTCAGTCGAAAGAGGTGGGCCGTGAAAAGTATTACTTGTCGTACCAGGAATCGAACCGAGACAGGTAGGTCCAAGTGCGTAGGAGTCGACGCACATACCCACAACGCCACGGGCTACACATATATGTTATGGATGCCTGCATGAAAATTCAATACTTTCCAGTCAAATGGAAGTTTGCTAAGGTAACGCCTCTTCTAAAAGTTGGTAACCCTCCAGAAAATCCAGATAGTTACCTTCCAATTAGTTTTCTTAGCAGCTTAAATAAAATGTATGAACGAATTTGAAATAAAAGGATAATGAGATTGTTGATGATACAAAAATCTTTCCCGAAGTACAGTTCGGGCTTAGATATCATAAAACTTCTTATCAAGTAAAGAAAATCTGTAATCATATAAGAACTAACTGTGCAAATGGTAAATCGACCGGCATGACAGGTGGAAAGAATTTGACACCGTTTGGCAAAATGGTTTCAAGTCTATGTTAGTAGTGGTTGTATATAATACATGTGTACTCCAAGGGTCTCTTTTGGGCCCTACTCTTTACAATTTATATACATCGGATTATCCAGAACTACCCGATTGTGAAACAGCTATCTTTGTTGATTTCACTGCTATATTTGCATCACATGAGTTAGCTCTTAAAATTGAGAGCAACCTGAAATATGCGATAGAAATTATTTTTAGATACTGCGATAAATGATCGATAAAATATAATAAAGGTAAGTTACAAGTCATTCTCTGTCACTGTCACGTGCGATAGCAAAAATCAACAATCATTGCAATACGAAATAAATATCTATCTATCTAGCCATACAAAAAGTTCGCTTAAACTTTATCGAATCGTTACCGTAACTTTATAGTTACCAGTTACCGAAAAAACATATGCTTGAACCTCTTTTTAGTAATTTTGTTTGTTAAATGTCCGTGTCAGAAATGGTGGGATAGTCGGTAAATCCATTTGAGTTAACTAGAACTGAACAAAACTGTCTATAATCGCTTATGATCGCGATGAAACATATCAAAAAATGCCTCAAGTTTATATTTCCATTATGATTGAGTCCTCAGATTACTACTATGACTTATGTAAACTATATATATTATATTTGTATAATTTAAATTTTAATTATTATATATATAAGGTATATATTATATTAAAGCAGAATTTCTGAGGACGAAACTATTGTCGAGTCGTCCTTTAAGTCCCCATTAAAAAAAAGAACGTTTTCGTTTTCCGCTCTCATTTAAATTACACAGAATGTCTGCTTCGAGCTTGGCACCTACTTAGTTACCTTTTGTGCCAGAATTTTAAGCCTTTTTACTCATTCATGTTTGGATTCGTAAGGCCTTTTAACGAGAAATTAATGAAAAGAAACATTATTTTGCCTGAGCGCGTTTTGTTGGATAACTCGACTTCATTCTATATACACATGGTAGTGCACTTGAAAATAGAAGACTAGAGAAAACGAGGACAACGAATTTATAATTTTATGCAAATAAACGTTAGTACTCGTACCTTGCACGTGTAGACACCTTCATCCATTCGGTTTGCCTTTGTAATTCCCAAAATGGCAGTGTAGATATCCTTACTCTCTGGCGGCAGAACGGTGGTCCATATTTCTCTGCAAATAAAAATGAATTGAAATGTTTACTACTTTTTGTTTCTTTAATAATTACTGTAGAGAAGATGAAAAGTTAATGCAGCAATCAAAAGTGACAACACCATTTATAAATACGAGAGATACATCTGCCCTGGGATCCGGTGAATATGTTGAATCGTTAAATCGTGCTGAATATTGTTTTGAATAGTGCACATTATCTGGAGCATTACGAAAAAAATCCCCGTAACATCAATTAGTCTCCTTCCGAACATCAGCAAGGTATTGGAGAAGGTCGTAAATAGAGCCCTTCCCACGCGGGTTGAGGACAAACATACATATATGTAATTCCGGTAAAACCAATTTGGTTTCAATGCGGGATATGACAATGTTCATACCGCGTGGGAAATGGTTTCGGATATCCAATGGAACAAAAGGAGTGTGTACTCCTGCATAGATCTCTGGCTGGTTAACATGGGGAAAGCTTTCGACAACGTATGGTTCGAAGGACATTTTCTATACGCTCAACAATAGATAAATAAACAACGACGCAACCCAACCCTCATGTGTTACATCTTTAAGAATGGACCTAATGTCGTCAAGGATTTCATTGTAAGCTCTACTAGTATATATGATGTAAAAAAACTTAAAATAGAACCAACATTACATTAGCAATAACAGAGTGACTATTTAAAATCCTTTAACAAGGGTGTCTTCGTCCTTTGCTCCATGTTACTATACATCTATCAAGGAAAATAGGAAAAAAATACAAATAGAGTTACAAATCAAACGATATTTTGACACTGTACTATGCGTTAACATAAACAGTAAAAACCCCACCTTTGATAAGTCACAAAGAATTCTCCCTTTTATCTTATTAAGATTCAGTAACTGAATGGCACAGTGGAACCATAATAGCTTTAATTTTGTCATTTTATGTTCTCACACCATAATTGTTGAACACTTTGTACAAATGACATGAACATATATAAGTGCACATAGCCATAATTTGTTGCCATGTCCGTAGTTTTCAGTGAAGTGTGTAACAAAAGATAAATATATTACAAGTAGAGACATTCTGACGACCATCTGTGAACAAGAAAGTTGCGTTCTTATTTGACTATTAACAAATTTGTTCCCAAAACTTTTAAATATTTACAATTTACAAGATTTATGGATTCAAGAAGTTACTAAGAAACGACCACAACAATTTGAAAGAACATTACACCATTAATGCCGATAGCAGCAGATCAACAGCCAAGTTCGTGAGTTTTAAAATTCGCACTAAAATAAATTATTAATCCTTGTTTTAATTTTCCATTGAATAGGTCGCGTAAACAATAACGTTTCATATCTCACTTTCTGTTTCGGATATTATAGGCATTCAAAGGCCAACAATTTGTGCTCTTCAACGGAAGATTTCACATTGAAGTCACTTGAAATTACAGAAGAAAATTTGTTCATTCATTTCTTCCAAATAAGTTTGATCGATCTGGCTTGAATATTTTAGGTTCGAGTTTTAAAAATATGAATGTTCAGTTTTGTAAATCACAATGAAAGCAACCATTAAACGATGATACCTAAAATTTAATTTTCGTTCCAAATCTAGAGATGTTTTAAATAAAAACAAAGATTTCCTTGCAAGTCGACTAAATGCCATTGTATTCGCACTCGTTAAATGAACAAAAATAATCCGCACTTGGTTGGCATGAGTAAAGATTATGTAAATGTAAATGATTATGGTACCAAATCCGTTTCCGTTTCAAATAATTAAAAACAATCAAAATTTGGATAATGAGGATAATGTCATGTGCAAGTCTAAATCATTTCAGATGTTGTCTCTCTAAAGATCCCTTCTTTCATTGCAGTTGGCACTTGAATGTACCGAAGACAATCACAGATTGATTAAATTCTTACAGAAAATAAATATGAGTATATTTAAGTGCTCCATAAAGACGATCCAGAAAAGTAGGGGCAGTGGAAACATTCTGCAGGAATCATCCAAATCAACGATTTCCATTAACTGAAGGACCTACTGCGAAATTTTTGAAAAGGCCTTCCGGCGGTGTCCCTCTCATTTTCTCATTATCCGTGAAATGAAATGTACCTTAAACAGTAATCAGGAGTCCTGGCTCTTGAAGTAGGTATTCATACTCATTCATCTTCGATGCTAAACCAGAAATAGCACAATATGTTCTTCTTCTCTTTCCAATTGTTTGATGTTGTTCGATATCAAATCCTTCTCCTTGACATTTGCCCATTCCATTAAACATTTTCTGCCATCATAAATTTTATCCTCTCATGATCATAATCATTGGCCACTCGTATCTCCAATCTTCTCCTTATCTCTATTACAATCACCCCCTGCACTACGTTTTTTTTACATCTGCCACTATTTGGGCTGTCAGCAGTTTCCCTTTTTTCAGATGCTTTGTATTTTATTAGCAGAAACGACGAAGAGGTAGGCAGGAAAGATTCATGAATTATTTGACGACGAAAGTTGAGGGCTTCTGTCAAGGATACATATTGAACTTAAGTAAGGATATCTACAAATAATTCATTATACATACACAAACATGTATATCTAGTGCATAGCCAGATTACAGCTGGTATATCACTCAGCCTTCTCCTCGCCTTTATATCTCAGTTGCGTGAACCAAAAGTTGCTGAACTGTATGAAATCCGCTTAGTGTTTATGGACGTTTGGGATAAGGGAATGTAGGAATTGGTAATATCATTGCAGAGTGAGTACGTTTTGATTTAGGACTTTCTGGTCAATCATGATTTCTTCATAATGTCTCTAACATGGAATCTGCTTTATCCATTGCTTGTATAAGTCTTTTGAAGATCGGATTCTCAATAAAAATGATGAAAACGATTTTTCGAAAATCTCCATCGAAAGTATTTAATATTCTTGAATATTCTAACGAGAAAATTGCATTATTTTGCATGACAATCGATACTTGATGTGCTTATGGGCATATTTTCCAATGCAGATGCCAACAATCATGGATATATTGAACTGTCTAAGTCACAATCTGATGTCAATGTTAACACTAGAAAGACAGGAAATCTTCTTACCAAGAAAAACGGCGGAGGGGTCAAAAAATAAAAGTGCTAATCAATCAAAGACGAAATATTTAAACTAAAATGTAATTATATTAACGTTTTTTATTAAGGACACGTTTTTTTTACTTACAATCATGACAACAAATTGCTTTGACTGATTATATTTTCTACATAACTGACCCCAACGTGTGGGTGAGTTCAAGACCCATATGGGTCAAATGACCTGTGCCGGGTTTGTAAGTAAATAATATGTGTATCAATTTCCTTATGAAGATATTATAATGAAACTATAAGAAAATTAAAATTTTAACTATTTTAATAAAAGTCACAAAAGGACATGCCATAGAAATTAATAGTTTTGAAATTATAAAACGCTAAACTTCAAAATGGATCAAATGACCCCCGTCCGTCATTCTATTGTTAAGCTCGTTGGAGAAACTCAAAGAATCAACTTCATCCCCCATAGAGAAGAGGTTCATTGGTCAATTCCTCAAATGTCGCAAAACCTCGTAGACAAATGTATTTTCATTGCAATAGCGGCTATGCCCAGTCTTATCCCAGATTGTGGTTCATTGAATGAAAAGAACATTCAAATGCGACTATCACACAAAATGGCTGGACCTAATGGCATTTTCCCAGCAGAACTACAAAAGACTGCAGACCTCATCTCTTCCTGGATGGTCAACATCTGTCAGGTGTGCTTGGATCTTGGTCATGTATACATGATCTGCAAAACGACCAACGTGGCCTTCATACCAAAGGCAAGGAAAAGTTCGCATCCCATACCAAAAGATCTAAGACCTATAAGTCACTTGAAATAGCACTTCACGTATTGACAGGCCTAATAGGAAATTCTTTCGAGTACAGGGAGTTTACCCCTTGAGGGAGTCTTTAATAATATTGAACCCAACGCTATAACCTCAACACTGAACAGACTGGGCATCGAAAAGTCCTTCTTGGTTTTTATTCACTAGCTTCTAAATAATAGAGCGATAAGTTCGAAGCTTGGTGAGACCACGATCTGCAGAACTGTTAACGGTGTACTCTCTGGAACGTAGTGGTGAATGAACTGCTACTAACACTAGGAAGAGCCGGTTGCGAGGTCATTGCCTATGCAGACGATATTGCTATTACAGTATCTCTAAGATATCTATCCACGATCAGGGATATTATGCAATTGGCCCTTTCCAAGCTGGCAAAATGGACCAGTGAATGCGACGTAGGACTGAATCCATAAAAAAACGGACCTAGTCCCCTTCACTAGGAAGTACAAATCCACAAATCTCCTGATCCTCCGTCACTACGTGGGACCCCTTTAAAGCCAAATGATAGTGCCAAACTCCTAGGTCTCATATTAGACACGAAGATGAGCTGGAGGCTCAATATCCAAGAACGTGTCAGGAAGGCCTCGACGACTGTCTAATGCTGTAAAAAAGCAATAAGGTGTAAGTGGGACTACAAGCCTGCATGCACTGACTACTGGGTGCCGACTGTGACATTCCAAAGAATTGCCAAGCCGACGACCTCACTAGAAAGGGTTAAATCTTAGTGCGTAATGCTATCGCTACTGTAAAACAACTACTGAAGCTACACTTGCTACACTACACTTACTCAAGTAAATCGTAGAGGGTCAATTGGCACAGGATGCATCGTTACCAAATAACTCTGGCATACGCTCGACCCTAAGTGATCACTTAGCCTGATCAATCTGAGCAGGCCGAATCTTAGAACTATTATCGGCGTTGTAACAGGGCATTGCGTCATTAGAACTCACTCCACTAGGGTAGACGTGCTCTACAATGCCTACTGCAGAAGCTGCAGAGACAAGGACGAGGAAGAAACTACTGCATACTTGCTATTCAACTGCAATATTCTCTCATTCCGTAGATATAGATTCTTCAAGCACGCAAATTAATATTTCAGATTATAACGGAATCATTGTCCGAGTATTAGAAAACAAATTTTAGTACTGGGTACACGTGCAATTAATTGCCCAATATCGTTTGCACCACCTAAAGTATTAGGAATTGATGAATAATATGAATAAAATAGGAATATCAGCCAAATACTGACATTTATTTCCAAAACATTTACTTTTAACGCATTGATTTCAACAGTGCTAGGATTATTGTTCTACGAATATGTATGAGCTGAGTTCAGAGTTCGTGTTATTCCACAATCTGTATCTGTCCAAGAAATGACATAAAATGTGCAATGCTAGATTTAGGGTCATAGAGACATTTTTAACTCTTTTCAAATTATTACTGCAGTAGGAGAGGAGCTTGATCGGTAACTTATCTGTACTTGTCAAGCTTTTGTGTCATTCAAACTCAAACCTCAATTTTAGACAAAGATCCATGTAGGCACAGAAATGTACATATCTCCCTTCTAATTAACATATACAATATATAATACAATTCATACAATATAATACTACGAATAATTTTGCCATGGTGATCATGGATAGTAATACACTATTGGTGAACCAGCTGATCAGATGAAACAAAGTAGGGAATTATGGAACTAGTGTGTACTTTGTTTAGTTTAATAAAAGTTTAAAAACCACAATATTTTTCGAAGAACAGATTATATTTGCTAGTTTTTTTTTTTTATTAATTTTTTTTTATTGAGATTCAAGAAAGCAAAGCGTTTTAAAGTAACAAATTCACCACATATTCAATATATTTTGGCGAATATTTGATCGTATGCACATCTGTGAATTCACTTTTCTTCTCCCTGAACAGCGTCCTTATCCGATGAAGAAGAAAAGTAGGAACCCGTAGGTTGAATTGATACCAATCTCTCTGTAGGTTCTTTTTTTGGTGGAGCTGGAGCACTTATAGTGAGAATTCCGTCAGACGATAAAGTTGACACCACAGTCGTTGGATCATACCCTCGAGGCAATCGGTATTTTCTTGTAAACTCACGACGTATACAGAAAGGACCAGCATCTCGGTCATAATCGCGTTTGAGTTTACCCTCAAGAATAATAGTTTCATCCAGAGTTTTAATGATTATTTCTTCCGGTTTGAAATGATGCACATCCATGATAACCCTGTAGCCATTCTTCTGATCAACAGTCACTTTGCTTGTCAAGCAACTGCGATGACACCATGGATCCCACTTGGTATGGTGACTACGATGAAACAAATCACAAACTCCATTGGAGAATTCACAATGATGATGTAAAAATTCATTGTCCCAATCCCGGTCCCAAGCGTGATGAAACCAATCGTCCCAGCAAGATGGTAACAGTGACATTGTATCGTTTATCGGTAGAACTGCTCTTTGGAATGGGAATTGTCTTGTATTCACTTCACGTGTTAAAGTTACACTGCATCCCAACTGAACTTTTCACATGTTTGCCCTTACGTGTTCTATTTTTGTCAGGACCAGCGCAGAGTAAATTGTCGTGCCGTAGGTTGATCACACGTGCGATAACTGTGAGGGTGCAGTTGACACTACCAGGTCCTCGGGTCACATTTAAGCGAACAGGGCTGCACAACCTTTTGTGTTTCAAATGTTTAACATTTTCTTTACTGTGAGTAAAATCGTACTACTTAATGCCAAATAAATAAACTCATATACTTAATGATATTGGCTTGCGAACACATTTAATTGATTTGTGGAATTTTGCCATTCATGATGATCACATTACACTTATATTGTATATAACTACAAGCCATTGACGGTCCCATTATATATCGCATTGTCGAGAGGCGATTTTTCGCGTATCGATCTCTCGAATTTTCAAGTGAACATAACATAAGAAGGGTAATGTGCTATAAAACTACCATTATAATGCGGTCATTCCAGAATCGAACAATGTTCGCAACTCCTGAGTGTTTGATCAATAACCATGACCGTATCTATTTTCATCAACCAACAAATGAATTTCGTGACCTTCTTCAAATTATTGATATTATAAAACTGCTCAGAATTGTTGCTATCGTTGTTGGTAACCAATAAAACACGAAAATCGCTTGAGTTCTTATTCACTCTCGCCTAGACTTCCAGTCGAATAAAACATAAATCGCTTGCACATTACCACATCTGAAACCAGTTCATTGTCATTTCGACTTTATTGCCTGAGCTCAAAACACGCCTATGAAATTCCATCAATATAACATAAACTTATGTGTGTTCTTTTGGTCATTCAAGTGACGGGATCTGCGAAAAGCTGACAAAACATCAAAATTAAATGCCCATCATAAAAAGAGTCCTAACATTTAAGTTAATAAGATTGCGTCTTTGTAACATTGCTGCCGATGGCCACAGAAGTGAGTGGTATACCTTTTTTTTAAAGCATTTTCGGTATCCATGACAGTGGTGTTCTCTTCGCAATAAAATGTTTTCCATCAACGTACGGAAAAAGCTTGTATCAACCCAATGACCATTCCGAGCCCGTACATTGTTGTTAGTCCATCTGACAGGAGTGAATATTAGATAAGGACATCAGTGAAGTATGTAGCAAAATGTTTTCGCTTGGGCATGAAATCAGAGGTGCAAAGCAGTTCTGGTGGCGCGTTTCTTTTTTATTGCTACGAACCCTTTATGGCACTACCGGAAATTGCTCGAGCTATTCGGTTGAGGATGGTAATGGTTCGGACAGAGACCGACTACAGAGGACACTCCTATATCATTGCCACCAGAACACCACTGAAACAATCGCTCGCCATCTTCTCCATTGTGTAATGTCCAATTGTGTCTTTTTGCAATTAATGGACCTTTTAGCTCTGGGTACATCCCAGTGGCACCCATTACCTTGTGTTTCGTCGATCCCCTGCGCTCTTCGTCTTGTGATGTTTTGCTGGCTTTTGGATTCAATTTGATTGCGGTTACTGATGAAGTAAAATGCACCCAAAGTGGGTGTAATTACATTTGAAAAGGTGGTAGTGGCAGACAGGATGCATTGTTTCACTGGACGTTGCTGCTGATGTTAGTTCACGTTCACTTTGTTTTAGTGGTTATTTGTGGCTGGTGAAAATGAGTGTATTTGGACAGTTGCCATAAGTGAGTTCTTCAAATATTCTAAACATACTCGTATATTTGGTCAGGTTCAGTGCTACATTTAGGTGCCTACGTTATCGAGATACAACTTCACATAGTGAATTTGTTTTATTTTCTGCTCTGTTTCTGGCTGTACGTTAAAAAACTAATTAACAATATGTTGCTGAAAATGATCTGGTTAATTCGCTTTCAATTAGTAGCGTATGACTGGTCGTGAATATGAAATCGCTTATAAGATATGTACGATGTATGAGCTTCAGTGGCTATCGTATCTCAACTGACATGTGGAATAGGGCACGTCAGGATAAATTAGCATGTCGTGGAAATGTGCGCTCTAAACTAGAGCATTTACGTACAGAATATTTACAACACTTAGGAAGAACGTGCTAACAGATGTCGATGATATTTAATACGAGTGTTATAAGTGTACATGTATTCTATGATGTGATTCATTTTGGATTTAAAGGTCAAATGACATCGGCTATCGTTAGTGATAGTGAAATGAATATGATCACAACTAAACAGAGTTGTTTCAAGTCGATGATTTTATTTTAATTAATTTTTATCGGAACTTTCAAATTGCTGTTACGTTGTGGTCTTTTGAGCACATTTGTTACTTCACTTCAACTTTATAGAATTCGAACTGATGGTCGGTTTGCGGTATGCACTTTATGTAACGTCATAGGAAGAAATCACGAGTCATCAGAAGACATTATTCGATTGTGAAAATGTGTTTTTTAGAAGGAGCTGTACATGATGTGGAATCGTCTTTTCCTTTATCCCATATTTTGAAGACCTAATTGAACCGTTTTGGGCATGGGAAAGTTTTTCAAAATGTCCCCAAAGTATATAACTAGAACAGAATTCCTTATAAAGAAAGGCATAAACATTTTTCGCCACTAGGCAATTACGTACCTCCGCATGTTCACTATTGAACACTTATTTCCATAAAATATGATGACTCCATCAAGACATTGTTGCAATGTTAACTTTTTATTATTAAATTGTTATCGACCCCCAACTATTTTGAAAATAACATAGGAAATGATTTATTTTACTACACACATGTATATGTATATGTTTCCTTAATTGTCAGAGATTTCGCATGAAAAAGAATTTTAAATTATTAATTTGAAAAAAATGCAGGCTTTGTCATTTCGTTCATTACGTGCAGTTTCAATTGAGTCATTCTCTGTGGTTAGTATTTATTTAATAAAACTACAAAACCACAAAATATACTCCATGCTTACAGCTTATCTTTAAGTGGTCAACTGTAGAACGTTCTCCACACCAAATTAATTCTGAACAGATTTAAAACCATGACAAAACTCATTCATCATCATCATCTTAAGCAATTGAATTATATTAATTTTCTGTTCGACAGCTATTGCGGTTACCACGTCCGCAGCCAATTCATTCTGTGGTTACCTTTGTCTACCCAAGCACAAATATCCCTTTAATTCACCTCTTCAGAAATAATCCGAATCATTCTCTCATTCATAAGATATTAATTTATAATTCTTGAATTGGAACTCATATTTCATTTACAGATGTGTATTGTGTTCACACTGTTACACGTATTTATTTTGTTATTCCATTTTTCAGATTTAATATTTAATTCAAGGCTTCGATTTACTCACCTGGTAGCTCTGGACGCATTGACAACAGCTCCATCCTTATACCATTGGAACTCAATTCGTGACGATCCCTGCGCCACACAGGAGATTATAAATTCAGTGTCTTCACGTATCGGTAACTTTTGGTTCACTAGTATGTCCTGTGAATGACAAGCATGAGTGATGGGAATTTTGTATTATTGACATTATTGACAGCCATTAAATGAAATCGTGTAAATTAAAACAAGAATACCGTGAGTGAAATAAGGGATACAGGGTTAACGTCGTGTACAGGATCGTGTAAATGAGCTTGGAATCCATGGGTGTGACGTACTTTGATTCGAAATTTGCAATTTATTATGGACATGTAATTACGCAGGAATTAAATTTTCATACAACTTAAGATTCTTCGCTTTTTCAACTCCATTCTCGGGAAGAGAAGTTAACACGGTAGTGGTGATGTGAGGTGACGAATAAACAGAGAACATAATATAAATTATAAATAAATTTCTATTGAAAATATATTGATGTTCATCAAGTAGGCATTGTGCATAGCAACTATGCATCACCAATAATATTATAACCTCGACTAATATAATTTTTTCATCCATAATTAACGACATAGTGAACGGTTTTGGTCGAAGTTCGACTGTCACATATTTACTTGTTGTGACTTTCTTGTATAATTTATCTAAGCCGACGGTTTAACGTTACCCAAAGAAATAAGATACTTAATCCTATTTAGATATTATCTTGTGAGATTTATTTATTTCAATGAAGGCAAACAAAATTAAGGATGATACATGCATTTTGAAATCAGCACAAATTGTTATCACTATATAACAGTGTGTGTATATACGGGATTTGATTAAAATTCAGTTGTTTTAGTTCTAAATGAAATTAAATCTGAATACAATTACTTACCAATAAATTGAGTGGTGGATTCTCGTCGAATAGATGAAAGTTCGATACTAGGGTAATATTTCCGATTCTGCCGCGTTCTACCATTCGTGTTATAGCCTCACGTATTCGCATCGAATCACTTTTAACACCAAAGAAATGAAACGTGATGTCCAATCGATCGGTCCTGAAAAAAAAAATCAATCCCAAGACGGAAATTAAATCGCTTTCAAACAAGAAAACCCTTTCAATGTACTCACGAGTTGCTAATCAATTCCAAGTCACTAATTTTCGTGATGTTGAAATTCCTTAAGACCCTGCTCATCTGAAAGACAAAGAAAACCGCACCAATCAGATAGCGCTAACGTCATAAAGAGGACAAGACAAGAGGGTTACTACTTGAAACTTATTATGGCCGTTTGAAACTATAAACTTTAGCCAACATAGAATGTCTCTTTGTGTGCGCACCGTGGCGAAATAAGGATTTTCACACCCTCATTGTAGCAACCAGCGAAGAAAAGAGGAAATGAAGTAAACGCGATGTGATTCTTTCGTGCGGAACATGCATAACAGGGATGAGCATTTGTTTATTTATAGTGAAAGACTTTGAAACAAAACCTTAAGACTGAGGCATGTGGTTAAATCGCGTTGATGTTATAAACTTGGGTACACAGGCTTTCACAAATTAAGATGTGCAACCTTTGCATAGTTATAAAAAAGATTTCGGATTGGTGAATATAATTCTTGCATATATACTTTTGTATAGCCTTTTACTCAAACTTTATAATTGCCCGAATGGATAGCAATTATGTATGTCAAACATTTTTCCAAACTCAAAATTTCGTTTTCAAGCAACACGTTAGCATTTTTGCATAGAGAAACCAATTGTTTGAAAATATTGTAGAGTAAAATACGAAGAGTCTTCTACCTCCATGTTATATGTTATTTCAAAGAGCGATTTCAAGCATACAATACCATTGAGTTATTGTAATCATACAATTTTTCAAAATACGTTCGTTATATACTGTAAAAACTACTCAGAGGAGTCCGAGTTGGACTTTGAGGTGATTTTTAGTTCCGTCTTTAGCTCTAATTGTTTAGTTACTAATTACGTCGAGCTATTTTAATAATATGGTCCATCATTCGCATTTATTAGAACAAAACTATAAAATTAAGTATATTTTTTTAATGATCTTTATAATCAATTTAAGTGGGTGGCTGTGGCGTAGTGTGTCATATGACAGACAATTTTTCTCCTCCCCTCTGAATAAATACACAATTGAGCAATATTACTACACGAACAGTTTAATTCCCTGTATATCAGTAGCGAGGCGTCCATATAAGCAGATTCATATCGGGTTACCTTCTAAATTTCTACTTTTCAACAAGATATAAGGTATAAGGATATAACAAGAAACATGAATCTTAATATGTGCATATGAACATAATTGTGTGTTTCCCACAACTGACATGCAATCAACAAAATCTACCAACACACAAGCCCACCATAGTGTAAGGAATATAAGGTGTACTGGCGGGAATTTGTATGTCAACAGAAATATAAAGTCGACAACAGATAACCATTTTTAGCGCAGTTAAAAACAAAAAACGAATTTCTTTTCAACATTTCGCTACTCATTATAGTTTCTGCAACCTTTTCAGCATCTGCACATACGGCAACAAGTTTCTTCTGAGAGAGTGTAAGGCTAACTAAGTCATCTTCCAAATAAAGATGACTTAACATCAAATCACCCCATGTGAAACACTTCTCGCCTCGGCTGAGCGGCAACATCCAGTCCATATATGTATATATAATGGAAAGTAGAGGTGGCCCCGTGGCGTTGTGGGTATCTGCGTCGACTCCTACGCATTTGGACCCACCTGTCTGGGTTCGATTCCTGGTACGACAAGAAATACTTTTCACGGCCTCACCGCTTTCGAGTCACTGACAATGCTCAAAGAGTATAACTGTCTAGAAAAAGCTTCTAAAATTGGCCGTTCAGAGTCGGCATAAAACTGTAGGTCCCTTCCCCTCGTGATAGAACAATAGCACGCACAACACGAGTGGTTGCTGAGAAGCTAGGCCCTGGCCCTCTACGGGCTGTAGCGCCACCCATATTATATTATTATTATAGAGGTGAAAAGACGCACCCTTGGCAAGGTGCGACTTCTTCCGACTGGCCTTTTAAAATTCCCCACGCCACGCTGTATACTCATCTTCTATAGGATCAAGTACAAAGTTATATTGTTACCAATCAAATGTGATTTCTTTACAATGTGACATGTTATTTTTTTCTTGCGTGAAATTTGGCACTCTTGTCTTGAAAAGAAGTACCACAGTGAAAAATAAAGTGAGAAGTATGTCAGTGACAGATTATGAGAAAAAGTATGGGCATGATCCGCTGAGCACAGCTGGATCTCCTGCTGTTCGACGCAAGACTGCAGCTGACAGACACAAACTCACAAACTGTAAACTGTTTGAACACTTTCGTGTATCTCAGTGACCATTTCGGACTCAGTGCCGAATTCAAGATCCCCAACGATATTGCGGAATTAGGAGAGTTTGTTCAAACGTATCCCTACAATTACAGTAGGACACGCTGGACTCGCTTCTCTCTACAAGGACGAAAGCAGTTTCCTCAAATGTGCTCCACATACCGTCCAATAGAAACCTGTCAAACGAGGAGATTGATATGTATCTAATACAATTGGACGAGACAATAAAACGAACGATGGACAGTATGATACCACGGCATACACGAACAAATAACGAAAACTTGTACCGCAATGCGACAATAGACGCACTACATCAACGGAAAAGTAGACTCCTGTCAATATTAAAAACCTTGTACAGGCGGTTTACTGACAGGCGGTTTACTGACAGACGAGATGAGGAAAAAACATTCAAACATTAATTGTTCAGAACTACAGACTGTCTGTTAACATGCATTGGCACAATAAGATTCGGGCTGTAAGATCCAACAACCCGAGCATGTTTCCGCAAATAAATACAATTTTTCGTAGTAAGCATGGCGATCTTCCGTGTCTTAACATCCACAGAACGACGGACAATGAACAAATACTGGCTACAGCAGGTATTGATCCAGATAACGCCGTACTCGACGATAACTTCTTTGTGGTCAAAGATCCGCAAGAATAAATGGAATTAATGGTACTAGGCGCGGTCTTTCAGGAAGTGTATAAGGTGAATGTGAGGTTCACCCAAACCACGACTTGGAGAACTGCGTACAATCTAGCAACTCGCAACTTCGAGAAGACATGCAACAATGGCGATCTGAGAACATCGGCTTTGTCGTGTTCAATGAAAATAACATGGCAGATAATGTCATCGCCGACGAAGGGGTTCATCCCCCGTTCATAGCGAAGATAGAGCTCCAAGCGGTCTTCGAATCACTAAAGAAGAAAAAGTCAGTTGGAATCGACGGGATCTCGAACATTGTGCTAAGATATCTCCCCCTTGATGTGGTTAATATGTACGCTATCCTGTTTAACAATGTTCTCGATAATGCACATTATCCGGAGCACTGGAAAACTGCGATTGTGCAACCCACATCCAAGCGAGGAAAACATTCTTCGAATCCGTGCAACCTCCGGTCAATTAGTCTTCTTCCGAACATCAGCAAGGTATTTGAGAAGGTGATAAATAGAGCCTGACCAACTGGACAGAGGACAAGCATATAATTCCGGATAACCAGTTCGGTTTCAAAGCGGGACACTATTGCCGCGTCGAAACTGGTGTCGGATATCCAATGGAACAAGAGCCATAAACAATGTGCCTGCCTGATTGACCTGGAAAAGGCCTTCGACACCGTATGGTGAGAAGGACTTTTTTACAAGCTGAATGGGCTAGGCATTAGTAAACCACTGATGTACATACTGTGTAACATGATTACCGGTAGAAGGTTCGTCGTCAAGAATGGCAATGTGACCTCTGCAGGTATATTTGAAGTAAAAAATGGTCTCCAACAGGGTGCCGTTAATTCGCCGATCCTGTTCATCATTTTCTTGAGCGATCTGATAAGTTCTCTTCCTCACGTAATTGCGTACAAACATGTAGATGCTGCTCTAGCCCGAGCTCGAGGCGCTTTCGCTCATACAAAGAGACTGTTTTACAACAGCCAACTCTATGCGAGGGTGACGGTAATCTGCTACATGGCCCTCATCCGGCCAATGCTCACCTATGGCTGTCCGGTGTGGTTCAACGTGAGTGCAAGCTTGATGGAAAAGATTCGAGTATTTGAGAGGCCTTGTCTTAGGGCTTGGCTTCGCCTTTACAGAACACCAGAGCCCCAGTACAGAAAATTCTACTCTAATGAGGTATTATACAACGGAGCGAACCTGATACGTGTGGACAATTTCCTGTTGAAATTGATTCGAGGCCATACTGCCAGAGCGATGAACTCGGCCAATAACCTGATGTCTGGGGCTTACTACCCCAATCCTCAGTACCACGAAAGGGTACGTCATAACAGCTTCGTCCCCGCAGAAGCATTCTTCCATTTGGACAAACACGGTCTGATTCAAAATGTAAATGCGGTACCGCTCCTGTTTCACATCGCCCGTTCGACTGTGAATGGGAGACTCAACCAGGACCGTTCCGTCGCACAACGAGCTGAGGGTCTCCTCCGGTTCAGTACGGCGGTATCAAGGCGAGATGTTCGGCATGTTGCAATGCAACACCGAAAATTCTGGTGGCTGTGCAGTGAGGGAACTCCCTCATCGAACCCTTTAGACCCGGGTTAAAAACGGGCAGTGCGTATCGGTGTTTGTCTTGCAGCTGATTAAACGCAATTTTATCAGCCGCAACATATGGCTGACCTACATATCTTAGGGTAGTCTTTTAGGGTAATGTTAAATTGTATATATGTATATAAAAAAAAAAATAAAGAAATAAAAAAAAAACAACGTTTACACATGTGTACACTTGTGTACTTATGTGTATACACATGTATATTAAGGACATATGCATATATATGTGCATATACACATATATATATGTATGTATGATTAGTTTAAGGTAGTTTAAGTTATTTTAAGGTAGTAAGTAAGTTAGTATATAAGCCTTAGTAAAATCAGTTCTGGTATTAAGTTTTTTATAATTTTCTTAATCTTAATTAACAGTTAAATTTATTTACTTTTAAAAATGCATTGTTAGGATAAGTCGAAAGACATAGTTTAGCTTAGAGTGCCCGCCTAGAACCAGTAAGTTAGAAGTAATAACAATGTTCGTGCAACTAGTTTTAAGCATTTTTGTCTAGTATTTAATTGTTTGTTATGAATTAAGTGAATAAAAATGAACTAAAATGAATGAATGACAGTTTTTGCTAAAATGAATAACTATTATGCTCTCGTAGCCGGTAATTTAAATCGGAGAAATGGGGTAGTGTGAGTTTAAATGCAAGAATTTATGGATAGGCCGGAATAATTGAAAAATCGTTGGCATGTGGAGTAGGCCGAAATAGATAGTCTTAATCTATCACAAATTTTCGAACACCAGACGCGGCAGCTTAAGCGTAACTTCATCCAAGATGTCATTCTGTTCTATACATATAAATTTGTTACATTTCGTTTTGAAAATCTTAATACTATGTAGACACAAGTATTTTTTTCCACATTGCTGCTAGTAATATTCCAAAACCATGCTTTTGGACTATTGGACGCCTTTTACAGTGGCATAGTATCTATATTTATTAACGTATAATAGGGAGCTGTATGGAGCAGAAAGCTCGACCATAAGCAGCAGGCTCATTCTTTGTGAAAAATTGTACGACTGAGATATGGTCGACTAAGAGCCTCCTAGTTCCAGAAGGAGAAAAATACCAAACCTCTGGTAGTCCAAGTCACCCAGCTTAAATGATAGGCTATTGTGTTTCACGAATTCTTATTAATTACTTTCAGATGAAATTAAATTGTTATACAACAAAATTAGAAGAACTAAGAAAAAGATACAGTTAAACCGAAGTTTTCTTGAAAAATTTCGACTTGATATCTAAGACTATTTTTGTTCAGAACGTTTCTCACCCTCGTCCCAAGAAATCGCAAGTCGAAGTTGCAACCAGTAAAAGCATCCTTACAATTACATGCCTTAAAACAGGAATCAAGAACTATAGAGATACATCATTTCTATTTTTTGACAGCGTTTTTTTATATCGTCTTGTCAAATAAAAATAACCAGTCAGAGAATGGCTTATCCATGATGAATATCTTTCAAAAGTTAGTTAAAAATTATTAAAAAGTCTCTTAAATCTGTAGATGGAGAGGGATTAATCAGTGAAGTTTCTCTATAGCATTTGATTTCTTAAACGAATGCACGTAATTCTGTTTTTACACGGTAGATACGTTCCAGAAAAAACAGTGCAAAAAAAGACATGAAGTACATAGATAAAAGGGGATTGGTTCCCTATGGTTCAACCATGTGAAAAGCACCTAAAATAAGCTATTGATACAAGAAAGACTATTATGAGTCTTTATAAAAGCCAAAATGAATTTGTATGTGCATAAATGTTTATTGCATAAAAACAAAAGTCAATTCAAATCTTAAAGTAAAAGTAACATAAATATGAAATTATAGCGGTTCAGGAATTGAAAATTCATACTCATACAAAACATATCCTACTTACCTAAGCAGATATGAAAAATAAAGTCAGGATAGGTTCAGTGTTGCCATTTTGAATAACACTGTATGTTACCTCATAAGCTGAAGGTTCATAATTCGTTTATAGAATTCAATTTCCACAACACCATTTTTTTGCGAGTCATTGACAATATTTCGAGATTAAGGCATCTAGGACTACCCTGATCAGACTGGTCATAACAACATAATTTGGACACTTGTAAAGGAGCAATATATATGAATGATCAACAGCACGGTTGGATTTAATCCGTTTTGAATTTAGTGATTCGGAAAATCGGGACTGGGTGGATTGGTCAAAAGGTTGAAACGCCTCTCACTTTCATGAAAACGAAATGAAACTATATTAAGTGACTAGTCTAAGGAAACTGTTAGAGACTCGTTCGTAAGTCTGAATCATCCCAAAGAATATAGAAAACGGTTTAACTTTTACATAAGTATTTAATACAGTTCCGAAAGAAGCATTTAATTGTAATCTTTCTTAGACTAAAGTATATACAATGTTGTACATATTGTTAACGATAGCGACAACGATTTACATTTTAAACAAAGACTACTGCACATACCCACTTGTTGGCTTATGGTTTCTAAGGTGGTTGGGAAAATATACAAAGGTAGGATACAAAATGGTACTTCAGTTAAAACATATAAATCCACAGTTATATGTATGTACTTCATTCATGATTGGTTAGTATTGGATGTAAGCTGCCGTCATATATTAGTAACATGTGTACATATGCTTATAACTTAAAGCAGATACATATATACACTTTGATGTTGAGAAAGGCAGAAACTGGCAGTTGACGTTGACGGTCCACTGGCAGGGATTGGTAGATATTTTAGACGTTAATTTCTGTTCAGATTCATAAGACTCTCTTTTCTGAACGATCCTTTTATTCGATTTCATTTAATTGCGTCCTTTGCCTTTTTTATGATAGATGACTTACCCTTTTTAGCACCATGACTTCGTAAGCATCAGGATGCGTAAATATGATGGAGTTCATTCATATCCCCACGATAGGGAAAACTGTCATTGTTGCATCAAATAATTACATAACATTCATATATAGTTTGACACATTTAAATAGAGATTAAAACTTGTTTGCCTTGTTATTTACCGAAGCGTTCTAAAATAAATTTTAGAAAGAAAAATTAATAATATTAAGCGTTAGACAATCACGCAGTATTTACTTCAGTTTTAATTCTTTTTGTCATGAATGCCATGTAGCGCAAAACAACTTATTTATATACTCATATTGTGTATTGGTAGGAAACTAGTCTTTTCCTAACATTAATTCATTTTGCTATGTTATAATAAAGCGTATTTTTAACCCAGCATTACATACAGACAGTGAAATCATTCAAACAAAATTTCGGGTTGTCATGGCATATTTTTTCAGTAGTATTTCGACATGTGTCGTGACAACATACATGTTTGCACAAGGTTACTAAATTTTCGAAATTGGAATCCAGAATTATATTGCTAAATATCTAATTTATAGAACATGCACCATAATTCCGATCGACCATCTGACATTGCTAATCGCTGTATTGTTGACAATTTTAGCACACATTCTTTGCAAGGTGCAGTGGAACCAACAGGCAACTCTTCACTTTATAGAACATTTTAATCAATTATCTTTGTTAAGTGTTCAAACAAATAGATTCAGCTCCAACAGACCATTGCTTGCGCTGAAATTTCGGTGAATTTCAATTGGTATTATGTACCTTGTCACCAAGCTATATAATATAATAATAATATGGGTGGCAGTGCAGCCCGTAGACGGCCAGGGAACCACTCGTGTTGTGCGTGCTATTGCTCTCTTACGAGTGGAAGGGACCTACAGTTTTATGCCGACTCCGAACGGTAAATTTTGAGAAGTTTTTTCTAGACAATTAGACTCTTTGAGCATTGTCAGTGACTCGAAAGAGGTGGGTCCGTGAAAATTATTTTTAGACTTATTGGGAATCGAAGGTTCAAGTGCGTATGAGTCGACGCCACGATTGCGACGGCCATCTGAAGATCATTATAATCATCCGCGTATATGTTGCCTATATATAAATCAAATATTTTAAGAACCTACATTACTTTAGTTGTCTATGATTGTGAAGCCATTGAAGCATGATTACTTCTTGTGAATGTATTAGACATTACTCTCTGTAGAATTGCCAGCACGATGTTTTTAAGTAAATAAAACGATAAAGAAGTACAAAACACTGATTTGAAGGGTTATGGTCTCCAATTACATTTACACAAACTGCAGTCTTTATAAGTAGACGTATTTGCATTGACTCATTCGCTAAATGAAATAAATCGGTGGCAAACACAATTTTCATATTACACGCAACCTTCTGCCTCGTGCCTTTGACAGTACCTAGATACTATGAATTAACTAAAAATAAACTCCCTTGCAGATATACGAATGCAAGCATTAATATTTTTTTTAGTGGAGACAGTCCTAGGGATATGTTAATCAAGAGAACGTTACTCATATCCTATCTCAATATGATGAATATACACTAAGTACCCGTGGGTTTTATATATATATTTATATTAAGTGTGTCATTGTAGGGAATTTCTACTTATAAAAAAGGAAAAAGTAATATATCGTAATACCCTAACCCCATTAGAAAATTTAATACCTTTGTCACCCTATTATTCTTGTGTGTGTGACTGTATGTATTGGCGTATCCATGATTTTTGAAACAAGAAAATCACATTTCGTATGACGAAAGCTACTTCGCCGGAAATAATGATATATTTAACAAATGTCCCTTTAGGCGAAGTACTTCTTTGCAAGGTCAGAGTTTCAGTTCCATTTGATGATGGCTTCTGGCTATGTCTCGGGAGCAATCTTCTTAACGGGATATCCTTAATCGAACTGTCCTCCTGGAGAGTGCCTCGGGATACTCACATGTGTGTCCCTTATAATGATTATAGATTGCTACCAATTGTGTATTGGTTGGCATCATTTGTTTATATAAGAACTTCTACTCGACATGGCTTCATCTTATGGCACACACTAAGCTACCAAGATATTTTGATAAATCTATTCAATTATTTCATAGGAAATTAGACCATTTTTCTATGCTCTTAATAAAAGGTGTTCGAGTTGAGGAAAATACGTAAATCTCCTTGAGAATGATTTATCCATATCATTTTCCAACACTTTCTTCTTCTGTTGGTGACGTGCATTCGGTATGTCCTACCTAAAAGTGGCATGTTATCGGTATACATATAAGCGGCTTTAAGTAATAGACTTCTCGGTATACACATAAGCGGCTTTAAGTAATAGACTTCAACAGGAGAGTCATCGTATACTACTATGGATGTCGAAAAGCTAATGGCATATCACACTTATTTAATATATATTTTGGTAGTATGCGCTCGTTGTGGTCAACCCAAGTCGTTGAAATTTTGCCTTCCGGGCATGCATACATGCACTTCTTAGTATAACTCGTTGAGTTCGTGGTCATGTCTTCTCCTTCATTCACCATGCAGACGGCATCATATCTCTAACGTAAAATTATTCTTTCGTAAACAATAAGAATCAGATCATTTTCATCATCATATCAAATTTTATGTCATTAATATTGTTATTTTTTACTACAGAAATACATATAAATACAATCTGGTCTGGGAAATTTTAAAATGCAATAACTCATATTTTCGGTAGTTGTGTAGTAGATACAAACCCTCTAACAGCAAAGTTAAACACGTAAAGAACGACTTTTGTTTGGTTGAGATTATGGTCTAAACAACAGATATCAATTTACGAGATACAAAAAAAATTAGAGAACAAATAACGTATGCAATTATTTTAGATAACATAGACACAATTTCTTGAATTAGAACAATATATGTAGATGGATATTATATTTTGAGCAATTGCATTGGGTTTGTGATGTTTTTCAATGTTTACACATTTTTTACGACCAATTTTACCTATCCATAACGAAAAGTGAGCAATGTTGTCAGCAAGTGGATGTTTCGTTAAAATCGACAAAAAAGTCTTATAATTGACATGCTGGTCTTGTGTCGAATATGCCACCCATAAAGCCGTTATATTCACGTATAAGCTGCGGGCAGTCAATTTGAACGTAATTATTTTTCTTTCGATCGTACCGTTTTGCTTTATTTGGCTGAAAAGGTAGAATGACTTAATTCCAACATATTATGTAAGTTGGTGCTAATCTAACATTTTTGTTATCCTTCCATAAAACAATATTTTTTATCAAAATTAGGTATATACTTTATCTACATAATAATGTAATAATAATATGGGTGGCAGTCTAACTTATACAGCAAACACTCATGTTGTGCGAGGTATTCTTCTATCACGAGTGGGAAGAACTTACAGTTTTATGCCGACTCCGAACGGCCAAGCTTGAGAAGCTTTTTCCAGACAGTTGATCTCTTTGAACATTGTCAGTGAAAATTATTTTTGTCGTACTGGGAATCGAACCTACACTGTAGGTCAAGCGCGACGCACATACCCATAAAGCCATGGCCCATACATATTACTTACTTATTCAATGGAAAACCCTCCACTTTCTCTGACATTTTTATCCAAAAGAAGTTTGCAGAAGTTTTTTCATTCAACATTCATAATAAAAATCGCTAAAACAATTTCAGTATGAGAACGATAAAACGGAAAGACAGGAGCCCGTGTAAGCTTTGTATGTCGTACATGTGGTACAAAAATGTCACTACTATTCTGGCAGGCAGAATCAGTAAAACTATGAACTAAGCCATGGTCATACAAATTAAATTTAATTAACCGACTACACAATATTACTGGCATCTTCTTATGCGCGAGTCGCCTCAATTCACCAAAAACTCACACTGAGAAATAAATTTAAGAAAATTGTTTTACAATCGGCAACACGCCGGAATTAATAGAGAGTAGCTCCACCTGGAACTTTGTGCTCTGCCTTACTGCCTGTGAAGGTTCAACGCGCAACCGCTGTATTCTGATTTATCGAATGGATTTACATGTTGCTAAAAATGTAGCATCCACAAGTTTATGTGAATCTTGAATTCCGTTTTATAAAATTATGCTAAAATAAGGTATCCAATATTGCATTACAAATAAATTTACAGATGCGTCAAAATAATTAGAAACAATGGAGGCAAAACAAACACACTTTCCAAGGCATCAATAAAAACAGAACAAATTTAAAGCCACATGCCACTGAATCTTTGACAAAGTACTACTATCTCATCAGCCGATACTAATTTTTCAACCATTCTCTTCAATATGTACTGTGCTGCTCGGGAATATTTTTTCTTTTGTAAGACATCAAAAGCAAAAAATAAGGATGGCGTCGTGAGGCTAGGTATGTATGTCCATACTGCTTCAAATTAAGTCTCGAAAGCAATGTGCCACCTGTTTTAAATACCAGTCTCAAGTACTGTGTACCAGCTTCCTTTGTGTGCCATTTTCCTTAATTTAGCTCCCACCTTATGTCTTCTGCAGAGATATAATTTATCCACTTTGAGTTTACCTTTCTCGCTTTTGTTCTTCATACATTTCTTGGCACAATTTGTCATTGTATTTGTGATGGGCGAGAGGAGTATGAGAAGCCCATTATTCATTAACCTAATGAACGGTGAAATGCGAGCTAATGAAAATGTTAATCTCAGAAGCGCATCTGGATAAGAAATGGTAATTCATCAAATGAATTGGTTAAGGGTTAAATTTTGATCCCAATTGGGGACGTTATTTATTTAAATTCACAAGATTTTTTCCATATTTTATCGTTCATAAAATTAACACCAATCGCATTGATCAAGGAGGAGAAATGGTGAGTGATTTTTTATACGGTACCTGCGTAATTTACGACTTCATCAAAAGAATTTTAAATTATTTGAAAACTGTTAAAAAAGGTTAAGACCAGACCGAAAGGTAAAGTAAAAGATTTAGGATGCCTCAGAAGATATTTATTGTAATTCATACCGTCATTGTGGAGTGCCAACAATCTGAACGAATTCCATTTCGTGGGGAAGCAAAAGATATTTTGATAAGGGTTAATACTGTTCTGACAGAAGGCGTAGATGCGTTGAGAAATAAACAACTAACGGAAATGAAAAAATCGTAGGATATTCGTAACTATTACAAGGAGGGACGAACAAGTCATCACTTTGTGATGATTATTACAAAGATCATGAGGATAGTGGAAAATTTTCGTTGAATGCCTTGAATACAAATTAGGCTCTCGTTCACTCTCTTTCATCAAATTGATTGACCTTATTTCTGGAAGAAATGAAAAATATTCAAAAAAAGTGAAGATAAGATATTGGTGGAGGCTATACATATTTTGGTTTACTCATATATAAACATAAGACAAATCAAAGCATTTCGAAGGGATGCATTTAGTAAGAAGTGAATTGATTTTTAAACGCTTTAATGCATGGTTAAATTTGTTTGTTTGTTTTGTAAAACAAAGGGTTTTTTGTCAAATTTTGTCAAAGTCAAACAGTTAGAAAAGTTGGTGGAATATCTCCTTTTTTTTATTTCAGCGACGAGGCTAATTTCTGGTTGAATCGGTATGGACTGGATGGTGTAGTCAAGTGATCAAAAAGTGACTCTAAATTGGACAATCCTTAGGGACCACTAAAAAAAGTTGTCGTGAATAAGTGGTTTGAAAAGAAAATTGCAAGTAAATATTTATCAACATACAAAAAGTTTGTTTCTGTGTTTCTATCGATTCACCGACAATGCTCAAACAAGATGTCAAAAACAATTTATGTCGTCTTCACCAATCTATCAATGTTTTGATTTTTTCAACTGCCTTTTGTTCTTTTTCGTTCAAAGGTTGCAATTGAAATAAGCTTGAAAGATATTCCGTTTATCCCATCCATGACTAAAATAAATGACTGCTGTCTTTTTATGCCAAATTCAGATGCCTATAAAATAAGAAAAATAACTTTGCAGAACAATTCTGTGTTACTGCAGTCAACAAATTTAGCCGGATTAGTCCCTGACCATCATTCCAGCGTTCAATCTCATAGTCCAGTTTTGGTTATATAAATGCTGTGGCAGTGATAGGGAGATAGGTAGCTTTTACCAAGTGAATATGGAACAATATGTATGTCAGTCCATCGAAGTCTGGTTTTCCTTCGCTTCATTGGTACAGTTTCCCGTTCGAAATTGTATGCTTCCAATGAACTATTTTGTCTTAAATCTATCTACCAGGCAGTAGCAACAAACAACAATATCCGTCTAATAACTAACATTTGTGGTCAGGCTCTAATACATATTTTCATTTTAAAATATTTAACCACATTTCATTAATCAATAATGTACATGTGCAACAATGCACAGTTGTGTTATTGAATTGCTTTGAATTGTATCAAGAGCATTAATGTGTAAAAAAAACATCGGTTTGAAATTATATATAATTAAAGAATAGCAATGGAGCAACAATTTCTTGCTTTTACATCTATTACAATGATTAGCACGTCTATGAAACTGCCAAGGTAATGAAAGAAAAGTTTAAGCTCATAAAATCGCACCACTGAACAGTGAATATTCTCAACTCATCACACCACACCAGAGTCACTAATTAACTTAATATTGTGGGGAAAGTAAAAAGTGAAGAAACTTGCGCTAACAAAATCATTACTGTCTAGTCGCTGACAGCATCAATACGAACTTTAAAGGAATCATTTCAAATATCAGAGTATAAGGAACTGAAGATAGCAAGCGACCCGAGCGGCTTTAAAAAAATCCATAACTGTGTATCCATTAGCCTACCCAACCAATAAGTCCATAAAGTTGGAGCCTTTAAGCATTTGTCCAAAATAAGAAAACAGCATAGCATTCCACATCGAAGGAGAGAAAACGTGTTTTTGTTTGCTTTACGGACAAGATTACAAAATTTCATCTAAGCCAAGAGGAGCAGAAGTGACAAGAGACGCTGCTAACTTGAAGTGCTATATGGAGAAAAAAAAACTTGTTCAACCCCAATCAAGCCAGAAGCTGACATCAAGTTGATTCTCATTTTGCAAACCATCCCATTGTTTCGCTGTCGATGATACCCGGCTATATTACATCTCCTACTCTCATACCAGAACCAACTTGGAAATTCATGTAATTTGCCTTCTCAGAGACTGCGAGTGAACAACAAACAAGGATACAAGGATACACAGGAGAACTGAGCGTGGGTTCGAAGTCAACTTCGGAATGTGTGCCGTGTAATGGACGAATTAAAACAACAGAAAGGGACACGCCAGGATATCCGTGCGCAGTAATTATATCAACTTACTTTTCCGCATTCGGATCTACATCCATATGTAACATTCATGTATGTGGAGCTCTTTTAGTAACAATTTAAGACAATCAAGTAATAGTGTTTTCTGTACTAACTATAGATATTGGAGATGGATGAATAGTGTCAGTGTAACAATATTTTTGAAAGCCATATTCTGAGCAGAGTATTATACGTACATACACGTGTACATACTACATATTGTCTCTAGTCTCTCCAATACTGAGTGCAAATTTGTGAAAATTTTGTGTTAAAGTACTTATGTGAGTTCGTTAAGGAAACTTTCCACTTCATTTTCATATTTCCTTGTTCAGTCCGGAAGGTTTTCATAAAATAGTATGTGATCAGTTCGCTTGGTCTACGCTTTGAAATTGTGTGGCGTGTTTTTTCGAGAGTTATTTTTGGGAGGACATTTACCAAAAGCACCCAGCAGCAACAACGAACCAAACAAAGAAATATGCCAGGAGGCGTTGTATTTTTAATAGTCGTGCCGACAGCTAACTTTGAACGTGAGCTTGTTTATGGTGAGTAATTTGCATTTTATTATCGGGCCATTTGCACTTTGTCCCTGGCGCTTATCTTAGTTCCTTGTTTCTTGTGATGGCAAGGTTGCACTATCAGTTGTAATGCCTCTAGATATATTTAAATTTAGCCTCGTGTTGATTTTAAAACAGATGGCTTGACCTTGTATCCCTTCAGTATATTTAATATCGAACGTGCTCTAATTTTTTAGTTGAACTTTATTGATCAAAACCGAATTAAATAAATACTATCCATATAAATACTACCAATATAAATAATACTACCAGTCTCTTAGTTCAGAAATGGATAGACAAAAGCGTCGAAGAAATGAAAGTTGATAGCTGATTAGATTTGATTAAACCGACATATTTATAAAAATTTGATTAACACTTTTGATAATAACAGACGTATTTAAAATCTTGCTGAAGTCTACAATTCTTAATAAATCATTACAGTCTTTTTTTTTGGGTTTTTGTTGGGCGTCATACTTCTCTTAGTAAGACCACTGTGCATGTATTTCAAATTGAAGAAATGTAAAGTAATCCTCAGTCGAAATCAGGTAATATCACACAATTTTACCACATATCTCTTGTGTGTAGCATTCAATCTCCATGCGCAAAGGATGAATATAAATACATGTCCTTTATGTTACTGTCTCCATGTCCTCCACGCTTTTTCTATTGGACACTTAAGACATTTAATACTGTTATAAAAGCTATTCTACTAGCATGTGTATGTGAACAAAGTTCATTCCATGAAGCTGAGATATTTAAAGAGTTTCAATCTTCTCCATAATTAAGAAAAAAACTTTCATTTTAGTTTTTGCGGACCCGAGTAGCATTTGCAAAAAAATGTATACTCACGCTTTGCACATACATACAAATATGTCCTATGCGTCCTATATCCTATGTACGTATATTATGACTGCAGTTATTAACATGTGTTAATTTCGTTAGGGTGACTAGCCCCAAACCACTGTAAGTATCTCCCCGTCCTTTTGATTATACGCCTTAGAGTAGCTTTATGATTTTTACACAACTTGCCTTCTAACGCAGATATAGCATTTATTATCTGATAAAAAAGACTTTAACGTGACAGATAATAAGTAATAAATGTGAGAAACGCAAAATGGGAATGGTGAAAACGCAAAAAATACAACTTAATCCATCAATTTTGAAACTAGATTGACAAGTTGACAGAATTCCCATGGTATTTGTTTACGGAGATTCAGAAAAGGTGCCAATTATTTTATCCATTTGAATCAGAGTATCGTATCAAGAAAAAACACGTTTAACAAAATCGTCAACCAAAATCAGATTGAATTAATGAAAAAAAAAATACTAAGCGACAAAACAATTTATTCGAATCAAACGATTGATCGCCAAAGATGATTTGCGATATCTGAGCTCTAGAGGTTATCGAAAGCATTAGTTGAAGAGATCTGAATGTATGTAAAATACATTGAATGTATGTAGAATAAATTGAATGTATGTAAACACATGTAAAGTGATGGACAAAATAATGAATACATTTTTCTCTTTTGAACAAAATTCTTTATTATTTATTAACCTCAATTCCCAAAGAATAGAAGCGGGATCATTTACCGTTATCAAAAAATATACTTAAATGCCATTTTTGGTGACAAAAAAATAAACACACACACTGTATATATTCACTATACATGTCAATAAGCAGATAGTAGAAAAAGTTAATATTATTAGTTATATTATTATATTAGGTAGACAGAAATGTTTGTAGCGTGCACCGTTAGGATGAAAAGAAGGAAATGGTAAAAAAATTTAAATGAATTTTAGAAAATTTAAAGTTCGGTATCGAAGTGCATGAAGAAGAAAACCGAAGAGAGAAAACACGGGACGCCCATGAAAACCAAATCAAAGAAGATCACTTAATTGCACTGAAAGTAAAACGTGATCCTTTGGCCGTTTTTAGCGTCAAAGGAAGTGAAAGGTGCGAGGGGTAGACCGAGTTGCGTATGCTCGATGATTGGGATTGATTCTTCGTATTCCCTTTTATCTCTATTCGTTTTTTCTCTAATTGTTTTATTCTTGTCTTCTCAGTGTTGGGTAGTGGAAGTATTGTAGTCATACATATGTATGTGAGATATATGATGTCGTCAGTAAAAATTGTTCAAAAAAATAAGTTGGAAATCAGTGCGGAGACGATTATTGTAGTCAAAACTTCAATCAAGAGCTCCCAGCACTTTGGCAGACACTGCAGTCGGCGTGGAAATGAATACCTGTTGAGGCACGCTAGAAGCTTATCTACTCCATGCCGAGGAGAATCAGTCAAATCGTGAAAAATAAAGGACAAACGACAAAATATTAATCTGCTCTTATGTTTCACCGTAAAAATGTGTGTGTAATAATACATCCGGCATTCAGGCATATTATAACTTAAACTGATGTTTAAGTATATTTTTTGGTAACGGTAAATTATCTCCCTTATATATTTTAATGATATGGAGTATCATTATTGTTGATGTTTATTCTACTTTTACACATTTTTTGTTCACATTGTACATATGTACATACGTAATTGAAAAAGTTTATGAACGCGGATTTAGACTCAAAGCAGCATTGTTCTTACATTATTTGCTCACGCTAAAGAAGGGATGAAAATGAAAAAATGGAAATCAGGAATGAACAGTACCACAAACTGTTTATTATACAATAAATCAACGCACAGGGCGCAAGGCGTTAATAATATTTTGACAGTAAGTTTCTTTTATCGATTTTTTAGCATATTCAAGAACATAGCTATCTTCTTATCACACTGTATTGAATTATATTTTTTTTCATTGAATAAATTATCGTCAGTTTACTTAAAAATCAATCTTTGTTTATCGATTAAAAATAAATTATATTTTATTTTCTACCGATATACAGTGCAAACCCACCTAAAATGACAGATTTTATTAATTTCAGTACTCAATTGATTATCTCGTTTTTTTCTGTATGTGTTCTTTTTGGAATTGCAACATAACACCGAACAAGGCAACCGATGGAATAATAATCAAGACGGCAACCACCAAACATCACACCCAGTGGTACATGGGACCGGTGCAGCTGCGTCCGGTAACAATTTGAACATCAATCTTCCAGAGAACAATGCCATCCTACGTCTGGAAGTTGAACTACGTGACAAGAATGCACCAAAACATAGGCGCGGTGGGCGAGGAGGGTACGGTGGTGTCGCTAAAAGACCAACATCCAGTGACCAAATAAGGGAAGGGCAGAAGTCACGTGGGGAAAAGGATAGCCTTAATGCGTTGGTGCCAATGGAGAAGGTAGGAAATACATTATAATTTTATGGTTTATACTATAGGTTATACTGAATGATTGATATTAAAGTCTATATGAGTATCTTAATTTTCACAAAATGGACTTCGTTTATAAGCTGTGAGTAGACTATATTTGAGAAATCCGTGGATAGCAGAATCGTGTGAAGTTTATAACGACCAATTTTCTATATCGAATCGAAAATAGCCAATTCTCTGTCAATATGATTTTGAAATCAACGTTAAATAATAGATTTGTTTTTTTGTGTCCTTAATATGTGACTGAATAACCTATCAACTTGATTTCGCTTTAGAATCGTCTGCCTATTGATTGAACCGACTTTGTATGTATTGTTACAATGCATATTTTTTCCCCATTCCTCTGTGAGATTGGTTGGGAATTATTCTAAGATGTCCTATAAATTATCTATGGGGGTAATTGTCTGAACTGCGTGATAAAGGCAATTGAGACCTTAAAATACCTAGTGCAATTAAGGCTCTAGGTTAACGGTAGTTCGTAAACCAGAAGGTGTACCAAAATAACAAATGCTAAAAAATAACATTGCATTGTTATGTTATTTCACTCTTACAGATCTTTAAGCCGACGACAATGTTAAATTTTGAAGTATGTAGTGACAAATGCATGTCAATAAAGCTAAACTGATGCTGTTTATCTTGTATAAATCTTGAATAAATTAGAGTCGGATTTCAATTTTCTATTTAAAAATTAAATTAAATTAGTAATAATAAAATAACGCAATGATTGAAAGCGTGTTCATATGTTGCAGCTACTCAAATAGATCTCAAATCTTTAGAAGTGGGATCAAATCATCAAAATTTCTATTGGGGGAATCCTAACATTTAGAAATGTTAACACATTTTGGGTTATTAAAATATTTTTTTGTTTTAAGTTCTTCATTTTTTCAATATTAACGAATAAAAAAATTTCTCATTAATTCGGAAAATTTGTTCATTCGGAATGACCTTCCTCCCAACCATTCCGGATTAATGAGCTGTTACTGTATTTTCTATTTCTTTTTTGTTAATTTAGTTTAAGCAAAACATTGAATTCATTAACCAATCCAATAAATAGAAACAAGCGGGACTACTTTATCATCACCATCAGGAATTGCCATAGTGCTGCATCAAACAAAATAGTTTTCATGCCCCCACCTTCAAGTTACTGACATTACTCAAAGAGTATAACTATCTAGAAAAGCTGCCCTTATTTTAATTGTATTGTAAGTGAAACTACAAGTTTCCAATAAAGTTATTGATGGTGGTTTATTTTAAATAAATATGCATTGTTGTTGTATTGTTGTTTAAAGAAAATGTCTCTTGTCTGAAAGGGCGTTTTTAAGCTAAGGCCTCCAAAAAAGAGCTTGTGCAAAGTAACAGTAACAGGTGTTCTAGTTTTTCATACACATAAATACATTGAATTCAATCACCGGAAAAAGATCTAGTAGTCCACCTTAAAAGTCTCTTCTTTTATCCAACATTCAACGTTCCAGTTGATATGGACTTCACTGCCTTTTTTGCATACTGCACTAAGAGTAATCGTTCACACCCACGTTTTATGAATTTTTAGGTCCTGGAAGAACTGCTGACTAAACTGGAAATCGAACATGTGACTTGGTCGACAGGGAAAAAGGGTCAGTACTTGCATGTTGTATTCCCTCTTCAATCCGGTGAACCATGTGAAACTACATTGCACTGCCTGACAGAATTGGGGATCGGGACGAAATTAAACTCTAACGTCAGGTAATATGTGTTTCATTCATCCAGTGCAAAATTGCATGTAGTAGCATATAGAACTGTCCCCGTATTTCAAACTCTTGTTAACAGCATGCCTCTGTGATGAAACAGTACCTGATGCGATTCAAATTGGGTTAACTGATAACTGAAAATAATAATACATTAATAATAATGAGAGTGACAAAGAATATTTAGCTGCTTTTTAAAAAAAAAAATAAATAAAGTCTTTTTTTCCTTTTTCAAATATCTATTTTATATTCTGCTTCATTCAACACTTTGCTGGGTGTGCCACTGGATGATATTAGTGTATTGCCATGCAGTGTTAGCTACGATGCTCTCGCGGATCCAGTTTCCTGCAGAAATGACTACGGGTGAGTGTATGCATTTATCAAATGTGCGGTTTGTTTTCCTTTTAAAGGATTTAATTTTGAAACTCAGACGAGGGGTCTATCTTTCCTGAGTGATGTGATGATTTTCTTTACGGAACATGTTAATTTACCTGTTCAGTTCACATCTGTTAATTGCATCTTGTTTGAATAGAAATCTGAGCCTTCTGATAAACTGGCAGCTAAAACACTACCCTCATTATGTTTCAGACGGTTAACCTCTTACAGTTCTTAATTTACTATTAAATTAAGCCAAATAATGCTCACGCGACTTATTTAATCACGCTCCACTTATTTGTTGTTGCAAACCATCTGTCTTTTGATTGAAAACTGATGTCATCAACTTTTTAAGCATACAAAATACTACCAAGTACAGAGCACTATAGTAAATCAATGAACTACATTTCTTTTAGTTTAGTACCTTTGTTTTAGTAGATGTATGTATGTATATCAGATAATTTAACTATTTGCATAGTGTCCCATTACTACATTCCACACCTCATACGCTCTTTTATATGCAGAAGACTTTACTTTTCAATGTTCATTTTTGGTTACCCGTTTCAAGTAGTGACAATAACGAGGACCTATCCAAATGGAACAATTTCGTTGAATCAATTAAATCTAAATTGACGGTGAAGCAAGTAGTGGATGGTGTACGTGCTGGAGGTTCTCTGTCGTTTGACTATCTACTTTTAATTGTCACAGCAGAGTGAGTATTCTTACGAATTCACCTCCAGTCCTGATAATCACATCAACATTTATTTAGTTCCTTAGCAGCTCTTGGTCTTGTGGAAAACAATGCTACAAACATCGTGGCTGCTATGCTGGTTTCGCCTCTTATGGGACCGGTCATGTCAATTACATTTGGAACCATAATTTCCGATCGAGAACTGATGGTAAATATCAAGAGGAAAATGTTATCTGTTTTATTCAACTGAAAAAGGAGAGGGAACAAAATCGAATAGAATAGAGTATTTAATGAAGAAGCAATTATATAAATCCAACCATAGAATTTCTATAAATGGTTATAAATAGGGCAGAGAATTATGTGCGTTACTTAAATGTTTCAACTTAAGAGGGCGGAAATCTCCAAGCTTTCGCATAAACTAGTGGTTTTGGTTTATGGCGTGGACGACACTAGAGAGACGCAGATAGATGGAATGTAATAAAGATACAGTCACGGGTTTTATGAACTGTGTTCAGATGTGATGTTTCTTCCAAAATTATTTAGATTCGGAATTTTTACTTCATGGTTGATAAAATAATAACATAAGCAACATACATATATGCACACTATTTGGTGTTTATATATTAAACACATATCTGAAGTAAAAGCAAAATACAAATACAAGTTATTCGTATTTGAATATGTATGTGTCATATGCCAGAATTCTAAAGTACCCTCATACTATACGTACGTAGTATACCCATACATAATATATACGTGTTGTGCGTATATGCCCATCCAAGTCGAACAATTTTCCATGGCATTCAGAACCACATAAAGACATTTTTATTTCTGTTTAGACAGCTCTCACAACATTCATTGACTGTTTTTTTTCATGACCGCATACCACACAACAAGCAATGATGAACATTTCATCATAGGCTCAGACACGATTTCACCACCAGAAATTTATCCAAATAAAATAAATTTCAGCTCATACATTTTTTCACATTTTCTCCAGTCAACGTAATAAATCAATCAAAACGTCCGCAAAATTCCATGGTAAAGAATAAAAAAAGATGAAAATACTCCAGCCAATAGCGGGGAGCACTGTTTTGAGTTTGACTTGTCATTTGCAAAGCGAAAGCGTTTTAAACACCCTTCTGACAGGGTGACTGCTGAAAATTATTTGTGAATATAAACGGAAAATAGAATTGATTTCACACATGGGGTATTTTGGTGCAACTCTCTTGACAGCTTACAATTATTTACAGGACGTGAACGTGAATTGTACTGAATGGAGTGTAAACTTCTATGCAATATTGCATTTTATTGATTTTTTGGTACAGTAATCTATAATACATATTTTCCTCTCTCGCCCTCTTCTTCAACTTGTATCGACTACGGTAGCAAACAACAGACAAGAAAAAAAATGTGTTTTGGTAATTCCATAATGACATTACAAAGAAGAGTAATTTGTCACTTGTCAAAAACATTCCGACTACAATTCTGTAAAAGAAGTCCTTAAAATTGCCCCGTCCATTGAAGTTATAGGGCCGTTAACTGTCTGCCTTTTGTCAGTAGATGGCAACGTATTTGTAAATATGTTAAATTTGTTTGCACTTAACACCATCAACAAAAGTAAAGATGCATTGGTAATATGGAACATATTAACCAATTATACTGGCCAACAGCAGACTGAGTGATGGGGACAGCCCATGTTATAGATTATTCCTAAGGCGGTTTCAATGAAATGTGTTTTGTATACATGGGACCAAGGAACATCCAACAGGAGGCTATATATGTTCAAACTTCATTTGGAGAATTGACGTTCTTAATTTTCAGAGCTAGGAGAGCTCCCCGCGAACTTTTGTGAATTTTGTTGTTTTTCAACAAACGTTCTTCTGAATATAACAAATTTTCTCACAAATGATACTAATAACACAAATTCCTATTCCCAATTATTGGCTTGCAGGGTTACCGCAATGCGACTTCTTGCAATTTGCCATTTTTTTTAAATGTAATAAATCAGAAGGAGACTATTATATATGAAACATATTTTTTCCCACAGAAAAGCCACAAGTTGTTCAATTGGGTTAGTAATATGAGTAATGCCTGTTTTACATACATTTACACCATAACATGTCCTATCCTGTTCGTTTTTTAAGTTTTAATGGAATATTGTTGTTTTTAAAATAATTATTGATTTAGGTTGCTATTTAGTTGAGAAGTCAGAACCGTTTAAATCGACATCGGTTATAACGACTAAATTCTTAGGTCCCGCCTGAGGTTCATTAAAATCCCATTGAATAACGTATCGCTTACAACATCACTTAAAACGACATACCGCTCAAACCGACCTATTTTTTCATTATTTGAAGTAATATATTAGTTACAACGACTGAAACCTGCAGCTGCTGGAGCGACTGAATTTCTTTTCTGAAGCGCCACTGTTTGTTTGCTGTAGCGATGAATGGATATGTGCACATATGTACATAGAATTTCGAATATTTTACAGCTTACTCCTTGTTGATATGATGTTATTTTTATTTTGTGTTTATTATTCGTTTTGAGTTTGTTCAATCTCCACTAACAATCGAATACTTCAAAATCTGTGCGTACGTTAAGAACAATATTTTTGTTAAATGATCTCGGTGATACTAATACGACCGATCATTTAATATGAATGGAAACAAATAATCGAAAAACAATTTATAAAAACAAAAACCAAGCAAACAGATATTACCACTTTATTTAAAAAACAGTAAATGTACATACGTACATATGTATGTACATACATATATCCTTGTACATATGTATACATTAAATGCCTATGCATCAAAAATAAAAGAAAATTATGAAAAAAATTAAACAAGATGTTTAATTGAAAAAGATTTTTTCACATGCCTTGATATCGGCTAAAACAACTTATCAGTTATTACGTCTAAATTCGTCAGTCGTTATAACCAGTTTTGGCTGTATTTTCGTTTTGTTGACTTTTCTTAAATTTTCATTATTTTGGTTAAAGAGCAGGTAGCTGAAATGCCCTTCTGAATGAGCGTGGGAACTAAAGCCGAGATGGTTTGCATACCAGCCATTTCAGTCTCGTTGAGATCTCCAGGGCACTCGATCCTCAGCCATCGTCTCTAACTCACCAAGTGCTGATGGAGTCGCATTTTAGAGACATCTCAGAAGTCATGATAATGGGGACATTGGCGCCTCGTGGCCAAACCATCGAAGCATAGCCATTTCTATTTGAAGAAGTGGCCGATCAACAATGAGATTCTCGCGCACTGCCGTATTTCTTCCCTATGACAGCGACATATATATATGTGAATTCTGAATTCGTGACTCGATTAATCACTAATAGTAATTTTCTTATTTCCGTCTGTAGTAGTATATTTTATCTCCATTGTATTGAATACCTTTATTCTGGACATCACGCTACATTCTACGAACGACAACCTTAACATGTCTTACATGTAAAAATGATTTTGAGAATAAATTATTTACCGGCAATATTTATAAATATACTGGTGCCACATTTAAGATGATACTCCCATACCAACACTACTCATTCTCTATTTACAATCAGTCTCAAGATTTCGCCAAATCCATTTAGTTTACGATATTGGCTCTCTTCAATTTAGCTGGAATAAATGGCGGTTGTAACGTCCATGTTGATTCTGCGCAATTTTGTTGTCCTTACCAAAAATTCAAGCAATGGCGAGTTATTCCTCCAACTATAAAACATGATATTTTTAAAAATTGTCTTGACAGTTATCGATTATCATCGATTATGTTAATTTCGATAAAAGTGTACAAGTTCCTAAACAATCCATTTTTCGAAGATGTTAACACGGAATATGATTTTCAGCAAAAGGGTTGACAATTTTTTGCTGCTAAATAACCTTCCTTCAAGATAATTCAAAATGATATACTATAAGTCTGTAGATGAAAACAAATTTATTAAAATAACTCAAATAAAAACTTTGCGTATAGTACACTTGAGCAACCTATACGTGCCAACGCCCCAAGTGTTTGTGCGACTGACTTATTTGCTGTGAAGCTTTTCCCACTCTATTTTATACTCCTCACATTCCTCTCACGAGCAGCTACGATATACTAACAGAAAATGTTTGCTTTTGACTTCTGTGGAATGTATGGAATTTTATCACAATTCCGTATTCAATTTCACCAACACACAAGTTCGCAGTTATAGAATGAAAAACCACTACCTTGTTCTGTCTCCAGGGTTCCGATGCTAAATAGATGATGCTTCTTTTGTTATTAATATTATATGAAACAGAGACCAAAAAAACATACATCAACAGCAGAGGGTTGGAGAAGCATTCACAAAGTTTGCATGGAATTAAATGAGGTGATATGCCGAGATAACCAAAAGAAAGTTCCATATTAGTGGGTGTGTTGTGTCGTGGAATTGCATGTTACCTCGAAATGTCGTTATATGCACCCGCTCGGATAGCTTCGCTTATCCTTTACAATTTCGTGTGTAGCAAAGTGTGCTTTGAAGAAATTTGTCATGATGATGAAATCGAGTATTCTGCAACAGACAGTAACCTCATTTGCTTGTATGCTTGTGATGCGGATTTAAGCGACTACTTATGGGGCCGACCTGAACTTCTCTACGAATATATTTGTACATTACCATGATTTTCACACCTCATTTCCAAGAACCTGACATATTCAATAAGTTTAGAAAGAAAAGAGGGTGTATGAAGCACAATAAAGGAGCACGATCACTCAATGTGCTTATGTGAGTAAATATGAGAAATACGTTTTTCCTCGGGCCTTTCAATGCAGACACATCCAGACAATCCTGACTGCACACACGACAGAAAGTGTTCATTCTGAACACGAGAGATATCCACTTACAGATGACTCTGATTTATTATACTGAGATTAAGTCAACTTAAATAGTAATTTTGAAGTGTGCTTGGAAAATTTGTTCGGGCAAATGAAGGATGTGGTAAATAGAATTTAAAGTCGGCTTTGAAATGTCTGAAGTAGAATTTATCAATTAAGTTTTAATTAAAAAATATTCCCATGAGTTCCTTTCGATATTTTCAAAAAAGTTAGTGAAACATCAAGTGTACGATTGGAATTACTAAACATTCGTATGGATTGCACAAGTTTGTCCAAACAATTTCATGTGGTCTTAACCCCTATATAGTGTGTACATTTATTTCCGTGTGAGGATGCTGCTGAGAATAGCAAATACCAACATAAATGAAGTGTAAGTCATCTTTGGATTTTGGGGAAAACATTTCTGTATATTATATGGCCCTTACGAACAACGTCGAAATGTTACAGATAAAAATATTTCGATTAACGTAATAAGTGATATGTTTCGGTGGAAAGACAACATAAACGCATACATTACCACCAGTGTAATTTTTATAAATGAACTTGGCTGTGACTTGTAGTGATAGCACATGAATTCCAGGTAACAAGATGTATGCACATACCTAACCAGACAATTTTATTAATCAAGTGAACTTATGAGTTTGTTTGTAAACAATGTAGGTGGATTTCGCTTAGTGATAAAAACACATCTTCATGAATGAGTATATGCTAACATAGAAATCATCTCAATCAATTACGGAGATACGTCGCATGATTTCAAGGTAATACGTGCTCAAGACTGAATCATATTTAGTGTTCACCTAATACGAATTCAATATATACTTCACATAAATTTAGTTAAAATTCAATATCAAAAACATATTTTCAAAAAAAAAAAAAAAATTGTTATGTGCTCAAAAGAAATAAACTGACACATTTTCACTGTATTGCCTATATTAATCGTTTTCGTTTTGTTTACAGAGAGTTGGATTTATTTCACTGGGATTAGGTATGTTCATTTCATGTCTATTCGGATTTATATTTGGGCTAATACTCGGTACAACCGAAATGCCTTGGGGATTCAATGACTGGCCTACGGAGGAAATGCGTGGAAGGTATGTACATAATCAAGTTATTGTATATTTCATATCAACTGTTTTAGAAAAACTAAAACGGATCAACAAGTTAACTCAGTTTTTAGAATAGTTAGGGACAATAGAGTTAGTTCTTTGTTATAGAAACTGAACGATATGAGTTTTATAAATACATATTTGTCTTTTCACGTTCAGACCATTGTACATTTCGCTATTGTCAATAAATCGATGGTAATTTTATATACCTTCGAAAGACTCTGTTTTGCTGGATCAGTACTTTAAGCTACTATGTTGACCTAAATTGCATTTCAGGTTACATTGTTTATATGTCCACTTGACTGAATTACCCAGGACCTTATAGAACAGAATTTAACGAGAGTATGAAAAATATAGCTACAATTATTCGAAAATGTGTTCAAATATCTCTTTTCATTTTTGTGGGCAGAGCCGAGATGAAAATTTGATAGATGTTATATTATGTTCTATTATATAAAAATAAAAACAATGTGCATATACAAAATGCGGCGCTTTTCTGTTGGTCTAAATTGTACCTTTGTTGAGTAACCATATACAATAGTTTCTGAGATACTTGAGATCTCATTGCAACACTAGATATAAAAACAAATCATCAAAAACAAAGTAGATAGTAATTACTTATATAAAGGGTGATTTTTTAGCTATTATCTTTTTGGCAACATTGGTTTAAACAGATGACGCACATTTCGTGTTTTGTTTCACTTTCAAACATCTGCAGTTTGGTCTATAATTTAACCATGAATCGTCTTACAAACGAACAACGTTTGCAAATTATTGAATTTTATTATCAAAATGCGTGCTCTGTTAAGAAAGTTCATCGCGCGCTTCTTCCATTTTACGGTCAGCTCATTTTTGGCTCAATGGGTACGTAAATAAGCAGAATTGTCGATTTTGGAGTGAATATCAGCCAGAAGCATTGCAAGAGCTACCAATGCATCCAGAAAAAGTCACAGTTTGGTGCGGTTTATGGGCTGGTGGCATCATTGGACCGTACTTCTTCAAAGATGATGCGAATTGTAACGTAACTGTGAATGGTGAGCGCTACTGTGAGATGATATCCAACTTTTTTTTGCCCAAAATGCAAGAGCTTGACTTGCATGACATGTGGTTTCAACAAGGCGGTGCCACATGCCACACAGCACGCGCAACAGTGGACTTATTGAGGGGCGAGTTCGGTGAACATTTTATTTCACTTTCGGGATCGATCAATTGGCCTAGATCGTGCGATTTAACGCCTTTAGACTATTTTTTGTGGGGCTATGTTAAAGCTCATGTCTATACAGACAAGTCCGCTGCAATTGACGCATTGGAAGACAACATTGAAGCATTTATTCGTGAGATACAGGCCGAAATGTTGGAGAGAGTATGCGGATGGACCAGGATGGACCAGTCAAGGTCAACATTCGCATGAAATTATCTTCAAACATTAAAATATATGGACAGTACTATCGATTCAAATAAAGATTTCATGCATTTTTCTGAATTTTATGTGTTTTTTTTTTGAAAAACTTTCCTATAGCTTTTAAAAAATCACTCTTTACTATGCTTATATTGAAAGCAGCGTAACGTTAGGTAGGATAGACTATACGTATCAGTAATCTAATAATGTATGCTCATTGTTCAGCTACAATGACTATACAAATAATAAAATTATGTACAATTAAAAGCATTTTCACTGAAGTTGAATTTTAACCGGTTGCTCCTACACTATCACCACCATTTAAAACAAAAGATAACACTTAATCATTAATGTGTTAAAGGTTAATCGCATTTATTGTATACATGTAGATACATGTACTATGATTTTGCATTTTTTTATTATTCGCATGAAATCTGTGGAATGTGACCTAAATCGATATTCATCGACCACTTTGTCACAATTTCTTCCCTTAATAGGTGAAAAAATGATGACAAATCCTATGCATTATAGCTAAATTTGAAAAAATGACTTGGTTTAGTCATTTGAGTCATTTGTCCAAAGTCCTTTCGGCCAGAAAATTAATCTTAATTTGGATACTCACCGAAGCTTTAAATTTATTATACGCAGTTAATTTCAATTCAGCTGAATATGGATGTGTGTATGTATGTATTTTGATATGGTTTTGCTTCAGTTAAGAAAACAAATAATTTTAATGTTAAGTATATGTTATTCCAAATATTTGTTGTTGGGCACAATCAAATTAAAACTTATAAAGCTCACACATTCACAAAAATGTCTGCACCACGTCCTATTCAGTGATGAATGGATACAGGGAATACGGATCTGAAGGAGAAATATGTGCGGATGTTAATAAAAAAGGACAAACTGAGAATGGTTAACATTTTGCCTCAGCACCTTTTGTGGAAGCTACATACACAAATACTAGTTGCTTTAATTTTTCATTTGGCTTGCATCCATAAACCTGCGTATGTATAGTGTTGACTCTCATACTCTCGTACTTTAAATTTAACATAACATAAATCATTGTGCCTCGCATGGGAAAAAGAGTGTCGTAAATAAAAACCACTTAGCAATTCGTACAGTACATGGTTTCTTGCAAAATGGGAGTCAAAAAATCAAGCATTACGTCAAGTAATTTGAGACTTTTCATATTTGAAATAAGTGCTTTTTTTTTTAATACGTGATGGTTCTTAAGCATTTGTAGACAAAGGTTAAAGAGATGTAATTGCATAAAACGAGTACGGCGGGATAAATTAAACATTGTTTGCTTCCTGATGATTTGTCAGAGGGTGTAACACCTTTTTTTTACTTTCTGCAGATTCATGTTTATAAAGTTATTGCACATATTGTATTTGTACACATATTTAATATTACTAGGCTCGCCCGTCGTCGAAATTCGACGATTATCATGCTTATTACGAATTCCGGGGTATTTTCTTGTTCCCCCGAACTTTTCTCTTCCCGTTGAAACTCGTCAATTGCCGTCAGATATTTTTTCCCCGCAGAGAATTCAAAGTTATGTTCGAAACATGTTTCTTATTGGAACTATGAATTGGTCGTCGATGTCAGACTGAAAGTTGTTCATAATGTCGGCTTTCCCAATTAGGGTAAAAGTTCGGGGGGAATTTAATTCATAATAGTCATGAGACACTTATCCATATGAAAAAAAGGGATAGATAGTTACGCCACTTTGATTGCGCTTTGAAAAACTGCCTCATAAAATAACCTGATTTTCTACATGAGTTTATCAAAGTTAATAAAATAAATAGAATATATTTGGCACATCTACGCAAAATTTATAATAATTATGAATAGCGTACCACAAAAATCGGCAGCATGTATTTATTTATAGATCTCATTTCAATTTCAAACAGTGAAGAATATTTTTTGGTATTTACTGTCGGCACAGCCGCAAAGCTAAGTCAGTGAAAAATTCTTGGGGTCATATTATTTATAGATTATTATTGTAGATTACCGTAAAGTAAGATAAAAACCAATAAAAAAATATTTTGTGTATATGGAATACTTTTCAAATTCAACATATTTTTCTTTCCCCGTAAAACTATGCAGCAGAAGGGTTACATTTGTTAAATTTGCCCTAAACGACTTCATCTTCAAACGATGTTTGTGAAGACGGGTGTGTTGATTTTAATCGTACCAGAATAAATGGTAGCATGGGCGTTTTTTCCTAGACTATTCTTTTGCATGTATACTGTCACATTGTTTTTTTTTTTTATTTGTTTTTGTTTTATATATTTATTTTTGTCGTAATGTCAGTTGCCGCATTACTTCATTTACAGAGGCAATGTTCGTTCTCTTTGGATGGGCGTTTTGTGGGCCCTTACATCTGGTACAGGTGTTGCTGTGGCTTTGTTACAAGGATCCGCTGGACCCTTAATTGGCGTTGCTATATCAGCCTCGTTACTACCACCAGTGGTTAATTGTGTAAGTACGGTATAATTTTATGTGTTTGCCGTTTATGTTGTTTTTCATAGGTAGGTCATTCAACGCTCCTTCATTTTTGCTAATTAACGATTATATGCCTCAAGCTATTGTACACCTGTAGGTAATCATTATCACGAATTGATGCTACAAATTTTTAAAAAAAAAATTGCTCATGGCACTTAAAGCAACATTATACACATCGTATATTTCTTTTAGTTAAATATTTCATATATAGAAAGTTAATTCATGTTGGTTCATTTTAAATAGTCTTTCGAGTTGACTTCATGAGCAACAGTATAAATGAAATTTCAGAGAAAATATACTGACCATCTCACACAGAGTTCATGGAACTAACTAAACTATTGTTCTATCATTATTCCAATAGTTTACGATAAATGAAAGCATTGTGAATGGTAACGTATTTAAGAAATTCGTATTCACTATTTCTGGCGACCGTGACGTTTTTGGTCTGTTCGTCGACTCCTATGCACTTAAACATCGGTATCTGGATTTGATTCCCAATACGACAAAAAATGGTTCATTCGAGTCACTGACAATGCTCAAAGAGTATAACTGTTTGGAAAAAGCTTCTCGACTGTATTTCGCTTCCAGTCGTGAGAAAACAATAGCACTCACAACACGAGTTGCTGCGAAGCTAGGCCCTAGTCCTCTATGAGCTGTAGCGCTGTATATTATATTATATTATATTATATTATATTATATTATATTATATTATATTATATTATATTATATTATATTATATTATATTATATTATATTATATTATATTATATTATATTATATTATATTATATTATATTATATTATATTATATTATATTATATTATATTATATTATATTATATTATATATATATATTATATTATATTATATTATATTATATTATATTATATATATATATTATATTATATTATATTATATTATATTATATTATATTATATTATATAATATAATATAATATAATATAATATAATATTATATTATATTATATTATATATATTATATTATATTATATTATATTATATTATATTATATTATATTATATTATATTATATTATATTATATTATATTATATTATATTATATTATATTATATTATATTATATTATATTATATTATATTATATTATATTATATTATATTATATTATATTATATTATATTATATTATATTATATTATATTATATTATATTATATTATATTATATTATATTATATTATATTATATTATATTATATTATATTATATTATATTATATTATATTATATTATATTATATTATATTATATTATATTAAATTATATTATATTATATTATATTATATTATATTATATTATATTATATTATATTATATTATATTATATTATATTATATTATATTATATTATATTATATTATATTATATTATATTATATTATATTATATTATATTATATTATATTATATTATATTATATTATATTATATTATATTATATTATATTATATTATATTATATTATATTATATTATATTATATTATATTATATTATATTATATTATATTATATTATATTATATTATATTATATTATATTATATTATATTATATTATATTATATTATATTATATTATATTATATTATATTATATTATATTATATTATATTATATTATATTAGATTATATTATATTATATTATATTAGATTATATTATATTATATTATATTATATTATATTATATTATATTATATTATATTATATATTATATTATATTATATTAGATTATATTATATTATATTATATTATATTATATTATATTATATTATATTATATTATATTATATTATATTATATTATATTATATTATATTATATTATATTATATTAGTTGCCGAAATGATAACTTGGTGTTAACAGCTCATCAATATGCCCCTCGTCTTGTGTTGTATCGAATGAGGTGTGAAAACACAAAATATATATTAGCCATATCCAAACCTATTCCATAAAGAGCAACGCAGTCAAATACACGTACGAAGAATAACTATCTGAAGAGTGTTATGCAAATAAAAAGTCAGGCTGTACTTGCATTACCTGTTGTTGAGAGTACCCGACTAACTACATACGCTGCGAAGTGGCAATATATTTTCAGTGAAGTCGATATCAACTCAAAGTGCCACAATGTTGCAAAGTCGACAAGCATAGATATTCTTGTGATCGACCGAAAGAAAGCAATAGCAGCACGACTGAAAAAATCACATACAGAATTTGGGTCTTTGACAGGTGGGAAGAGAAAAGTAATCAAAGGAGCGTTCTTTCACAAGCAAATACGTACCATCAAACAGCACACCTTCATGTGAGAAAAATACTAAACCATCAGATCCAGTTTCAAACGACTTTTCCATTATCATAGTGAAACTTAAAGAGTTGCGGAAAACGAAGAGAACATTTTGGGGATAGACTGTTTACCATCGAATTGAAATTAAAGCTTTCCTTTGTAAATACTTGAAATAACAACATGGAACACAAAGGGGAAAATTAAAGGCTTAACATCGAAAAGAGGAAAGGGCATGGTGAGGATCATGTTAGTTTTGCGGGAGATATTATCGAATATAGGATCCTTTGTCACAAATTAGGATTTGAATATTTTCAAATACAAGACTTAAGTAGGGTAGGAATATGTTCAGTAGGTATGGATTCCGGTTCTGATTTACATTAGATAGTTATGAAGTACAACTATTCCTCTGATACAACGAACACTGGATTTCGTTCAATAAGGAAAAATTAGGGCAAATTGTTGAAGGAAGATAAATACAGAGCGAAAAACTACAGACTATCAAAGAAAACCTGCTGGCTGTAATTTGATGACGGTACATGTCATTAAGGCATTACTTAAAAAAAACATAAGTTAATGTTACATTCATTATCAGTGCTATGGCAAGAACATGTTTTTCATGAAAAAAATATTATAACAAAATTGACCATCCTACCGAAATATAAAACACGTACAGCAGATAAAATATCGTATAATCCGATTCCAGAAAAATATCCTAATTCCTCCAGCAGTGATTGAAAAATGTCATATTTTTGGGAAATCATTTTCGGCACACAAGCTTAAGATACGGTCCATGTTACTTCAAAGCAATTTGTTACATATTAGTGCATTTCTTACTTCATGTATAGAGATTAGAATATTATAGAATTCTTTTCAACTAAGGTTAATAAGGGAAAGATATAACAATTAATGAAAAATTTCATTTGTAAGAGAAAAAGACTGAAAAAAAAACTATGGAAAAAATAAAAAACTTCAGAGCATCTTTAAGGAATTCCAAGTTTTAGTCGGTAACAAGTATCGGCGGTGTGCTTCAGATTAAAAATAAAAATTTCAAAGGCCTTTTGAGGAACTATTGAGAACATCCTGGCAAAATAAAGTAAAAATTCAAATTTGAATATGTTATCATCTATTCGTCAAACTTAGCGGGAAGAAATCAAAATTGAAACATTGACAGTCACGATATTGTAACATTAAGAAATTGAAAATGTCAATCAAGAGAATCATGGCAGATACATTCAAGTATAAAATATGACAGAAGCGCACAGAACAGTTATGCGATACATATTTATGTTTAATATGTACATTTTTTATATTTCATATTGTAACAAATACACATTTAAATGAGAAATTACCACATATTTTTAAAGTATAAACATCCATTAATCAGATTACAAATCCATGTGGCGCAAGTCACTCTTTGTCATTCGGTAACAATTATTAGACTTCCTTCTTGATATTTTTTTTTTGCGAACGCTTCAAATTTGTATATAATTATTTCACAGCTTCAAAAGCAATTAGTTACTGAAAAGAGAAAATAACCATAGACTAGCGTCACACCCATCCTCACAGACATCCCTTCGTGTGACAGTTGCGTTTCCACCTTGCTTTAACGATCAATACCAATGGAAGCAATTAATCATTTTCATTTGTCGCACAAATGGCAATTGTGAACGTAAGCAGAAGGTCTTTTACAAAGTTGTTATATAAAGTTCACGCTTAGAAGGAACTTCCCCGATAACCATTGACATTGACAGATATCCTAACTTCCTGTCGGAAATGAGAAAACGTATCACTGACTACGGTATCGACACATTGGCCAGATAATAGGCACACTTAAGTTGTGTTAAATTTCGGTAAGATATTTATTTCACCATTATTAATCAACTTTTGCAGAATAAGTTTCACTCTGATAGACGGTCGATGAAAGAATGTTAAAAGTTAAATTGATTTCTGTCTCATTTAACCCTTCGATAAAGCTATCCTTCCAATACCGAACATGCTCATAGGATGGCTTGTTAAATGAAATGAGAAATCATAGTAATTGGCTTTACGAAGAAAGGCATTTCGATATAATTCCTCGGTTTCAGTGATTAGAGCAACCAATAATTTAAGTATGGGTTTATCAATTTAAGTGCGTTAATCATGTGAAAACTACAAAACTGACTATATTTAATTATAAGAACACAAATTCAACTCAAGAATCGCAGGAGTAATTTACTTTTTAATAATATAAATAATATGGGTGGCGTTAAAGCCCATAGTAGACCAGAGCCTATGGGGTGGATTTTTAATATTTAAAAAAAATTGTGTGTGTGTTTTAATTAGTTTATTTTTTAGGGTATAGGAAAATCCAAGCAAAAAATAAGAAAAAAAAAATTAACATTTTAGTTATATTAATATCATTCTCATCAGCACTTTTAGATTTTATAACATTATACTCCTATAATCATCTACGCGGTTATTCCCAAGTGATTACCACTTAGGTAGGCAAAATTTGAGGCACTGTGCGTCGAGGTGAATAATGAATGCCAAACAGATAGCAACAAGACTTAAATTGTGGATATCATCAACGTCATCTTCAAGTGTAAATTGCTTATAGCATTTAAAATCTTTATTTATTCTTCTAAATATATTGTATCGCCTTCAAAACCCTTCTCCTGATACAATATATTCCCAAGCACAAAACAATGGTTTATCGACATTTTTATCTCTGCAATTGTGTCGTGTAGAAACAATATCCCTGGATCATTCTCTTGCTTTGGGAATAGCTAGAACTCACACGATGCTAAATTAGGCAAATATTAGTAGTTAGAAACGATGAGTTGCCTTTTTGACGAAATGGTGCAAGAATGCGATGCTCTTTTCTCAAAAAATGTAGTGTTTCTTAAACCTTGCTAGATTTTACATTTTTCAGACACAAAACATCTTTCAGATTGCTCTTACAGTATCAGCAATGTCTTTAATTGTCGATACATTTTTTTGGACTTGAGTTGACTTTGATGACCGTAGTAATCTGACAAATAATATGCATATCTGCAGGATTCGAAGAGCAGTCATATTTTTAAAGTTAAAATGTTACCCTACTTTCATCGGCATCGCACAACACAGAAATTATAACGCATAACCGAGCTGCCTTCGTGTTAAGGTTCCGTTATGAAACACGGAACACTCATAATGTGTCTCCTACATCGATACGACATCTAGTTGTCTGCATTTGGAATTATGTACGGAATTGTTACGCCTTGTACCGTGCTTTCTTGCTTAAGCAAGAGAAGAGTACCAAGTGTAGTATCTGCCTTTGGAAATTAAAATAAAAACAATTTGTCTTCCTTTAAGTTTTATTTTTATTAGTTGTTTATCGCCTGAAGGCAGTTTTCACTCAGACTCTTCAATGCTGTGCCAGATCAAAAAAAAACCTCGAAACACCACGCCGATCCCCGTCCGCTCTACGCACACATGCACGCAACTTCCTGCACAATTAGTGCAGTCTAGTGCATATCTAATTAAGTGCGCCCATCATAATTCGCATATTTCGTCACCTTATAAACCATCATTTCCATCATAACCATCATTTTAATTCTTAATTCAATTGCTCTGGAATATCACAATGCAACCCCGGTCATTCACTCACATTACACCGATCCGTTTTAGAGTCAGCGGCGCTTTGCTTATTTCGTAATTATTTTGCTACTGACCTACTACAAAGACGCCGGCATTTGCACTTGACTTTTCTATATGGATTTGAATTGTAATGTATCATTGCTTTTGGTTCGCTGAGTGAATATGAATGGTATGGGTTTTGGTAAAATGAGACGCATGCTTTTCGTTCGCTGAGGTTAATATGCATGGGTATGGGTTTAATGAGACGACAAGATTAAGAAGGCGTGAATATGCCATTATACACCATTATACTGATCTTATCCAGTACTCTTTTAATGTGCCAGTACAATCGGCAAAACAATTCGGACTCATTCCTCCTTATCATATTTAATGATACAATGTAGGAGTGGTAAGTTATTTCATCACCTTCACTTCTATCATCAATGGTAAGAGACTGTTTGTTCACTCCATCCCTTTAGCCTCAATCAGTGTCTGATATTATCACCACCTTCCGAGCAAGACCAAAACAATAGGATCAATATTTGTACACGTAAACATCCACTTAATATTATAATGGAAACAATTTATAAACTTCTTCCGATCAATACTGGGCTCCAAACCAAACTTCTCGAACCTCCAGACGCGTACGGTATGGCAATAGATCTATATGGGTATGTACGTACACAATACTTTTTATATCATACGTGTTTACGATAATGACATCGGCTAGAGATTCTTCCTTTCCTCCTCAATGGTTTCGCATATTTCTCTACATGTCAAAGAAAGTGGCAAATAACAGAAATAAGAATCGACCATACATGTACATTTGTATAAATATGTACATATCAATGAACTGTGTGTCATGTACATTCGTAAACATTTCATTATCCGTGATATATAAAAGAATGTTCCACAGAAAAAAAGTCCGGAAATTTATTTATTTTTTCTCTTTCATAACTTTTTCTTGTTCTATTTGTTCTTGTTCTAACAATCGATTGTTACATGTCTGTACGTATAATACGAGTATTTTTGTTTCTAGGGTCTTTTTTGGGCCTTGGCTTGCATATGGCTGATCTACCCGGACATTAAGATGCCGCATTTGAAGGGGGAAGCGTACACAGGGAATTCGTCATATGAGTTTCTCTATACCAATTATCTGCCAACGGAATTTCTCATAAGCGGTATTGTATCTGGCCTTTTGACTGTAGTGAACGTGATTTGCATATTTATAACGGCGATTATTGTGCTAAAGATTAAGGAAGTTTCGGCGCCATACACAGCTAGTCCGGACCTTAAGCGGTGAGTATTTGTGCACATATGTAAGGAAATGTTGTCCAAATCGTTATTGCGTTTATTATTCTATCAAGATTTGTGAGGATTTCATGCAATCCACATTAAGGATATACGGTTATCAGAAGATAATATTGTGGTAGCGGTGATTGGTTAATGATTCGCCAAGCACACAATCCCTGCATTCAAATTTATTTTGTCTATAAATTAAAGGAGCAGTTTAAATGAATTCCATATGAAAAGGACTGCTTGTTTTCTGAAACTGTTATTTATACATTTTGTCAATCTAACGGCGATCTGACGTAAATGCAAGCAAGGAAAACATTTTCATATTAAGAAAATTCAATATATATATATATAGTTAATTTAAAACTATCTTGATGTATCTTTTATTTTCAAGTAATCATTTTTATTAAGACGGATATAATCATCATATGATTGACTCTGATGATGACAAAATCTGTTTATCGTGTACCAGAGACCCAAATAAAAAACATCGTTCAAAATCGTTCAAACAGTTGTGGGAAATAATTTTTTCTGTGACATGTAATTGTGCTAATTCAAGATGACTACCAGGCACTATTGATGAAGTTGAAGAGTGAATTCTAAGCGCAGCCTCTAATTCGTGGACGTCTTTAATTAAAATGCGTATATCAATATGTCCAGAAAGTCCACACAACAATATACATAAGATCAGGATTTTAAACCTGTCTTTGTTATTTTTAGGTCATGCATTTTCGGAATGGTCAATAAACCCTGACTTCACCAGAATTTAAAACAAAGAATGCTAATCAAATATACACACATATGCATGCATATACACACATATTTACGTTAATATTTTGTGACTTTTGCTGACAGCAATGAAGTTGAATACAAAGCCTTTTAGGGCTTTAATTACAGCCTGGCTATCTGCGAATGTTAAAAAAAACGAGTTTATCTTTTGAGACTGTGGAATCATTCCACAGGGGAACATGTTTGTGACATCTTGGTCCAAAGGTAGATATATACACGATCTCCAATTTTAAATATTTGAACTCACCAACACATTTTAATTCACCCAAATGATGGTCATCTTCTTTGTAGTGCTATCCCTAATCGCGCCATTAAATTAATTACTTGAGCTAACTTATCTGATAAACCTTTTCAGTATATCTATGTATGGCACTAGCTATCTGTTTTAACGCATTTCTTCTTTATATCGCTGTTCTGTATCGCAGCCTATGGTACCTCGGTAACATTTGTGACTTGTTAAGTGTGTTGCTGGAATGACTTTGTTTACATTTCTTCCGCCAAGCAACAGCAAGTTTTTGACTTTATCTGTTGAGAATAACTCCTAGACGGCGGCATAGACATGGAATAAGTTCGCATATTTCGCGTACGTTTATAAGCTTGAAATGTAGAGTCAAAGATCATATTTTTTGTACAAAATAGTGGCGTTTTGGGTATGTGCGTCGACTACTACGCTCTTGGATCAATCTGTCTAGGTTCGATTTCTGGTACGACAAGAAATACATTTCACGGCCCCACCTCTTTCGAGTTACTGACAATGCTCAAAGAGTATAACTGTCTAGAAAAAGCTTCTCAAACTTGGCCGTTCGGAGTCGGCATAAAACTGTAGGTCCCATCCACTCGTGATAGAACAATAGCACACACAACACAAGTGGTTGCTGAGAAGCTAGGCCCTGGCCCTCTACGGGCTGTAGCGCCACCCATATTATATTATATTTTTATTATATATATATACCATATTAGAATATATATAATTTCATCAATTGTGAAAGTATTAACCGAACAATTTCTAAAGATTTATTGAATTAGCTATCTTATAGGCACAAGTCGAAAAAGCGAAACAGTTCGTGAGATTGTTGGTGATTGTGCCCTATGGTATTTCTTATGAATTGAATGCTGCTGAACTGATTATGTTAATTCTTGGTTGACATTGTTCCTATCTAAATTGTAGTTCATGATTCCATGCATCTACAAGTGACACGTTGTCGTGTATTTTTTAATGTGTGCACCATTTCACCTAGTAAATCTGGATGGTGAAGACACACCAGTTCAACGATACATATAAATCTAGATTTATGTACTATTAAGAAACTTACCCTCGTCGACTATGAGTGTATTACTGTATATATGTGTCTGAATAGCGTGAACTTATTATTGCACAGGCCGTTAGGGCAAACAAGATTGTTATTAAGATTTAAATTCTATTCTCTTATTTAGTTAAAAAAAACTTAATATTAGTCCTTTTATCCTATTATCCCATATGACACTTCACTCATACCCCATTCAGTATGCTTTATGAATCTATGATTTCTATCAAAATAAGGTGTAAGACATAGTTACTAATTGAAAAATTCGATTTTTAACTACTTTACCAATTGAAGAGTGGCACGATATAGAAATTCTTAATCAAAAGTCGTAGAGAGAAATGAGATTGTTTATTGGTTGAGCCACAGCGTTCACATTTCCGAAATCATCAATTCAAACACTAATGCCATACAATTATAAATTCAATTTCGTAGAAATTAAAACGGAATAAAAAAACACCCTTTCTAAGCATTTAATCAACTAAAATTTAATTCAATAAATTTTCACTTCACATTTTGCAGTTTCCGGAAAAAATTTAAAAATTTTCCGAAATTTTAAGGGCTGCAAAGTATGATTAGTGAAATGGGACCCATGTCTGAAAATATGAAATTTGCCATTAAATCATTTGCGCAATTTGTTTATGTTAACTTCTGACAACCATTTTTACGATTCAAGTCTTGAAGCTTAAAAACAGCGTAAACATGTTGATACGATTTCTGAGGCTTATTCTTCCAAATCCCAGTCTTAAAACAGAAAATTAACGAAAAAGTTTGAAGATTGTGAACACTATTGGGTGAAAAAATCTCCTGATACTGACTGCTACCGCCAACAAATGCTCGTTTTGATTCTTGCCCCGAATTCTTCATGGTAATGCACCATCGAACACAGAACACTGACTTGGATCGGTCGGGTCTCGAACCGTTCTTCTCGGCATGTCATTTTTAAACAATAGACGTGTACAACGGGCAGTGCATAGCCGTATGAGCATGACCACAAATCGGACATACAGTCTATACATCGTGAAATTATGTTTGTTCTCTACATTAGAGATGATTAGGGTTAATCAGAACGAGACGCTGAGTACTTTACTAGTTTAAGAGACAATTTGCTATTTGTCTAAAAAAAAAAGAAAACTCCATATGCGTTAAAAATATATTTTTTTTATTACATCGGGATAAAATAGTAATAAAACGCTGTTCGGCTTTTCACATAATTACAAATTTATTCCCTACCAAACTCATTAAAATGTTGAAATGTCATAAACTTAATATCTGATTTAGCATCAATCCTTGATAATTGGGTAAAAGAGCTTTCACATTTTAAAACAAGATCTCCCTCTTAAATGTGTTCAAGATGAAACTCATCACCAGTGAAGTGAAGAAATGGTGAAAGGAACTTAAGACATAAAGATATCTTTGAAGAACAAGTTTATTGCCATCGGAGGCTAATGGTAATGTATGATTTAATGACTTAATCTTAGCCGCATACCCAATGGCGCTAGGCATACAAATTGCACGCGTAAGCTAACCACAGTCTAGATTAACACACAATTCAAAAATTCCATGCCATGCCATAGGATTCATTACTAAAATCCTTAAGGATTTTATACTAAATGTTCTTATAAGTCTTCTGCGTTGACATTAAAATCCCAGTCTCGCCGTTTCACACAGCAATAACTTTACTTTTCGTTGTCACCCAGCGCCGTGTGGGTAATATTGAACATTTCAATTATTTATTCTTTCAGTCCCCAAAAGTAAATATAATATTTAACCATATTACATTGCATTCCTTGCTCAACTTATTCTATTGCATTATGACAGTGTAAGTGTACGGGGGAGCCATTCATCAAAATTAGACGATATGCATAAACCGCAACCAAATCCTATACCGCGCCGCATGTACAACCGCAGGAATTCTGTGTATTATGTGTTTTGATCTGTGACTTAAATGAAAGCGGAGTAATCCATTTGAAAAAGAGGCTGGTGGAAAAATGCTCCTTATTAAACACGGCAGCCTTCATTTAAGCTCAACCGTATCGTTTGTCATGAATATTAGCCCTCATTTCTTTCAGCCTTTCTGAAACGAATATAAATGATGCGTCTTTACATGCAAAGAATTGCTTACTGACATGACAACCCCAATTGAGATCAAAAAGCTCTCGACAAAGTCTTTGTCGTACATATCTACATATATTTATGTATTTGTGTCCGTTCCATCTACTACACAAGACAATGAACAACCGAGTATAAAATGAATTTATTGAGTGCGCTTTTATTTGAACGACAGTGCCTTCACCTACTGCATCTCAATAAAGTTGTTCATTTATCATCGCCACTGTTCCAATGAAGCGGAACTAAAACCGGCAGTGGTCTATGGTATTCATGTTCAGGAAAACCGAAAGTTCAATGAATAATATAGATTTATGGATTTCAGTAGAGTGAGCTTTTAGTCCTATTGTCCAAGAGAAGACCCATTTCTTTTAGGTTAACACACTTTTGTTTGTACAATTTTGTTGTTGAAGTTTCTATTGCTAATGAAGAACGTTGAGAGGTGAAACGAATCTCAGAGTGAGTATTTCGCAGGTATGGTTATACATAAAAGAACAACATCGCGTGCAATCGAGTGTTTGTGTATGATTTTAGTTTGACGATAATTTGAATGTTCATATTTATATAAGGTAATTGATTATAACTTCAAACTGTCATTCATTATTTGCCTCTGAAAAGTGTAGCTAATTTGGACGACGGGTACGGGTACTTCAACAACAACGATGGGGATGGCAATTCATGAATTTTAATTCGAACAAATGACATTCAATAAACTTAGTCCATTGTCTTGCATCAGTCGGCAATTCCTATCAAGAAAACGTATTCTTCATGACTGATAAACAAAATTATTCGGCATATGGGTGTAGTCGGCTGAAAACGTTAATAAAATCCAAACGGCCCAACCGATTTGATGAATTTTTTTATTTCAAAGCCATGCCTTTGCTTAAATGGAGTCCACTCACCCCAGCTTCCAAAATCTAATTAAAAAAATATCAAAATAATATATCTTGGAGTTGTTTACTCCAATTTTGATTGGACAGAAATATTTGGCTAAATATTTGAACTAAAAGCAGTCCTTATATTAAGGGAACACAAAATTAATATTTCGTTTGTTTTCCTTTTTACGCGATAGCAGGTTGCAATCGGTTATTCCTGGAATCTAGTCTCATTTTCAATATCTGCTTCACATTTTACAAATCCACTTCTTTTTTAAATATTCATATACTTCGTAGTTTGCTTCACTTTCTGGGATCAACATTCTCATCCCTAATCGAATAAAATAAAATAAAACGCATTGAAAGTCTAGTGTAATGTGTGTAATGTCAAAACGAGCTACGCTGCCAAAACAGCAAAATAGGGGTGCCAAACGTAGATAAACCTGAAATAACTTGGTTTTGTTTGTACGTAGTCTCTATTTAGTGTGCACATACAGATGTATTCATGTACACAAATTGACTAGCCTACCATTCGGAATTGATACAGATAGTTCCATTTCTCTGTCTGTTGACAAATTTTCATGACTGTTTATCCGAATCAATCATAACCGCGAGCATATAAAACTAAGCCACACCTAACCAACTGAATAGAGCTTGAACGCATCTAACATCCACATTGAATAAAATAGCAAAATTCAAAAAGGATCTTTGCTTTCCTGTTTACGTTGATTCACTCTTCTATGGTGAGTTCAAGTTGTTAGGCATCCCTTCTGGAATTTCTAAAGAAAACCCTCCACGAAAGATACACAAACTGTTGCATTGCACAGCCATTCAATTCAACGCATTCATACATTCATATTATGACGTACAGCCAGAGAAATAGAGCAGATGTGTTCCAGTATAAAGTGCGCGTGAATTTTTCAAAGCGCTTTCTTCGAAAATGATATATGTACAATACTACATATACAGTTATACTACTTTTATATCCGCAGCTGTACACGGGGTAAACGTACCTTTGAGTACGAATCCTTTCGTGTCTAGCAGTATTATTTTGCACTATTCTTAACCTCATGATTTCACTTCAAGCCTACTTATTATTGTTTACCGTTCTTCTTGTAGATTCTGGGAAACTGATCTACGCACTGTACGAAAGACAAACCGCTCAACTATAAGACAAAGAAAAAACACCTTCAGGGAAAAACTCCTATCGTAAGTAAAGGCTTTTTTTTTTACGATTACCTTATGTGTAGTTCTATTTTTTGTCACAATACTACGTCAGTTGCAATCAAGTCTTTGTATCGAATTAAGGACGATGAAGAAAGTAGAGAAATGATTTGATAAGCGCGAGGGATGTTCACCCTGGGCGGTCAGTTCAAAGGATTGAGTTCATTATTCTTATTTTTCTTTTGCAGATATGAAGGGTTACAGGAGCCACGTAATAAACAACTAGATACTGTCCTAGAACAAGCGCTTAAGGAAGCCTCGGACGATGTAACGTTTAAAAAGGTCAAACGAATGAGTTATTCAAGCAATGCTGTCGGCGAAGTAAGTTATTATTGTTAGTATTTAAATGTACTTTCATATAATATGTGCGCATATTTGTTTTAATTTTAAATATTAAATCAATGGGTTAAGGGTACGCCTTCGACACTTTAATTCTCATCACTTTGACAAGATTAAGTAAAAATGTCTGTCTGCGGTATATTTAAAGCAGACAGGGTTGAATAAAATGAATAAGTCAGCACAGAACTTGAATGCCCATTTTTAACTTACACTTCAGAAAGATGTAGAGATAATGGCAACCAAAGTCCATTAAAATTGCACCACAGCAAGGTGGGGCAAGCTATAAATCCTTAACGGTATTTTCAACTGTCACGATTTAATAGGACTGACGACGAATAATTTTCTACTGTACCCTCAAGGATGACTTTGTGAGATTAATTTGGTCTCACAAAGTAAACTCTCAATTGCGGTAATTCAGAAGTTAATAGTTTCCCTTTACCACAATATAATTTTATTTGTACCTTTGTCTGTGAGAAGAGGAAAGCACTGACTCCTGCAAAGACAAATGAAATGGTTTAAATTGAAGCAATTCAATGAAACCACTTCATTACATTAATCCTATATATCAATATTTTTTACTGGATTAGAAGTGGTAAATGATGTGGAATGTGCACACAAACTCAACTATGTCACATGTTCAATGTAGTTTTAGTAAGTTTTATTGTAGATATATTAACCATTTGGAACATCCGATGAAGTGGACGGGATGATTTATGTTACATAGTTCGCTGAACGCTATAGCCTTCTTGAATTTCATTATTTCCGAATGCCGAACGCTGCATTCATGAGCTCCCTGGACTACGGCCTCACAACTCACAACTGCATTTTTGATCCTTGATCTAGGGCGTTGTGCAAAATATCCTACGTTCAGATTTAAATAGACTTTACAAACAACAGGTCTTTATGCTACAAATCTGGACAGTTTTTGAAATTACTACACAATATATATGTATATATGTATATATATATTATGCAAACTTGCTCATTGGTTTCACCTTGGATTTGGCACATTTCGGGTTCATTCATCCGTGAGAGATGCACAAGATGATTAGTGGCTGTAGCGTCCAGGTTGATTATAAAAAGATATTATCGTCTGGAGTATAGGCTAAGAAATACTGTACATAATGAGAAATAGAATATATTTCATAAATCACTTAAACATTTAAAACAACATCGATATATTTTCAGATAACAAACCGTTTGGCTCATGCAGCGGGATTCAATAACTCTGGTAATGTAAGTGGTTCAACTGCATCTGCAGGTGACGGATTGGCTTCGGTGCGTAACTCTAAATTAAATGCTGACCTTAAGGCACTGGATAAATTAGTATCCTCGTTGTTGGAACATCATAATTTGCCCCAAGGACCATCGAAAAAAGCTTCAGTGAAACTTCAACGTTGGCGACCACTATCGCGTTCTGCAAACAGCCAAATGTTTGGTGTACCACCAATAGGGACCAATGAATTTAGTGGTGAAAATAATTTGAATCTGGGTTCCATTAACAATGCTGCCGATGGTGGTGGCATTCAACACACGTCTCTGATGCCAACTATTTTGGAACAAAATCAAAATCCTAGTGGCAATTCGTGGTCGTCGGATCGATCAGGTACACCTGGTGTGCGAAATGTTCTCAGCACTATTTTAAATGCACCACATCGTTTTAGCCAGAGCTTGGCCTCGAATAGGGATGAGGATAATGTTAATTTGACGCAAAACATTCTCTAGTAGAAACAAGGGCTTATACATCCATACATACCTACACATGTGCTATTAATTACTCTTTCCCTTACAAATATACTATATATTTATAATAAAGCAAAACACTTGTTTCCAAATAATTGCAAGGTTTATATCAGCTTTGTTTTTAGGTACGACTATGGGTAGTTACATGCAGATACATTTAAGTACATATGTAGCTTGGGAACATATGTGTATCCGCACAGGTGTATTGCATATTCAATTAAACCCCATATATACATATTCATTCAAATTTATTTGTATCATGGATTTATATCCTAATTAATATGATCGACGGGTATTCATATTATCTATAAATGTGTTGACAGTTACGTAAGTATAGTATAGTAAGTGTATAAAAAATGCACAGAACTTTCCTTTCATTCCTTTTGAATTGATTTATAAGATAAAAAATTGTACGAGTATATCTCTCCATTCTAGATCCTGAGTAATGACTAAGTCCCTTCCCCCTCAAAAATAATTTCCTGAAGCAAGCACTGGTGGTGAGTCTGGTCTTCCTGTCGACAACTTTCAATGGACTCTGTGCCACAGTTGCTCAGGAGATAATTATGTATACACATTAAAATAATGAGACTGCTGTACATTTTTGGGTTCATCTTTTTCAGGATTTCTTTTCTTACGGTCGTTTGTGTCATGATTTGTGGGTGTTGAGTTTTGGCTTTGTAAATTTATTTTAACTTTTGGGCACATTTGTACATTTGTTCATTTCTCGTTTGTGACTTTATTGAAATTGCAAGGACAGACTGCTCGGACTTTGAATCAAATTATGTAGGAATTTTCATTAAGTGAAAACCTTGGGACAATTAATTTATTCCCACGTTTCCCGTAAAACATAGCTTCATGAATTATTATTAATACCTATAATAATACAAGTGGGTGTTATCATATTTCTGTGTAAAATAACGGACAGAAGATTTAATTAGTAGATGATTAATTTAATAAAAACATTACTTCTCCAAGCTGTTGCTTTTATCTTGATTTACACTTACACAAGTTGAAACAAGTATTAATGGGAAGTTATGAGATTTATACAGAAAATTATAACGCCTTCAAACATAATATTATGGCTATATTATACAGATTGTGCGCTATTAGTTTGGCAAAAATCCGTTACGTGTTTAAATTCGTTGCCTTAATGGCGGTCAAAGCTTCAAATGCGTATGTGGACCAAGCTGATCGGTTGCCAAGTTTGTGTTATATCAATATTACAACTGGAGATTTTCAAGAAAAATCTCCTTCTGAAGTTACATAATCTTGAATAACATCAAGGAATCTGAAATAAAATAAGTGTTGTACCACAATTTAAAAAAATATGTTACGGATTTACTACTGTAGCCGTTTTGGTCGTATGACATATGTACGGTTACGTGTATCTCTAAACAAACTAACGTCATCTTAGCTAGTAGCAATTATGAGTAGCTATAAATTGAGTAAATAAACAAAACAAATAAAAATATCCTTTGTAATCCTTGGCTACGTAGAAAAAAAGAAATATAAATGTGTAATTAGAATTCATGTAATTTTATTTCTTCAGTAAATATCTAATTTAAAAAAAATAAAATTTAATCATCTTAGAATCATGTGATTTTGAATGGGGTACGTGAACATATTCAATCAATAAAAAATCAATATCTGCCAAGAGCTGCCCTATAATGAATTCGCGCGGGACCAGAAAAAAAACTTTATATACAGAAATACACTTAAAATATAACCAGAAAGCTGGGGTGGAATCGGGTAAGGCGATAGTTGACTGTCGTTTTAATAAATTATTTTTAATAAAATTTTTTTAATAGTCACATTCGACTATCAATTATCCCACGCTCTAAGTAATGCTATCGCAAATAATATGCCCTTAAAGTGGCATCACTTGGTGGATTTATTTGCTATATTTTATACCCAAGTTTCCATTTTTTTTTGCAAGGATTTGCGATTTTTTTAGTAGCTTTGTAATATTGTTGCACGCCTTGGATATGGGTGCACGCCTTGACTATAATTTGTTTGTATTGAGTTTTCCTTTGATTCATATTCGATGAAAAATGTGAATAAAATTATAATGTGTGTGTTGCATACCATTGTTGTTGCATACCATTGTTGTTGCATACCATTGTCTACAATATGTTGAACAAAAGTACATGAAAACGACACCTATGTAGCTGTCACATGAAATCGGTCGCAAATGTGCGACTCTTAAATTGACAATCACATTACGCAGAGCAAAAAGTACGAATACGAAAATCATCTATTGCAATTCGCCTTAGCCGATTCCACCCCTGTGTCTTTGAAATTAGTTTATTATGTGGAGAATTTCATTATATACAAGTTCACCCTTGGAAGTTCGACTAATTTTTTTTTGTTCATTTATTACATTTCCGATTATAATACAATTAACTCTATAACTTATCTAACAGTTTTAATTTCAAAGTTAGATTATATGTGGCAAGTGATCCTTAACTGAACGTCAAGTGCTTTAGAACAGGGTCATCGTGGATCGTCGTTAGTTAAATATCTCTTTGGATATTATAAGTTAAGTGAGTGGAGACGGTAAATCTCTACGTGAAATAGGGAAAGTCCCATGCAGCAGTGCAGTATATCATTAACAGATTCAATGAAGTTAAGAGTTTTCACAATAGATCCCGGTGAGATCCAAGAAAATTTGAAAGACATCACCATTGAGCAATTTTAGAGGAAATCAGAGAGAAATCCATGACTAGTGCGCCTAAGCTAACATGAATGATTACAGAACTGGTTCCTAAAACAGTACGGAATATAATAAGATCCGAGGGTTACAACGGCCGAGCTCCCAGAAGGTAGTAAGCAAACCAAAAAAACTAAAGCGGCTAGATTTCGCAAAATTACATCTAAATAAACCACAAACTTTCTGTGATGGCATAATTTTTAACAATGAGTCGAAATTTAATATTTTCGCTTCGGACGGAAGGACTTGTGTCTGGATAAAGCCAAACGAATATCTAAAGCCGAAAAATTTGATCCAGGCTGTATAATATGGTGGTGGAGGCGTTTTGGGGTAGGGGTGTATGAGTGCATCCGGTTTTAGTAATTTTTTTCGATGGTATTATGGCCCTACACGTATACTTGGATATTTTAAAAAACAACTTAAGGGAAAGCGCTGTAAAACTTGGCTTAATGGGGTAATTTGTATATCTACAAAACAATGACCCTAAAGATATAGCAACACGTGTATGGAATGCCTGGTCTTTAACATCACAAAACAACTTCATACACCCCCCAATCTTCTGATTTAAATCCCATAGAGCATTTATGTGATAAATAAAATAAAAAGCTAGGCCACTATGGGTTGTAGCCCCGCCCATGCTATTATTGTTATTATATTCGCCCCTAATTTGTTATATTCAAAATCATTATAAAACACGATTCACTAAATATGTATTTACCCATTTGTGTCAATCTAGGCAACGTTGTAATTGTTGACTCGTCGACTCTTTTAGTTCTTCCGAAAATGATCGTATTGTTCTTTTGCATTGCGGCATACAGCAGAGTTAAGAAGTGGGACAAGAACACACTCTGCGGTATTTCAAATTGTATTCTGTGTTCGTTCGTTTTAAAAGTATTCATTCTCAAAGATGTTGTAAATATTCCCCGGAATAGTTTGTGTTTCTTCCGAGCTTGGTCACAGGCTTGCGAGATTTTCGAGCCTAGGTAGGTACATATGTTATTATTGTTTGAGAATGAAAACATCGGTTTAATCACTGGATATCATTCTCTTGTATTTCAATAACCGATTTTCTCGGATCCGCCTTGAGTGCCCTTAATATCTGATGTTCCTAACTTCATCCAACAGTGTTGCCATTTTCAGGGGTCAAATCATGGCTTTCAATATAGGATTGCCGCACGGGCATACAAATTGTTGGGTGTAATGTGATTTCAAGCATTATCTTTCGGTTTCTGTACATTGTAAAGGGTGATTTTTTAAAAGCTATAGGAAAGTTTTTCAAAAAAAACACATAAAATTCAGAAAAATGCATGAAATCTTTATTTGAATCGATAGTACGGTCCATATAATTTAATGTTTGAAGATTATTTCATGCAAATGTTGACCATGACTGCGCCTCAAATGGTCCATCCGCTCAGTCCAATTTTGGCATACTCTTTCCAACATTTCGGCCGGTATCTCACGAATAAATGCTTCAATGTTGTCTTCCAATTGTTGCGTCAATTGAAGCGGGCTTGTCTGTATAGACATGAGCTTTAACACAGCCCCACAAAAAATAGTCTAAAAGCGTTAAATCGCACGATCAAAGCGGCCAATTGACTGGTCCCGAACGTGAAATAAAATGTTCACCGAACTCGTTCCTCAATAAGTCCATTGTTGCGCGTGCTGTGTGGCATGTTGCACCGTCTGTCTGCACCACTGAGCCAAAAATGAGCTTGGTCGCTGAACACAATTTGGAAATGGAAAATGGAAGAAGCGCGCGATGAACTTTCTTAACAGAGCACGCATTTTGATAATAAAATTCAATAATTTGCAAGCGTTGTTCGTTTGTAAGACTATTCATGGTTAAATTATAGACCTAACTGAAGATGTTTGACAGTGAAAAAAAACACGAAACGTGTGTCAGCTGTTTAAACCAGTGTTGCCAAAAAGATAATAGCTAAAAAATAACCCTTTATATACTCTAAATTGTGTAACAATATGAAATGTTTTAGCTAGTCTTAAGATTTGGTATTGGGGATACACTTTAATGTTTTACGGTGTTTAAATAAATAGACAAATCAATTGCCTTCAAAACTCCTTTGGCGCAGTTTCAAAGGACATAACTGATTTATCCTTGGAGGATATGTGCATTTTCACTTACATGCCTCTCCAAAATGCTTGGAATTTGCTCTGGTGTCCTCTTCTCTCCATCCACTGAACGGTAAAAAGCAGTAAGGTTTGTTCCCAGGCGAATTGTTACTTCAAATCTTGTTTTCCCTGTTCGTGCTGAAATACAAAATGATTCTGAAGGTTTATGTAATTCATAATTAGTTCACTTTTATTTAATACATTATAACTAAATTAATTCGATTACGACAAGATGATATCTATTCATAAGAGATCATAAATATGAAAGAAAATACAAATGATCTATTGCAGTCATTATCATCTAATCATTATGAATATATACACATACTAAACCATTTTGAAACTACTCATTTCACCTCTCGTATATGGATTATTAATAATAAATCTCTTCATATTGAAAAAATGCTTCAATCAGAGACATATCGCATAATTAAATTGTCCTGTTCTACTAATTGTCTTGTTGTTCACACTTGTTACCCATATGTGGATTCTAACCAAAAAATATGCTCATTTGTGTAGTTAAGCGTTGTGTTATTGGCAATTTCCAGTTTTGTGGTTATGGCTAGGTATCGATTTTCAACAGACTGTCCCTCAATTTGGGTAAAGAAATGAATTGCAGAATTGCTGGTCAACCGAATTACGAGTAAATAAAAATAATAATATTCAATTAAAAGCAGTTGTTTATCTCCAAAACTGACGAATGAGAATTATTGGTATGTTAATTTTATCACCAACATGATCCACGTAAAACTACATTTAATTGCAATGCCAATTGGTGGCAATGTAAAAAAAAGTTTAAATTAATTAAAATATGCAAACTATATTGACATTTAATTTGCCGGTTGAGCTTCAATATATTAAGTATTCCGTTAAGAACCATTTTCATATGTCGATTACTAACTCATGCGTTACTCTACTTTCATAAAAACGGAAAATGGTATTGTGGTTGCCATCGCGTAGTGGGTTGGTCGGTCGATTCTTGCACTGGGTATGCCAGGTTCGTTCCATGAATTTTAGCAATTGTCATAATTTACGGTTCCGTCTCATTCGAGTCACTGACAAGTATTCAAAGAATATAAATACCTTTCAAATGTTGCCTTCCGGAGAGGGGGTTAACAATATAGGTCCCATCCATTCAATAGGTCACACAACACGAGTGGTTGCTGAAGAAGCTAAGCCCCGCTCCACATCTGACTGTGCCGGGCCACCCATATATTAGTATTATTATTATTAGATATGGTAAAGTCTTTGTACTAACACTCCAAATTTACGTCTGCTAACATGTGAGTAGGTACTACTCACATAACCATAAGCTAGGTGAAACACATACTTAAAAAAAAAAATTTCGATAAGTGTTCAAACTGCTTTGAAAAATTTAATAAATCTCGATTGACCAGTGTAAATTATATTTCATATGTCATAACTGTCAATCGTACATGTTTCTGAATTTTACAATTTAGCTTGACCGTTTAGTTCACTGTGTATAAATGATATTCAATAGTTACCTGATATCCGTCCACTATTTGCTGGTCTTGAGATAGTAGGTACATTACTAAACGCATTTTGAAAGTCGCATTCTTTATGACAATCCTTAGAACTATTTCCTGTACATCCTGGAAAAATAAACAAAAAAAAATATTAAATTAAACATATTTAGACACTTTTTGACTTATTAGAAGCTGTAAGTCTTAACACAACTAAGTTCCGATGACTCAAATTAGAATACGATAAAGAATACACTACCATCGTGACATCCAAGTTGGCTAAAAAATAAGCTGTTGTGTAGTTTTGTGTAATTGGTTATGCAATACGGAGGATGCTTATATATATGAACGTAAATCTAAATAATTAAATGATACATAAATAACATAAAATATTTTTATTATTATATGTTATTATTATAATTTTACCCGTTCTTGAATTCCATTATTATTAATAAACGTGCGAACAAATTCGCAGCCACGTTTGCCTTCAGTTCCAAGTGAAATACTTAGTATTAGGCTCTTACAGAACAATGCTCTGTGATTCTTACTAGACGGATCCAAGATTGATGGAGATCTGCTAGATTTGTGTTCATAAATACAAATAAACTGCATTTACTATGCATGACAGCCGTCGACAACTCCGTTCATAAAAGCAAACCGACAGTGGAACTGCGATCAAGTTGGCAGTGATTTTTGTTATGTTGCAGGATTGCAGGGAAAACGGAAGGTGGAGTTCTGCATGAGAAAATGGTTCTTAAAATCATCATCTGCAAATTGTCTTATTACTTTAAGGAAATGTCTTTTCTTGGATGATGTCTTGACTTCCAATTCTTATTATTTAAAAGCTTCGCCCTTTTCTTTCGTATTTTGTGCACAATATTTTGTTTAGTGCCAATCAACCATTTTTTGTATTGCCTATTTATGTTACATTTGTGAATACTTTTTTGACAATGCTGACCTGCTGAAAACATGCGGCAGTATTTGTATTCATAAATGTATCAAGAAAATATTTTGTGCAGTGCAGGTGCAACAATGTTGCAATTATGAACTCAACCAAGACAATGATTGGTATGGAATTATGGCGATCAAAAGTGTGTACAATTAGGCATCAAGACACAGCTCGGGTCCATGTTGTAGAGAAAGGAGAAGCATCTTAACTGTGCATACCAAATAAGGCTTTATAAATTGATGAACATTTCTGGCGAGACCAATATTTCGAATGATTTTATATAGTTGAGAGATTTTGCTAGCTCGTCGTCCTAGGGATGTCTTGAGAGTTTGAAACTACCAGAGCCAAATCAATTTTTTCGTTTTTTGTCTTCTGTAGTGCTCGGTTTCTTCGATATAAGAGCCACACATGGAACATTAGTGATTATTAAGGGTTTTCTTGAAAGACAACATTGTTGTCTGAGTTATAAAAACATAGACGGATTTTGCCCCTATGCGACAAACAATTTTTCACGGTCCCACCTCTTCTTTGTTCAAACTTCGCCGTTCGAAGTCAGTATACAATTCTCCACTAATGACAGAACAGTAGCACGTACTACACGAGTGGTTGTTTGTAGAATATATGTCCTTCGAGTTCATAGCTATGGAAGCCCACCTTGGCCCTATTGGAACACACATTTCTTCTTTTTAAATTCGGCAGTGGTAGCGATCAGCGAATAGGTATTTATTAACTTACGAAAAGAACTAGAACTTTTTACCAGGCTTTTTGCTTTAATTATTTTATTGTTTAATTGTACCAGCATTAACTACGTGTCGCAGAAATTCTATTTCTCTTTTGAAGAAGGCGCATTTTCGAAGATTGAGGGTTAGCATCTGTTATGCCTGATTTCACAGTGCGAGATTAAGTGTCGATCAATCGCTACGCTCAGAATCAATAGAAATTTTATTTTCACATTGGACGTTAAGTGATGGATTCCACTTAAATAGTAGTTTAACTTAAGCCACCGATTGCCATGGCTTAAGTGTCAATTCAGGGAGTACGTAATTGCCATTATTGTATTAAAATAATTTCAACCCCAAAATACATAGAGAAAACCCGCATAAGCAACCAAATATTTAGTCTGGCAATGCTGTTGAAAGCAAATGTCAAGATAGAAGTGGTACATGGTGGAAGGAATATAAGGTGTGCTGGACAGCTTGTCAAAACCGCCATGTTTTTTGCTTTGGACGTCCCTCAAAGTCCTCTTTTGACACTGGACAGATATGTTGCTTAAGCTTGCATCACAATTAAATTTCGTATATTAAAAAATTAAGAGTGGAAAACAGGAATTATTTCCAAATTGATGTAAGAAGAAATGACTGAATCCATTTATAATTGGTATTATATAGGAAAATTCAACAATGTGCTGTAAAAGGTTGCATAAACCATAATGAGTAGTTGAAATGTTGAAAAGTAATCCGTTTCGTTTCTTTTACTGTGTGAAAAATGTTTGTTTGTTTCCGCCTTCAAGTTTCTGTTGACTTACAAATTCCCCCGTTGACGTCACGCAGGGTATTAATAGATCTGACCAGCACACCTTATATTCCTTTTTTTAATTCATTTTTATTTTAACAATTCATAAACAACTTACATACTAGACAAATATATATACATAATTACTATTTGTAACTTAATGGCCCTCGTCGGGCGCTCTAAGCTAAACTTAATCTTAAAATATGTCTTTCGACTTAACCTAACAACGAATATTAACTTCAGAAATGTATAATAAGAAAAAGTGACCTAAAGGTCAATGAGGACAAAAAGAAATATATGCTGACGACCAAAAAAACATTCCGTCACACACCACCTTGGACAAAATTTCACGATCGACAGCTGCAATTTCGAGGTAGTAAAGGAGTTTGTCTGCCTCGGGGCAACCATGAACTCCACAAACGACATCACAGTGCAGATCCGTCGTACAATCGCCCTTGGCAACCGGTGCTACTTCGGTTTGTCAATGCAATTGGGCTCAAAACTCCTGACTCGAAGGACCAAAATCAAACGACATCACAGAAATCATGCTCTACAAAACTCTTATTTTGCCAGTCCTGCTTTATGGAGCCGATAGCTGGACGCTAAGCAAAACTGCAGAGCAGATTCTTGGTACCTTCGAAAAAAAAATTCTACGTCGGATATATGGTCCCGTCTGTGAGGAAGGCGAATGGAGGCGATTGCACTGGCTCGGCCACATCGAGCGCATTGACAACAATGCTCCAGCAAAGAGGATCTTTGAATTCGAGCCTACTGGTTCGAGAAGGAGAGGAAGGCCGAATCTCCGGTATAAACACCAAGTAATCGCGGATGTAAGACAGCTTGGTCTTGATGACTGGAAGCTGTGTGCCCAGGACCGTCAACGATGGAAGGCAGCAATTGCTCAGGCTCGGACCATCCATGGGTCGCCGGCCTGATAATTAAAGTAAGTTAGTAAAAAAAAAATGTATTATCTGAACGGATTTGTGTTAAACTTATACACTAACTTATATTCTACCTTAAAATAAAACTACACTTAAAAATACATTTATTATCTAAACTACATATATATACATCCCCATACGTAAATGCATATAGCCATATTCAAATGAGTATGTACATATATGTAACTATATACATTAGATATACGTCCATATAGTATATTTTTTTTCTTTTTTTTTATTATTATTTATATTTCTACCCTTAGCTATATAAGTCGGCCATAGTTTACAGCTTATAGACATGCATCCAATCCGCTGCAATAAAGGGGCCGACTACTTCCCATGAGGAGATCTGAACTACCCTTTCTACCCGGGGTCTAACGGATTCGACGATGGAGTTCTCTCGCTTCCCAACTACCAGAACATTTGCTGTTGCTTAGCAACATCCCTAATATCCCGCCTTGATACCGCCGTACTGAAGCGGAGGAGACCCTCCTCAGCTCGTTGTGCGACGGACCGGTCGTGGTTGAGTCGTCCAGCCACAGTTAAACGGACTATTTGGTAGATGAGCGGTACCGCGTTTATGTCTTGTATCAGTCCGTACTTGTCTAGACGGAGAAATGCATCTGGGTTGACGAAGCCACTGCGACGTACCCTTTCGTGGTATTATGAATTGGGGTAGTAAGCCTCCGAGATCAGGTTATTGACTGAGTTCATCGCTCTGGCACTATGACCTCGAATCATCTTTACTAGGAAATTGTCAACTCGTACTCGTACCCTGTTGTAAAAGACCTTGTTGGAGTAGTGTGTACTATATAGGCGAAGGAAAGTTCCAAGACAAGCACTCTCAAACACCCGAATCTTTTCCATCAAGCTTGCACTCACGTTGAACCACACGGGACAGCCATAGGTGAGCATTGGCCGGATGAGGGCCATGTAGCAGATTACCTTCACCCTCGAGTTGGCTGTTGTAAAACAGTCTCTTTGTAAGAGCGAAAGCGCCTCGGGCTCGGGCTAGAGCAGCATCTATATGTTTGTTAAAATATAGATATTGATTCCTTCCACCATGGAAGTGCTAGTTCTTTCCTGAAAGATATTAAATAAATAAATTAAAATGGAAGTGATGGGTTCGGATGAGGAAAATACGAGTTACGAAGATAACTACTACACTATTGGAGAAGATAACTACTACATATTGAGAGAAAGCGTTATTCGCGCGCGAACAGATCATTTCAACTTCTGGGGCGATGTTGACTTTTACAAAAGAATCCGAACGTGCAAAATGTCAGCTTTTCGTATATTGGAGGAAAGTCGCCCAAATATTGATGAAAAACATACTTCGTCTGACAGTTTGATTACTACAATTTTGCACAAATGGTTCACAATGACACTCAATCCATGGCTTTCCTAAACGACCCTAAAATATTGAGTGTGAAAATGATATATTCTTGAGTGAAGTTTAAGTTCTTGAGTGAAGTTTGTGTTCTCAAGATTGTTTTGAATTTTTTTATCCCTTCAAAAGTTTCGAACAGAATTACTACATTGTCCATATAAAAAATGATTTTGGTTGGTCTCAATCGGACGACGGTGTTCATCAACTTTTGAAAAATGAAAGGAGCATTAACAAGTTCGTAAGGCCTTGATGTAAATTCGTCTCTATTACTATTAGTTGCCGTTCCAATTCTACAATGGCGAATGGCACGGTATGTCTCGAAGAGTTCGTGTCGGAGACTGAACCGAGCCCTGATGAACATTAGCGGTATTTTGGTGGATAACAGACTCCCAAAAAAACCATAAAATATCTTGTATTTAACGGTTCCATAAGTATTTTCCAATCCATTGAAGAAGATATTCATCCATACCATAGGCTTCATTACAAACAATGTTTTAGAAATATGAATTGATTCGCACTTACATTATGCGAAGATTGGTTCCACTTTTCTATGAGATATACCATTAGATCATTTTTTGTGGAAACCATACATACTACTTATAATCTGACAAATTATTAACAATGCGAATTATCAAGTAGAAGATGAGGCAGGAATTTTTAATGAAATATGGCATAATAGTTTTTTTTAACTTAGCGACAATGTGCCACTTTTTGTCTGGACTTTTGCTCATAAGACAATGGTGAAGTCGCGAATGCGGAAAGTCATTATTTTTTATATATGTCATATTAGCTTGCAAATGCAATTTCCTTTCGACTGTCATACTTCATCAACGACTTGAGTAAGCTGAACCATATCAGTAAAATTCAAAATAATCGCTACGTCGCGAGCCTGATTGGTTCAATAGACAGAAGATAATTCGATTCATTCTGCATCTGTCCGTCGCAGTTTGCCAATTGAAGGTATCTCACCTATAAATTCATGAAAAACCAACAAAAACTAAATCCAATGAATAAAATAAAGTCACACATAACATTTTATATAATTGAATATCGTACATTCATCAAGTGGTGGTCGCAACAGCAAATGATGATTTGGTGTGAAGATGTTTGCTATGTTATCAGTTAAACAAAATTGTAAAGTTTGGCAGACTTATTCATTGAAATTTCAAAAATGGTTTTCCTTGATTTTTTTGTAAGGATCTTCGAAACAATCTTCTTTTCCCAGTCCAACAACCGCAGTAAAAAAAAGGCCTTTTCAAGTTTTTAAGTAAGTTTTTTATGGGTCTACTGTAAAAGGGAATAAAAGAGTAAGGAAGAATTAAGGAGACGCAAAATGGCATAGCTACAAAACAAAGTTAATAATATACTTTAGGAGATCTTCTATTTCTGAGTAATGCGACATTATTCACTGCTCCAAGGTTAATGTATGTTTGGATTTAAGAATACGGTGGTTATTTTTTCTGTTTTGGTACTGAAGTAATTCTAATTATGAACAGGAATAAAGTAGTAAAGAGACAGCCGACTTCTGACATATTTTTTTTATGACTTTTTCACCGGCACGGAACCTTCCCCTTCAAAATACCTAGGTGAATTATTCGTCACGGCAACCACAAATATCGTGCAATGCGTAAGCTAAATATAATATAACTCAATGCATATTCTAAGATTCAAATCAGATTTCAAATTCATCTTACCGCGAAAAGTAGGGGAAAAGTCACAGAGATTTTATGGTTGAGCAGTGTTCACGAATTGCAATCGTAAGCAATATTTTAATAAGTTTAGAGTCAATTAATGTAAAATATTATCGTCGCTTATTTTTGATTTCCTACATATAACAGGGTAGAGAATCCTAATCGTTGCATTAACATTTTTGATTATCTCTTGGACGATTCTTCCTTAATTAGCAATTATTTTTCAATCATAATTATCAATTGCTCTGATGAATTGTTATCGAAAGTGTGAAATTCGTACATTTCAAGTATATTAGGGATGCAATTGGAAAATGATTCCCGAGGCTTCGATTAATCCTATCCGCAGTCATTCCACAGTTTTCTATAATCGGCGTGATTATCTTGAAGAGAGTTTTTCGGAATCTCCGCAGTTCTACTTATCGGAAGCAAATCAAATCCTAGAAGGACTACTACAACATGATTGAATAACGTTTTATGCTACTTAAGCCTCCATGAAAAATATGTTAATTACTTAATTTTCTATCCATTGGTACTTTCAGTGCCAAGTATTCTTGGTAATTACTAAACAACCGTGTTGTTTGCTTTTCTAAGAATAAAAGTAAATTATTTTTGTTCATTTCAAATATAAAACTTAAATTCTGTTGTACAAACTTTTTTTTCTTCTTTGAAATCAGGAACCAATTCGATTCGGATTGAAAACGATACAAAATCAATGGAGTGCGGATGAGTTACGTTTTCCATAATAGCGTTCATACTGTGTACCCTACTTTACCGACGTACTTTCACTTTCTCGATTGCGTTTTCAATAATAGAAACAAACGGTTGAGAAAATATTACCTCCGCCGTCTTCCATAATCGGTATGATTAATTTTTAACAATATACCTGTGGTCACTCCTTTTTTGTTCAGGTTTATTTTCTAGGCATCGAATCATTGTCTAAAATATGAAATATAACGCAACTCACATACATATACAAAATTTGTATTTTATTTCTTTTGTTATATTCATTAATAGAACAATTACAACATATTTAACTGTTGTCAAATTGTAAGTAAACCTTAAGAAATTGTCTGTTATTATTCGTAATATATCAAACAATTTATTTACGGGCTAAACATAACCTGTTGGCCTGCTACGATATATGCAAACATACAATCTAATCGTAAAAATTGATAAACTTTCTGGTAAGATTTTATATTTAAAATAAAATTTTGCATTTTTACTTTTTTGAGGGCAGGATTTCAGGAATGGGCCGCCATTTTCGTGAGGTACTGATTTCTCAGACAAGTGTGCTTAAATATGAGACAATAGGTGTTTTTTATTATGCCCACTAATTCGGATTAGATCTTTGGTAGCATGTATTACAACAACAATAACCTGAATTCTGCTCTCGATGAGGATTACATTTCAAGATCCCGATAGCTAACTTCTCTATTCCTCACAAGATGCCAAGTTCAATCGTGACTTTTGGTATACTGCTAACTGTCATTCTTGACTGCAAACAAGTCTTATGTGCAGCATTACCAGATAGGTGTGTGAAATATACATGCCGAATATCGAAACCGGTACAGTAGTTCAAAATAAATCCTATTACGGAATACGGAACTCATCCGCAATTCATATATTTTGTAACGTTTTTAATCAGATTCAAATTGATTGCGGACTTCAAAGAAAAAAAGATGAATTGGTGCAGCAGGAAGTAAGTTCTAGATTTGGAATGAACAAAAATAATTTACTTTTATTTGTAGAAAACAAGCAACACGATTTCGGTTCGAGGCAATGCGTAGTGCAATGAGAAAAATTCGGACATTTCTAAAAACTTCAGAAAAAAGGACCCTGAATTCGTTCAAAGTTTGGAGCCTCCAATTAATAATATAGCCTAGTGGAAAGAGAGAGTCCTTACGTTCTATAAAATAAATAAATTCTTGAAATAGCAGAAATCAGCCTTGCGAAAAGAACTGGCACACAACAATCGGGAAAAAACGGGTTACTGGTGGCGGTGAAAACAGAGACATTGCCAAGTGGCGTGACGGCTTTAATGGATTTAGTGTTGCGCTCTCATAATGAAGGTACAAAATATTTTTTTTCGTACGTACATACATACATTTTCGCCATACTTTAGATGAACCATCGCGGCCGAAAATGTTGTATTTCTTTCATCAGTGAATAACACTTTCTTCCAAAAAGACAAATCATTGTCTTTGTGTAAATTTGCAAAATCCATTCGTTTCTTCCCGTTGGCCGCACTTCCTTGGTGTTCACGCAAAATAACCATGTCTATTTAGGGTTCTTTGGATCGTCCGCGTGCTGCAGGTATCCGAGTCTTGGTTTTTTTATGATGGTACAATTCGTTTTTGGCTCTTTGCGAACAGTGTTGATAATGACAATTTCATCTCTTGCGGTTAATTTCTTTAACTCAACACTTCATGTATTTTTATAGGTTTCTATAATATACTTAATGGTTGATTTACTTTAAACAACGCATTTAGCAATTTCTACCAATAATTTCTTATCATTCAAGTACAAATTTACTACCACTTGTCGAAAATCTACCGTGGTTTTCTTTTTTGCGCTGACATGATCACTTTTTGGAGCAAAAGAAGTTTATACACTAAACACTGATTCAAGAATATCATGATTCTTGTGCAAGATAAATAATTAATATAAATAATAAATAAATTTAACTAAATAATTATAAGGAAAAACGGAAAAATTTAACGGAAACAAGTAGCGTACGATAAATTATGTCGTTTGTTTACTCCATTTTTTTTATTAATTCTTATGACTTTTTGGAGTGATCAAATAGAAAGCAAAGGTATATATGGGTGATAAAATGCAATTAGCCATTGAGATTAGAAATGCAAAAAAAGAAAACATCCATCCACATTTATAGAAAATATTTGAACTTTATCTGTCGTACGATGAATCATGTCGGCCTGTGTACATATATGTAATAGGAGCAATTTATCGATCATTTCAGAGAATGATCCAAATTTCCGGAATATATTGAAGGACGGAGCACCGACATTAGTCCAAGGAAAGCGCCAAAGCTCCAGAGGTAAATACATATACAGGATCAACTGTGTACTAAAGTCTCTGAAGTTTTGGAGAGAAGTGGTGAACAATCAGAAGATATAAATGGAAGCCTAAAAAATGTATGAATCCTTGGATCTGTTGATATAATACCATAAACAGAGTAATTTAACCGAGAAGCGACTGTTAGCAGAAAAACTGCAATTAAAATAACTTATTTTGTAGCAAATTAAATCAAAACAGTAATTTAGTAATAATGTACATATGTATTTGCCATGGAGGCTTAATGTAAAGTTTTTTCAAATCACATTGAAATACAATATATACACATAAACGGTGTTTTTTTAGAGGTATAGAACTTTGAAATGGAATTTGCTTTATTCGAAAGATAATCTTCTGGCATTATAATTTAAATATGATTTCTGGTATATGACCGCTACGACTGGCTCGAACGTAGTCTAATCTGGAATTCCAATTTTCGACGATTTTTTCCAACGTTTGTGGTCGTATATCGGCAATAATGCGGTGAATGTTATCCTCCAAGTGGTCTATCGTTTCGGGCTTACCGGCGTAGACTACAATTTCACATATCCACACAGAAAATTAAGCGGCGTTAAATCGCACGATCTTCGAGGCTAATTCACGGGTCCGTAACGTGAACTATGCTGTTACCAAACGTTTCTTTCAATAAATCAATTGTGGCACAAGCTATGTGACATGTTGCGCCATCTTGTTGAAACCACAGCTCGTGCACATAATGGTTGTTCAATTCATGAATAAAAAAGTCAGTAATCATCGCTAGCGGTTACCATTGACTGTAACTAATAAAGCACACCAAACATTTAGATTTTGTGAATGTAACGGTGTCTCAACATACACTTGACGATTATTATCACTCCAAATACTGCAGTTTTTTTATTGACGTATCCATTCAACCAAAATTGAGCTTCATCGCTAAAGAAAATTTGAAAACAAATGCGCGATACGTATTCCGAACAGAACCATGATTTTCAAAATAAATTTGCACAATTTGGAAGCGTTGTTCAGGCGTCAGTCTACTCATGTTGAATTGCCAAACCAAACTAAAAATAAATCACTGACAGCTGACAAAATGGCCGCCAGTTAAAATAGTATTGTCAACTTAAAGTTCTATGCCTCTAAAAAAAACATTCTTTACATAACTATAATATTTTTTTGGCTAATAAGAAAATTTCTAACAGTTTCGGATTTGATTTGCTTCTGATAAGTAAAACTGTGGGGATTCCGAAAAACTCTCTTGATCTTCACTTATTTCTTCTGGTATTTGTACGTCTTAATCAATCACATTGTAATGAATGCGTATGTTGTGCATTGCAGCCCTAACATTAATAATCTGTATAGCCTTCTTTGGAGAATAATGAAGCTGTCTATTTTTAGAGTGACGACGCGAGTTACACAATTGCAAGTCAGCAAACTTGCTGACGGCACATTTGTGTTGCTTCGCAACCAATAACAAAAGTGTCAATTGCATTCCGGTGCCAATGGTGCAGTCTGAAAGCCATCGGAAACGGAATGCGTTGACCCTATCACTTTTAAGCATTAAGCAATATGTTTCAATAAAGAAAATTGTCAGTCTTTATCCAGACGACACAAAATGCAGTATTATTTTATTTTCTTTTCGTTAATAAATATAACTCACGCACTTTACCATTTGCTCCTGGATGATTGTCTGCAACTCGCCCTAACTTTCATTTAGTAGATGGTAATCTCTCATTCATTTCAAAGCGCTGACATGCGAACTATGCAGGCACAAGCGCATGCACTTAGCCTCTGTCTTTGAACTCGTACTTTCACCTCCCCGTGGTGAAATCCGGGAGCTTAATGCCATCGACAGACTCCGGCCAGCAGAAGCTGGAGTCGAGACAGCGGTGGATGAGCCCTTTCTTAGGGCCAACGACGGCGCTCACAGTCTGGAAGAGGCTGCCGACACCGGATACAGTCGGGCCCTTCGCCGAAGGTTAAGAGAAAAGGCCTCGGATACGGACGGAATTCATGTTGACAACCCCAGCAAGCGAAACAAGGACAAGAATTTTCGGTTCTGCACGTGGAATGTTAGGTCCCTTAGTAGAACACGTGTAGCCGAAGAACTCGCGGAAGCCCTGGACTGTTACAAAGCGAACATTACCGCAATCCAGGAAGTACGGTGGAATGGGAAGGGCAAACAGAGATTGGGTGTGGATTTGTTGTTCGAGGCAGACTTAGGCAAAAGTCTTAGGCTTTGTTTGTAAAAGTGCAAGTCTCATAACAATCTGCATAAAAGCTAAATTCGGGAACATTAAACTGTTTTGCGCCCACGTCTCGACAGAGGATAATGATGACAACAGCAAGGATCACTTCTATGACATATGATCAATGCCGAGATCGTTCCAGGAGATTTCAACGCAAAGCTGGGCAAGGAAAACATATCTCCCATACCTCAACAATCGACGTCAGGCACACCTCCAACATACTTAATGTCGGAACGTTCCGAGGAGCCAACATCGACTCGGACCATTTCCTTGTTGTAGTCAAGGTAAGAGATCAGCGGAGTCATAAAAGGATACCACGGTTTGACGTCGGAAAGCTATATTCGCAACGGACTACTAGGATCTTTGAGGATCGAGTCTCCCGGAATCTCTCTCTAAGTTCGTCTCCGCCTACGTAAACAATCGAAGAAGATTGGAGGCGTTGTAAAGAAGCCATCAAAGAAGCTGTTCTACGACACCACCTAGGAAAAACCCATGGTTTGACAACGAATGCAGGCTGGAACATGCAGCGAAGCTGGAAGCCTACAAGAGAACAACGGGAGCTGTTCGTGAACTCAATGAACAGAGACGAAGTGAATAAATGGGGAAAACTTATAGTAGAGTCGCAGTCGATACTGACAATCTGGAAAGATCACTTCTGTAGACTGTTAAACAGCGAATACCGCTGTTAGGCAGAATGTTCAACTCAATCTGAACGATAATCAACGAGAATTCCGTCCCCCCGACCTAGACGATGTCAAGATAGCAATATCAAGACTGATGTCTAGCAAAGCTGCCGGTGCGGATGGTCGGTCAGCTAAAATCTTTAAGGCAGCTGGAGATGATATTGTCGGGCGCATGCGCCATCTCATCTGTAAGATATGGCCGGAGGAAAGCATGCTCGACGAATGGCATCTCAGTATTGTTTGCCCGATACTCAAGAAAGGATACCCCCCTTTGAATGCGCCAACTATAGAGGGATGACATCGCATACAAGATCCTTTCTGGCCGCCTGGTAGGTCCAAATCTTCACACTACGGTAGATCCTGGAAAAAAACCCAAGAAGTTCAGATCGACACCCACCACCTATTCGTTGATTTCAAGGCCGGGTGTATAGAGACGAACTATACAACGCCTAGTCCAGTTTTGACATTCCTGCCAAACTCGTCAGGTTGAGCATGATGACGATGGATAATTCTCGCTGCTCCATCAAGGTTCGTTACGTACTCACCGAGACCTTTAATGTCAAGAAAGGTTTTAGACAAAAATAAGTATAAGCCGTCCTCAAGAAAGAAGAATCTCTCATCGCGGAGCCTATCTTCAACTTGGGGCCGGAACATATCCATTTTGAACTTTGCTGTAGTTGTGCCTAATATTCAGAAGTTCACCTTCGCAAAAAAAAACTGTCTTCGACTGGATATTAGTAGCTTAACAAGATTTCCTTAAAATCAACTATGTCAAGTTCTGGAATCGTTTTCTAGAGTTTCCCAAGAAAGTCGGTCGGAAAATGCACAAAGAGATCTATTGTTTACACATGTTTCTATCTCGGCCAGCAACGTTGAATTCAGCTAGAAGACAAGTAAGTGATCTCTCTATGTATGGCGCAAGTGGTTCTTGACACGTTTCCCATATGAGGTGATGCCGGTGGATTAAAGTACCACGCGGTCTGCTAAATACGTTACTAGCACTTTCTGCAACATTGGCTGCAGGTGATCAGGGTAATTTTCGCGGATCCTGGGAGATCATTCACACCCATACGATGAAAGCCTCGTCCAACTCGAACAGCTGCAAATATTTACTTGTTGGGAAAGACGGACAACTAGTGCTACCGCGTACTCTGGGAGGTTGGGCAGCATCTTGAAAATTTTACAGATATCTTAAAATGTAAGTGGTGAAACGATTCAACCCCCTTTTGGGGATAGTTGTCGTGTATTCACAACAAACACTGCTTCTGTATGCTGATCGAAGTAACTGATGAATATATCCTGCTGGGATCATGATGATTCGTTCTGTGCCAATCAGGGAGAACCGCTCCACCAGAGAGGAGAACCAAAAAATCTGGTAACACACCTCGCGTGGCACAGTCACCTGGGTTTTGCGCCGACTGCACATGAAACCAATTTGTAGTAGGAATAGATTGTTGGATTTGAGAAACACGATTGCTCCAGGATGTTGTCGTATCCAAGCGAGTGCTATAGTCGAGTCAGTTCATCCGAAAACCCTTCGAAGGAGTTCCACGTGCTGGATGATTTGGTTTTATATGGCAGCGCCACATAGCAATAAGCGTGGTAGCGATAACGTCGACATCTTGACAGGGTCAACTCTTTTGTTGGCAGTAAGAAACTATTTGGACATATATGGTAGTGGTAAGCGGTTGGCGATGCGTCATGTACGTCAAAGCCATGTAGGTCAATTTTGTCATTAGTAATTTCGGTCAACCACATGCGTCTTCCACTTCGCCTTGTGCTAGACAAAGTCTAAATATAAGTCTTGTTCAGCTTTATCACACTACTTACTTTTCAGGCCGGCGACCCATGAAGGATCCGAGCCTGAGCAATTGCTGCCTTCCATCGTTGACGGTCCTGGGCACGCTGCTTCCAGTCATCAAGATCAAGCTGTCTTGCATCCGCGATTACTTGGTCTTTATACCGGAGATTCGGTCTTCCTCTCCTTCTCGAACCAGTATGCTCGGATTCAAAGACCCTCTTTGCTGAAGCATTGTTGTCCATGCGCTTGATGTGGCCGAGCCAGTGCAGTCGCCCCCATTAGCCTTCCTCGCAGACGGGACCATATATCCGTCGTAGAACTTTTCTTTCGAAGGTACCAAGAATCAGATCTGCAGTTTTGCTTAGCGTCCAGCTATCGGCTCCATAAAGCAGGACTGGCAAAATAAAAGTTTTGTAGAGCATGATTTTGGTCCTTCGAGTCAGGAGTTTTGACCCCAATTGCATTGACAAACCGAAGTAGTACCGGTTGCCAAGGGCGATTCTACGACGGATCTCCACTGAAATTTAGTCCAAGGTGGCGTGTGACGGAACGTTTTTTGGTCGACAGCATATATTTTGTTTTGTCCTCATTGACCTTGAGACCAGTTCGTTTCGCCTGTTCTTCAATCGCCGTAAAAGCCTCCACTACGGCACGTTGAGAACACGCGACGATGTCGATGTCATCTGCGTAACCCCAACAGTTGGACCGACTTATAGAAGATAGTGCCTTCCGTTTTTACAGTTGCCCTCCGCACTATCTTCTCCAGTACCAGATTGAAGAAGTCACACGACAGCGTATCCCCTTGCCGAAATCCAGTGCAAGTTTCAAACGGCTCAGAAATCCTTGAGCCTAACTGCACGGTGCATCGCATATGTGTTAGCGTGGTGCGACACAACCGAATCAGTCTTACCGGGATCCCGAATTCAGCTATCGCATCGAATAGCTCCTTGCGATGAATGCTGTCGTATACGGCTTTGAAATCGATTTGAAACTCACTGGTCTCCTCCAGGATTTGTCTTAGTGTGAAGATTTGGTCTATAGTCGATTTTCCGGGCCGAAAGCCGCACTGGTACGTGCCGATTAGTGCGGTGCAAAACGGCTTTAGACGTTCACACAGTACGTTGGACAGGATCTTGTAGGCGACGTTGAGCAGAGATATACCTCTATAGTTGTTGCAAGAGGCAAGATCGCCTTTTTTGTGGATGGGGCATATGGAGCTGATATTCCAGTCGTCGGGCATGCTTTCGTCTTCCCAAATTTTACAGATGATCTGGTGCATGCTCCCCACCAGAACATCGCCACCGGCCTGAAAGAGCTCTGATGGTAGGCCATCAGAGCCTGCGGCTTTGTTGTTATTCAGTCTTTTAATGGCTGTTCCGACTTCTTCAAAGCTAGGTGGGAGGACTACTTCATCGACTGGAGTTGGGATTTCCTGATTCCCTATCACTTTCTTCTGGTCAGACCCATTAAGCAGTTGTTGGAAGTCCTGCTTAAACACATCCACTATTCCCTGTGGGTCAGTAACAAGGCTACCCTCACGATTTCGAAGAGCCCGGGTGCCTTTCCTAAAGCCTGAAGCCAAAAGCCTTTGCTTTATTTTTGTCTATCCCTAGACTCTTCGATGTCCTTGAGCTGGGAGGTTGCGAGAGACCTTTTCTTCAGGCGTAGAAGCTTCTTTTCCTCCCGTCTTCTAGCCCGGTACCCCTCTTGCGCTGCTCTAGTTTTCCGTTGCAGCGCTTTTTGGTATGCCTCGTCGGTTGCACGTTTCTTCTGCTCACACTCGCCATCATACCACGGGTTTCTTGTCGGCGGTGGTAGGTATCCTATGGTGTTTTCCGCTACCTCTTTGATGGCCGAGCGGCAATGCAACCACATTTCGTTGGCGTTGGTGTTTGACGTAGACATACCGGAGAGTCTCTCGCTTAAGTGCTCATCGTAGGCTCTGGCAATCTCCGTTGTGCTTAGGCGTCCAATGTCATAACTCCTCTTTGTTGGCTGGTGCAGCTTTCTGACATTGGACCGTCGGGCTCTGAATCGTGCTGCCACGAGGAAATGGTCAGAGTCGACGTTTGCCCCTCTGAATGTTCGTACATCCAGGATATTTGACGCATGTCTTGCGTCAATGAGCACATGGTCAATTTGGTTGGCGGTTCGACCGTCCGGAGATCGCCAGGTTGCTGTGTGGATTCTTTTGCGAGGGAATCTTGTGCTACCTATGAACATATTAAGTCCTGTCGCAAAGTCAGCGGACGCTTTATCATAGCTTTCGGCTTTTCTGCTAGCTGCCAGAATACGTTTCGTAGAACTTCTAGAACTATTACGTTTCGTTAAAATGTTTTTTGACATGATGAATTTATTAAGAGATTTTTGATAAAATGCAGAATGTGCAAACGATTGAATTTATAAATAGCTAGCGCGAACATTGACTCGAAGGACTCCATCCGTGTAGCCTTCTTTCTTCACGATGGTCATTATCCCTATCCCCATTAATCTTCCACCCTGCTGCTTAATTGTTATTTTAACCTGATGTCTTGTGTCCGACACAATACTGGCTCCAGTAAAAGAGGTAAAATATCTAGGAGTCATCTTAGACAGCAAACTCATCTGGAAAGACACACAGAAGAGATCGCCAGGAAGGCGACGCGTGCTTTAATGGTTTGTAGAAGATTAGCGGACAAATCCTAGGGTTGCAGTTCAAGTATGCTAAGATGGATGTACATAAGTATTGTTAGACCAACAATCACATACGGTGCAATAGCATAGTTCAGAAGAACCAACCGGATCAGAGCAAGAGAGACACTCAACTAAGTTCAAAGGTTGGCATGCATCTGTATTACAGGGGCCATGAGAACTTGCCCAAATGCCGCCATGGAGGTGCTACTGAAGTTGACTACATTGCATCTGATGGTCGTAGAATGTGCAAATAAAACAATCATGAGAATGGCAAAAGTAGAGATAGGAAGAGACAAGTGCTTTACATCGAGACAATTCGATGCACTAGTCAAAAAGCTACCGCTCCTGGCCATTCCGAAGGAAGACGTAATTAGGAAATTCAATTTCCAAAAGGAGTTTACCATTAAGCTCAGCACCAAAAAATACTGGAGCAATGAATCCACAGTCCACAGACTGAGCAGCAATACGGTAAATGGTATACGGATGGATCAAGAACTGATGAAGGAACAGGAACGGGAGCATTTGGACCCCAGACAAAGTACTACGAACCCATGGGCAAATGCACCAGTATCAAATCCAGCCACCAAATTCAGGCTCGTGTAGGAACAAAAGCTTAAGAAGCTCAGTAGGAGTAACAGAGTAAAACTCTGTTGGATACCTATCGATACAGGGATAGAAGGCAATGAAATGGCCGACTCCCTCGCTAGGAAAGTAGCATCCATTTTATAGGCCCCCAACCATTTTGCGCTGTAGGAGATCATGTCCTCAGAGTAGAGTTCAGGGAACAAAAAAAAGGAGCCGGGCAGATACATGGAACAACGCTCATGAAGCAGGCCAAGAATCTCTTGGGTCAACATAACCGGAAGAGGTTTGAGGCATCTATTATCCGTATCCTAACAGGGCACCGTAAACTCAGCAACACCTTACAAAATTCGAGAACATAAACTGGGATTTTGTGAGGCGCTTGCCCACAAAAGACAATAAAATCTGGGAAAATACCTAATACCAGGGGAAGAATTGAAGTCTCTGGAACCAGTTCTCATTCTCAGATTCCTAAAGGAAACTGGCTTAGAGAGAATACATTAGGATGAATCTCTTCCATCTTCGCTTAATAGGAGCAAATAACCCTCAATACAACTATGAAAAGAGCTGCATGGGAGGGGAGCTCTTAAGAAAGCAATGGTATGAATAGAGGGTACAATTGATATAAAGGCCGCGGTGCAATTTACCCTAAACAACAAAAAAAACAGCCTTAAGCATCTTGGGATCTGATGATATCAGCATTGCCGACGAGGATCATTCCTATCTGATGGAAAAGGAATGATCCTCGTCGGCAATGCTGATTTCATCAGATCCCAAGATGCTTAAGGCTGATTTTTTTTTGTTGTTAGCATTTAATTATAGCAATATTGAAATGAAGTGTATCATCATCATACGATTTCGTTCGTCTGATGGTCGATTAAACAAAGTGTGTACGAGTGCCCTCTGAGTTCCTTGGTCTTTCCCCGTAGATTCAATCGCCATACCCAAGCAAGCGTTCCGCCTACTTGATTGTATGTCACTAATGTCTCGTTTCCAATTAAGCCAAGTTTTTCACAGTTTTCTTGGCTAAACAAAAAACAAAAACAGAATGAAAAAAAAAACATAGACTAAGCCGAAAGGCAAACTTAAATGATATATCAGAATAGCTTAGAGCACCCGTATAGGGTCAGTAGGTTAGATGTAAGAACAATTGTTAAGATAGTTAAGCTAGTTTTAAGTATTTTTGTCTAGCACGTAAGTAAATGAATTAAAAATAAAACAAAAATGAAAAAAAAATGTCTCGTTTCCGAGTTTATCCGAGAGTAACCTTGAGTGAAACATTATCGTCCGAATGACACCACAATCAGACCAAGGAACTTCGTTTCAGTTTGTATTCGTAGTTTAATTTTGTCTGTTAATACCCGGATTTCGACCAGAGATGAGAGCAGCTACAAACATGGCGTATATAGAAAACGGATCCAGTCGTTTAAAAATGTACTCAAATATACATACCGTACTACCTGTTTCGATATGAATGCATTAACCAGTGAAGTTCGTTTTTGGAAGTAACCGCAACAATACTAACACCCATTGACAAAACGTTTGAGTACCGAATGTGAATATGGAAAGGTATGTGGATAATCACAAAATGAGGACAACGAGAGGTGACAAAATGCATAAAGTTCACCAACACCCACGGTAAAAGGTGTTGGCCTATCGACGTTTACCTGAATGCAGTTGTGAAGCAGTTTATAAACAATAAATAAAGTAATTAGTAACAGTTCGTAAGCAAATGAATTTTGAAATTGGAGCCTATATTTTCATAAGTAATGACTATCGATAATCATCGAAAATTTCCATCAGCAACAGCAAAATAACTATTTTGATTGTTAGATTTGGGAGTTGATTTAGTGAAAAAGGGTTGTACCCATTTTCAAAATAAAAATGGTAATTTTAATACAGCCGAAGTTCAAAGGTCAGGCGATAAAACCAAGGGGACAAGTATGCATCGTAATTCCGCTTGGTTTTATAGTACCATCCCAAATGGTGTAAGACTATTGTGGAAATGAATTGTATTCTCCAAGCTAAATAAATCACTAGGTTTAATATGTGGTGGAAGCTTAACCCAAATGTATTCGAGCACAGGGCATCTGATCGCCACCTAACTTCATTAGAAATGTGAAAAACCTTAGAAATGAGCTAAAAGTTGCAAACAACAATTTGCTAAGATGAAATTGCGCGATATTATAAGATGGCTCTTGGGCGTAATTTTGTTTCATGCTCGTCAACATTTTTCACCGCAGAGTGCTTGCAAAAGGAGTATGCAGCATTCTTTAAGACAAAAGTATTAGACGAATATGAATAAGTTAAGTTAGTAGTTAGTAAGAGAGGGCATGGGCCTGTGCATGCAGGGCAAAGTTGTTGACTGCTCTCAACTTGGCGAGAAGCCAGCAACGATCCCTAAAATTGCACAGGTTAAGTTAGCATACAGTCTCCTCGTGGCGCCCTCTGGATAGCCTTTACAGCAACGCAGCGGCCCCTTGTCCAGGGGTTTGAACCAGGACCCGGCCCTCCAGGTTCGCGGGTTTCGCGTGGGGGTAACTTCCCAACCGGATGACCCTACTGCTGACCAGAAATCATGTACACCGAGATAGTCGTCTTTCCAGTGGAAAACCCCTTGCCAATCACGTTTCACACCGAATTTTGCTCTAAGCGCACGCATACTACTTTATTTTCACGCACACTTCTTAAGGCTTTAGAGCAGCCTGCAGTTGCTATCTGATCAATCGTATTCACAAACACTGTCTGTGGACATTTTATAAAAAACGCTGTCAGATGAAATCAAGGGGAAAGAGAGGTAGAAGTTGAATATCTCTTTAATACTTCATCTCTGCTGCTGACGACCATGGACAACGAAATAATCACAACGATTTTCGGTTTTGCACGTGGAATGTGAGGTCCCTTAACAGACCACGTGCAGCCGATGAACTTGCGGAGGCCCTAGAAGTCTATAAGGCAGTCATCACCGCCATTCAGGAGGTGCGATGGGATGGGTCGGGTAAAAAGAGGATGAAAAACTGCGGCATCTATTACGGAGATAGCTACAAAGAGCGAAGGCAGCGCCTGTTTGGATGCGGGTTTGTTGTTAGAGGCAGACTCAGGCAAGAAGTCTTAAGCTTCAAGTACATAAGCGAGCGCCTCATAACAATCCACATCAAGGCTACATTCGGTAACATCAGCTTAATCTGCGCCCATGCCAAAAAGGAGGATAATGATGACGATAGCAAGGATGACTTTTACGATCTCCTCGAAAGGACATACGATCAATGCCCCAGCTACGACACCAAGATCGTTCTAGGAGACTTCAACGTAAAGCTGGGTAAGGAAGACGTCTTTGCTAGAGTCATCGGGAAGCACAGCCTACATGACAACACGCCCGAGAACGGACTCTACGAATTTAAAAGAAGGGAAGAGCACCGACTTCTCAAAAAGAAGAAGAAAAAGCATGAGAAACGCGCGATCAAAGAAATGGAGAGGTGTTATGGCGGCAATGATATCCGAAAGTTGTACCAACGGGTGAAACAATTATCCCATGGGTATAAACTTCGGACAGAAGCCTGTCGGGACGAAGATGGGCAACTAGTAATAGACTCAGCGCTTAAGATGGCTAGGTCATGTAGAGCGCATGGACAACTGCTCCAGCCCGAGAGTCTTCGACTCCGAACCAGTGGGACAACGCAATAGAGGACGCCCACGAAACCGATGGCGCCAACGAGTGGAGAAGGACACAGCTGGCTAAATATCGTGCCAGCTGGAGAAGCTTGTTGACTGAGGCCCAGGTCCACCCCGGACTGGAGTGCCACTAGAAGAAGAAGAAGTAGTTAGTAAGCTGTGCCTTAGTGAATAGATATAAGGTTAAAGAAGTCATAAGAATTAATTGCTGTTCTCATCGGAGGAAGAGTTTGACATACGACAAAAAACCACCAATTGATAGTGACAAGTGCCCATCAAATATTGGATAATATACAGTTTCGAGTTACTAAAGACACTTATACAGTTATATTTGTGCATACTAGCGACATCAGTTCCGAACGAGCGTATTTTCTCTAAGGCCGGCTTGATACATAGCGATCTAAGAAACAGCTTAATTGAAAACGCCTTAGTGAGTTGTTTTTCCTTAAGACACAACAGGTCTGTTCCAATGGCTGTGAAATTTACCGAAAACCTGTCAAAGGCCGTTCCATTTGGTGATTTTTTCGTAGTTTTTCCAGAAGAGAGTGCTCATGAGAGTGTATAAAAATTCCCCACCCTGCGAATTTCTGCCACAGAAATTTCTGTGGTCAGGAAATTGAAGACTGTCAAATTCAAAAAAATAAAAAAACGACATTTCATATCGATTTTCACAAGTTTCTGCACAGTTTTTCTCTCAAAGAAAGATATTTACCCCCACTCCTGACAATTTGCTCAACTACGAATTAGTGTGAGCAAATCAATTGGAACAGACCTAATATAAAATTATTTGAAAACACGAATATTTAATTACAGTGAACTCTCCCTAAGTCGAATTTCGCCCTAACTCGAATTTGTGTTCGCCATATTTTGGCATATCCCTCAATTTTCCATACAAAAAACCATCACCTAACTCTAACTAATTTCGATATCCCGTCAGAATTCGACTTAGGGTCTATGGTTGCACTAGTTCTTTGTTTCATTTAAAATGCAACATCAATGTTATCGAAATACTAAACTATCGATGTATAACGGCCCCTTTTGATCAGCGAAAAATGTTGGATAAATGTGGCAAAAATGATTGTATTACGATACGATTGTATGACGATATTCATACTACGGAAACATTTGCATAAAACTGGGTTATCAGAAGAGACCAATTGCAGAATATGTAGTGAGTAGTGACCATGAGGAGATTCCTGAACATTGCTGAACATTGCAGAGATCCGATGTACCAACGACGAAACGGTGATAAGCAATACGCTCAACCAAAGTCAAGTAAAAAATAATGTAGCCTTTCAAGGAAATCACAATTGCCCGAATGAGGTCTAATGTATTTCATGACAAATTACTACAAGTGCACACGTACAAAATAGTAATCGAAAGAAATAGAAACAGACGCATGTTTTGTTTCTGTCATTGTACTGTCATATGCACATAGTAGGAAATAAAGCACTTTCTAGGCACTGTCTGTTCAGCCATGCAACAGAAGTGCATTTGTGTTACCTAGAACTGTATTATAGTACCTGAGACATAAATCAATATCTAGAAAAATAACGTATAAAAATGTGGGTGGGTTTGGGTAAATGCCAAATGTCGAATATTCCTCAAGAGCGTACACATCATCACCACAGACATTTTTTGTGATGAGCTCTCATATCTATCTCATATTTATTTATGGCCTTTTAGCTTCAGATCGTTTACTACCAAGGTAAATTTAACATCATCTGAAAACGTATGGGTGGGATTGTACTTAAAAAAAAACACACGCATACACCTGGAACTGCCTTATAGTTCTTTTCGTAAATACCTCGAACATCAGCTTACCAAAGGCCATGCCCATGCGGAAGTGTATAGCAGAAACAATTCTGTGATTTATTAATTGCGACTATTTTCCCAACAATTGCTTGAGTGTTATTGATAGCGCTTCGTTAAAAAGTATATCTTATCACGTTGCCGTATATTTTACGACCGCAGAAATTATTTTGTAAATGTTTTTTGTTTATGATGGGTTGGCATTATACCTGTACAAAACCACGTGATGGATGAATACGGTCATATTTTTTATTCGTGCATTTATATCGATCCATTCAAGCCTAACACGTATACGTAAATTTCCCATTCATACCCATTCATACATATATGTATTTCTAGGAAATTTCTCAAACGGGACTCACCCATAGTTATTTCATTTATTTCGGATATTTCACATTTGTTTCCTTTGAATCCCGATGGACAATGACATGTAATCGCAGCATCACCAATGTGCCTGAAAAGAGACAAAATTAGTTTTCAACAGAATTGCTTTTAGTGTTTAATTTTAGATAGAACACTGTAGCAATGGATTTAGTCGTTTCGATTATTGTGCAAATGTTGCTTGTATTCCGAAATGTAAACGCCTTATTTCCCGATCATAAAAAGTAAAATTTATGAAATGGTGGAAAATAAATATTGTAAAAATGTAACACTACATCATAAACAAAACTGGTTTTGCTGTCGTAAAGCGTGTACAGATGTGGATAAAAATAAATGTTTATTCTGAAACTGGCTATTCAATAATATGTGCTTACAAGAAAAATGATATCTTAAGATTCACATTAACTTAGAAATAACCAAATTTAAGCTTCCGTTTTCTAGACTGATACCTTAACAAATCCATGATATCATATCAGCTCAAGATATGAGATAAATGTTTCAACAGCAACCTTTTTGGGTCTTACATCTTACATTGAACAAAATGAGATTGAAAATATATCAATTGTTGGCGGCTCCAACCGAACCCACACCTTTTGAGGCTCAAGATGCTCCTCCAAAAAGGGCAGAACTCTGTTCATAGCTTCGGAATTCAGTTTGTTCACTCTCCAATTGTTCTGAAACCTTGGATAAATTTGTTACAAAGATGATAAATTTTCACCCAATATACAGTGCGCTGCGTTGAATAAGAAGTGACAATCATTGTTAACATTTTCTGCATGGATTTTCTTACGAAAAAGACTGATCCGGCCATCAATTGCACAAATTTTATTCAATAATAAGTTTATTTGTGATTTTCACTTTGTTTGTTCATTTCATCTGCGAACTACTCAACTACAAACTGAGTTAAACGTCAAACGGAAAACGTTTATTTCGTTTAACTATTTTGGCTGACATGTGGCCTGACCAGCTGAAGATTAATCTGTTTTTTTCTTGAAAGCACCCAAAATACTTATAAACGGGAATAATTTTAAGAGCTAGTGTTAAATTCATACATTAACACTTTTGTATTTCTACTAATTTCATTTACATACATATATACATACAGAGGGTGTCATTAATATTCGGTTTTCTACTTGAGAATGCTAAAAATTGTATTTAGAGGTTAGAAATAAATGGTTTTTACACCATTCCTTTCCAGCTCGGTAACACACTTAATTTTCTTTCAGATAATCAATTTTTTGAATAAAAATCACTTACCATTACCACAAGATATTTAATTTACACCAAAAACTATGAAAAAACTACTTTCATTAACCACAAGCATGGTGCTACCAAGCCTGGTAGGTCGTCAATAGTCGACATCACCATTCTCTCACAAGCAAAACAACATGCAAGGTGAGCGAGGACTAGACGCACAGCGACCACCAGGCTATTGTATTGGAGATAGATGAAAGAGAACGCAGACGGCGTCCAAATGAAACAGGACGTAAAAAGAAGTATTTGAAGATGCGCTGATAAATATGGCTGTGTGCAACCAGGAACTCGCAAAGTCACTGGCACAGCAATTGAACCAGTCGTTAACTACAGCATGCGACTCAGCGATGCATTGTAGGATACCCAGCAACCCTAATTACTGGTGAAACGAGGATATCTACATGCTAAGAGGGATCTGTCTCAGAGCACGAAGGAAATCCCAACGACCCATAAATAGGCCAGATTTCCAGGAGCGGCGTGTTATATTCAAGACGTGAGTTAGAAAAAGCCATCAAAGAAAGCAAAATTAGGTGTTTCAAAAAAACTATGCACGGCGACAGCCGTTCACTAGCATCGTTGAGGATCAGCACGGAGGAGATTCCTCTAATTACCCTAGAGGAGCTACATAAAGCTGTCTCGAAGGTTAAAGATAACAAGGCTCCCGGACCGGATGGGATCCCAAATAAAGCTGTCAAAGCGGCGATTATAGTTAGACCAGACGCTTGCCAGTACACTTTGGGGAAATGCCTGCAGCACTGGTGTTACTGCCAAAATGAAAGAAACCACCTGGAGAACCGTCCTCGTATCGCCCAAATTGTCTATTAGACACTCTAGTCAAGATACTCGAACGGGTTATCTACAAGAGGTTACTGACGGTGGCGGATGATGATGGTGCATCGTCAATTCACCAATACGGGTTCAGAAAGGGACAGTCAACGGTCGATGTCATAGAATCTTCACATACGAAGATCTCTAATTGAATACGCCGTCCTATTTGTTGAAGGTAATCATGGACTACTTCAAAAACAAAAGACTAATGTACAACACCGACGATGGAATCAAATACTATGGTATAACGGCGGGTGTTCCTCAAGGATCAGTCCTCGGACCTCTCTTGTGAAATATAATTTATGCATGCGTTCTACGATTAACGCTTCTCGAAGGTGTACGAATCATCGGTCTTGCCGACGATTGTAACAGTGGCAAAACAAATAGAAGAAGTGGAAGTTGCTACGAACACAGCTATCTTCAAGGTGAAAGATTGGCTTTGAGAATTCCGGCCTGGAACTAGCGAAAGAGAGTCGAATTCGCCAGCTTCCTTGTTGGGGAGCAAACGATTAGATCCAAGGAGACCTGCAGTACCTAGGGGTTATGCTGGATAGTAGACTTTCATTTAGGGAGCATATAAAGTATGCCAGCGAGAAGGCATCACACACACAAGGAGCGCTCTCTCGAATGCTCCTGAACATAGGCGAGCCCAGATATGAGTCCAGAATCCTAATCTGAGTCCTCATGTACACTGTTCCAATTTGGACTGGAGCTCTTGTGGTTGGACGACTAAAACGGATGATGACGTCAGTCTATAGACTCTGCGCAATAAGAGCAACCAGCGGATTTGGAACTCTTTCAGACGCAACGTTCAGACAAGCTTAAGAGGGTTTACCGCAGACAAAATTCGGACCGGCATCAGGCCAAACTCATAAAGATGAAAGAACGGGCAGCTTCAATAGCCATGTGGCAAACCAGATGGGACGTCTCCACAATAGGAGATGAACGCATAGCCTCATTCCCGTTATCGAGAGTTGGACATCAAGACCAATATGAGAATGTAACTACCACATCTCACTGTTTCTGTTTAGACACGGCGGCTATCAAAAGTATCTACACAAGTGTGGACATGATAGTTCGCCGCTGTGCCCACAATGTCCAGTAGTAATACCTAACGGCAGTTCCGCGGGGAGAGTGTTAGAAGAGTGCAGGTTGTGGGGTATCCGTGTACGTATACGTAGGCGTATCCCTAGAATCGATTATTTGGGCTTGCGAATCGTGCATGCTGATAGTTCGGGCTATTAGTATATTTCGAAGATTGACACATAAAAAAAACATACATACACAAGTCAAAATTGCATACATATATTTTAACAATTTATTACTTGTTTTCTGGCATACGACTCTTTTTTGAAACAAATTTTCTCTCGGCACAAATTCCTCAGATATTATGTATTTCATGTACATATGTGTATAATGCATTAGCGCTTCGGGAACAATACCCATGTTTTCCAATACAGCAATTTGTTAGCTATACAAAAAGAAGACAAAAGTCTATTGGACATATCATTTAAGAGTCAATGTACGAATAAACAATTTGAAAATGCTATCACGATTCAGGATTATGTACATACATGTGCACCTACATATGCATCCATACATATATCGTTCAGTGAAACTACAATACATACTTGCACATAGTACTTTCAATTGTTCCGTAAAAGTGTCAAATCCACACCCCATTTGCTTGGTTAAAGGGCTGGATTTGAGTGAACGTAATTGAAAAACTTCACCACTTTCGTGTACAAAAGTCCAACGGCCTGCAAAGGAGCAAGTCGTTCACAACCGGAAAAGAAATATTAATATCAACAAACTATCAAAGAGAGCTTCTTTAAAACTCGTATGGATTTTTCTTTTTCCAAACATGCTCCACAATCTCCGAGAGTCCTTGTTTCACAGCTTAAGGATTTAAGGACTTTGTGAACTAATTTTCCGGTTTATTGTGTCATAGAAACGAGTTAGGGATATATAAAAAAGTGTAAAGAAGCTGAAGATTGAAGAGAAAAGTAAACGCTAAGAAGACCTAAAGCAAACAGATCCACTTTCCAATCGTGATGCTCCTAATAACTGACAGCTGCCATAACAACTAATAATCAATGAAAGCTCTCATCTGTGAATGAAGCTAGTGGTTTCAAAAAAATTTTAGATAATTTATTTATTTGTTCATACTACAATATTATCTTTAACAATATATGCATATTTTACTCTAGCTTGCACAGAGATATGGTTTATAAAACCCTTGCAACTGATAATGAATTTTTGTAATAATGTATCAAAAGAAAATTGTGCCAAAAATCCGCTGTCTTTTCGATAGACAAGGCACTTAACTGAATTGTTGTCTAGTATTCAAATGATGACGATGCAATAATATTTCTTTACATGGAGAGAGTAGCCAAACATTCATGACTAATTCAAGTGGAACCAATAATGTAGTACCAATAAAGTAACTAATTAATTCCCAGAGTACTGTAATATGTGTTATTGATTAAACATTGAAAGATTAAAAAATCTTATTAACAGGAAGTTCAACTGAAAGTGCAACCTTATCCCTTCTCTACATCTATAAGAGATAACACATTTTCCTGTTTGTCCGCGAGTTGGTACATAACGATACCTAGACAAAATACAGGGTAGTTGCAATTACCGAGGTTGTTGCAATAACCGAGTAAATTTTTTTAGACTCAATGCGGGATGGCAATGTCATACAGAAGCGTTAGTGCGGACGAGAAACGGCATTCTTTCTTTGCATGTGCTTCGACCAGGAGCTGATGATTCCTTTAAATGAGAACGCATTTGTTGTTAGGACATCGCAGGAAATTTAGCTTTTTTTCAAAGCATTTTTCCATCTAATCCATGTTATCCTCTTTCCGGGTCCAGATTTGGCATTAGAAACGTACTTTCTTATTACATCCTATTTTCTTTTTATTCAGCTTACCTGCTATAGATTTATAAACATTATGCTCACGACATACTGATCTGATCGAAGCTCCTTTATTAAGCTTTTCTAAAATTTAATTTTTATTTCTAATTGATAGTTTGACAAGTTTTTTTTGTAATACCCATTTTTCGAAACATACATGCGACTGATTACTAAACAAAATCAATTAAACAAACAACTAAAGCTTGCAACAGAACTCAAAACACAAACATAGCCAAGGACCAGAGTAAATTTATATAACAACAAAAGTTGCAGTTATCGAGTCAAAAAATTACTGCGTCCACAACGATGTAAATTCAGCTGTTGCGAAAATCGAGTTGCAGGAATCGGAAGTTTCATTGGTTGTGAGTAGCGGTATTACTTTATTATAACAAACTTGTTTTTCTTCTCTCTTCTTTCTTTGGACTCTTGTAAAATATTGTTGTTTAGCCTTTTCTGCTGACCTGTAGCCAATGAGAATAAAGTTAAGTAGTTGTAAATGCATTGCATGCAATATGCCACCAACAAAACCCATAGGTCTTCACAGGATAAATCCGTGAATTACTTATATCCACACGTAAAGAAATGCATAATTGAGTCAACAGAGTTCTATTGCTTTTTTATACTTCTTATATCAACTCTTGATTTTCCAATTGTTCCTACTAAACATTAAAATTAAAATTGAAACTGGATTCACATCGCATGAATCGGTAAAAGTTGTGAAGCCTGTAGCAATAAAGAAATAGAGGGGAACAATTTTATCTTATCTTGCGAATGGAATATGATAGCAAACAGTTTTAAGCAATGAAAATAATGGCATAAATGAATATGGTGTTGCTTTGTCCTTGGGCTATGACAATGTTCTTCGATTTTTTCTTAAAATCTATTTCCGAAAAATCAGCCATATCATCATCTTCGGTATTTACTACTTTCTTTATCTGGTGTACGAATCTATAATATTTTCACTTGGACTATTTCTGTCACTTGCACGACAAGAATATTTGTTCTCACAGATGATAAGCAAAATTTAAGACAAGTAACGGAATATAACATAAATGTTATTCCAGTCAAAGTTGTATGTTATGAATATATCTCTAAGGTCTTGCAATTGCCTAATTGATCTAATTAGAAGATATATTAGAAGCGCGTCCAACTGTCCTCTTGGTAATAGACTATTATTTGGGGCTTATTACACTAGGCGTCAGGCGTGACAGTATATATCGAAATCGAAATAGGTACGGTTTTGTGTCGCCGCCAGCACCAGCGTCGCTTTTCTAGACTGAAATAGTATATTGTCTATAGAAATCCATTCAATCTTTCCTTTTTAACCTCCCACGAGCGCCTTCTAACTATGACATTGACAACAATATTCCTTCCGAATATCATAAATTGTATTATTACAAAATTTTAAAATAAATGAAGGTTTTTTTATGTGATTTATTATTTAAAAACTTATAGTAATAATTTAGTAGTAAGGTGTTAACACCGAATCTCTGTAAACGAGTAATGTGAAACCATTGTTAAATTCCTGCCACAAAAAATAATAATAATAATAATCCAAAACAAATGTCATCAAAATACGCAATAATAAAATATTAATTAACTAAATTATTATTATTAACTAGGTAACATCGAAATAGTTAACAGCAAACTATGATATAAAATTGAACTTGAAATAAAATACAGTAAATAATTATTTGCTCAACCCAAATGCTGATGATTTATATTTCAATGATTGTACTCGATACTACATTCATTTACTACTGTCGTCACATATACCGACATACCCAATTAATTTCTGGTTATAATTTGATTGTCGTCAATCGATTCAAATAAACGTGCCAAGGAAAAGTCTGTGTTTAAGTTTAAGTACGAAATAACATTATGCGTATCTTTTCATTATATCATTAAAGTACATAATGAAACCAATTTAAAACGAAGCACTTGCCTCGTAGGTGTACAGGAATTTATTGCGGGCAAAAAAGTCTGCGCTACACAAAGTATTTATAGAACGGAAGAAAAAAGCCAAACCATTTAAAATATACATACATACGTACGAGTGTTTGTGCAAGTGATAACAGTTAAATTAGATCGAAACACTTGTGTGCATTCAAAAATATTCGTTCGTATATAGGACACCATTCGATGGCTTATAAAATATAAACATATTTTTTATGATACTGAATCTAATCCAACCGCGACATATCTCTTTCCTCTTGAAATGACCTCTGTCCCCATTATCGTCACCAAAAATGTATCAACGTTACAAGAATTGGCAGATAGCCAACATCAACCACGTGGTTCAGTAGCAACAGCAAATCCGTATAGAAAATATGTATGCTCCAGCAAAAACATAAAAAATCCATAAATCCCTCAAAAACACCAAGTCCTTGCGAAAAGTTAAATCAAAATACCCACACAAACATAAGGGAGTACACTTAGTCATACTTACTTGCATGTTCCTCCGTTTTGACAGAAATTCGTATGCGGATCCTCGCACAATGGCCCATGACCACAATCCGAACCACTAAAACCCGGAAAACACACGCAATGGTATGCTCTGAAAAGAAAAAAAAAATCTGTTATTCGGAGAAATAAATAAAAGGCAGAAAAAGAGGAATAAAGAATTGGAAAAGTCACCCACTTTACTATTTTGTATAACCCCCTTTGCACTTAAATCAAAATCTCTATCCCCTTGCGGGCGGAACGTATTTTTTTGAATGGTTTTTTGAAAATGGGAAAATTCGGGTTTTCTGTAACATTGACCTGTGATGAGTATCGTAATTCTTTTTGTCTAAAGTGTGGTTTGCAAGAAATGTTACGTTAATTGTACCAACGTCAATATGATGAGGTGTGCAATTCATTGTTATCATTTCCAAATAATCGCTTTCAGTAATAGAATTTTTTTGTTTTGTTCTGATATATTCTTAAAAAGCGGACATTTTTTACTTGAAATGCGAAGGTTAATTTTAAATAAATTCATACCAAAACTTCCGCGTCAACGTTTAAAGGAAAGTCTTGTACCGTAACACCAGATACTCGCTTTTTGACTTTTTAAGAATTCTGATCAATGTGACCGATTTCAGATTTCATTATTTTCTTTTTAAGTACCTTATATACCTGCTGTATTTGTGGAATGAAGCCAACACATTTCAGTAGAGAGATTTGCGTTTAATTCAACAAGGTTAATTTATTTTCCCGTTTAATAGGAAAACACATTTTTATATATTTTATCACTTTACGGCGTTATTAAATTGAACACCCGGGTAATTTGGCAAAAAGCAAGACAAAAGACCGATTCTCTGGACTCCTATGCACTTGATCCTACTGTGTCCAGGTTCAATTTCGGGTCGATAACAATATTTTTCACGAATCACCTCTCTAGTGTCACTGAAAATGCTCAAAGAGTATAAATGTCTAGAAATGCTATAAACTGTAGGTTCCTTCCACTAGTGGTAGAACAATAGCACTCACAATACGAGTTGTTGATGTAGAAGCTAGTCCCTGGCCCACTACGGGCTAAAGCGCCACCTATATTTTTATGAATGTGATTTAATATTATTTATTTTCTGAAATAATATCTTAATATTATGCGTAAACAAAATCTATCAAGAATTGTTACTATATATTATATAGAAAAACATATTCAATTCTGTTAAAGACCGATGGGACAACTTAACCAAATTCTTTTTCCATCCCGATAATATACAAGAAAATGAAAATTAGCCCCTATTGACCGAAAACAAAGGTAAGCCTAAAGCGGCTGCTGATATTACTTAGCACGTCAAAGAATGCTAAGAAGAGCCTATAAACAAATGGCATTTTCTTTGAATAGCAAAGAACTAGCAGAGATGATATTTAGATAAATACCGTTTTCTTTAAATAGAGAGGCCGGTGATCCAGCAGAATTTATTTGCTATGGTTTTCTCTTCCTCATATCTCAAACTTAACATAATTACTTGAATAGGAGACTCATTGCAAAGACATATGTGCCAGTGATTTTTGGACCGGTTATAGCCAAGAAGTATCATGAATGCTGTCATTAGCGTGATTAAGTGCAGGCCAGATTTGCAAAATTAAAAACATTGCAAATTGATGTAATATGAAAGGATTGTGAATGTGCAATGAAAGTAACAAAAGCTTAAGTGGCATGGAAAGCTTGTATGCACAATGTGTGTTAGTTTCTGCCTTTATATTACTATTGATCTATAAATTTCTTCGACTGACGACAAAGCTCCCAAGCACACCTTATTTTCCTTACATATTAAATAAATAAACGATGAAAAGGTCTCTCCCTTAATAACAAAAATATTATATATATATATATATATATATATATTCCTGATGTATATCTGCACTTATTTCTATGTTGTTTATGATTCCCACATTGTAGCCAATTCTAGAAAAATTTCTCATAACTCAGCTATTAGATTGAATTAGATATTAGAATTACCAACAAAAAAGATTAAGTAGTCGCAAAAACTATTACTTGTATAAAACATGCATCAGTCATCCTAATAGTGGGTCTCTTATATTGTTATGTTCTCAACAGAGGGTTATGAGCAATATTGTATTCAACTAGTATCCTGTGTAATAGTGGACAAACAAAAGCTTGGTATCCTGTTTTACTTTTACCCAAGGCAGACAATAAAACATATGTATGCGTTGTCGTAATATCTTTCTTTCTCCCTGTGAAAGAATATTCGAAAGAAATTCTCAAGTGCGTCTTACCTTTGTGACACAATGTTCTCAACTCTGATAACTCAACCGGGAATGAAGTGTTCTGAAATTCGATTTAGTAACGAAAGCTTTGCCATCACAAATATAAATCATTTTCCTTAATCGAGATCCCTTAAGGTATCAGATTGACCCTCGGCACCAAAAGTTTCCCATGAAATCAACCTTAAATTATCAAGTTCATTGATATGGTATTACCAGAGCCTGGAAAATAGATTTGCCATGCCATCATTATTGTTTAAATCAGTGGAATATGTGGACCTCGAGAAAAGATGCATGTCAAAGCAGAAATTATTTGCTTATACCAAGATACCCTCGATGAAAATAATACGGAAGGAGAGAATAAGTAAACACATCGAAGAACTCTGACACGAGTGCTTTAAGTCAGTCATAAGAATACACGCATGTATGCATGTACACGAGTATCAAATCTGATATCCATTTGTGCTTATTTTCTGTGTGAAATATGTGCTTCCGGTCCCTTAAGACCAGTGCTCCTTTCCCTGTTCTCAAAATTTCCAATTCTCGAGAGTATCTAGTATACAATAGAAAGTTGTGGACAGTCTTGAATCTAATATATATTTAGATACATTTGTGAGAGCTGCTACTTTATACTTTATACATACATTTAAAGAAAACATAAAGATGTCAGGTGTATGATACATGTTTACTTTGAATTGTTTTATGCCTAAGTTTATTAAAATACTAGCTGACCTAACAGACTCTGTCCTGTTTTAGAAATCCTGTTATAAATTTTCAAACTGTAATTGTTTTTGTTTGTTTTTTTTTCTTCTTTGTTTTGTAGGATCTTAAAAAGATAGTGAACGTGTAAGAGAATTACATACGCTGGACATTACACAGCGAAAGGATTTATAAAACTTGAGACTGAAGGCTGTGAAACCTAAGCAGCAAAATTCGTGTAACTGCAGCCAAGAGCCTACATATATAATTAAATAATGTGTTCCTTTTTAAATTGTATATTAAAAAACTATTTATTGAAAGCATTGGTTTAGGAAACTGCTTTTGGAAACTGAAAATGCTATTCCAATTGCTTCTGCAGGTACTCGCGAAAAAAATGCAACGCTACAAGTACCTGCAACTATGTAGGAATAGGAAGCCCACGATTACTCATATGTTCGTCTATATTAATATTACATAACTATCCATGTGATATACATAGTTTTTCAAGATTGATGTCACTTAACGAAAGTCGAAACGGTCATTGGTAATATAACAGCGATGAACAATCGCTTTTAAAAAAATCTCTGAACAAACTGAATAATGGATAAACGAAATTTAGTAGTCGTAGTAGTCGTTAAGTTTTCGGAAAATATATGTCGATAAAGTCGTTATCAACTTATGACATGCCCAAGGGAAACAGAATTTTTATATATGTAAATAGATTAGATATACAAATTTATATCACATCTTCGAAAACAGATGTACCTATACAATAAGTAAAATTAATCAGTTTTCTTTTGCTTTATCTTTTTAATGTTGTCTAATGTTGACATCAATATTAAAAAATACCGGATTGATTATAGCCCTTAATACATCTAGTACAGTGATAACTAATTTAACTATAAGAATACAAGCTTTTGTAATGGAGTGGGATACCGGGTAAATATATTGACCTAGTATTGACCTATCGAGTATTAATAATTAGAACATAATTAACAGTCAAATTAAAATTACCTCTGTATCCCAAGTACTCACTTAAAAAGAAAATGTTGATTCAAAGTGAAAATTGTCACATTTTCAATTTATTTTACAACAAAAACACATAAAAAGCGAATTAAATTTCAGCATTACGTTCTAAGTCATGTTTTGTTGTTGGTTTGGTGCTGTTTTGAACGCATGCATATGAAGGCAACATTTTTTTTCAAGAAAACAGTTTGAATTTAAACATCCATATTTATTTTACCACAGCTTCAAATTTAAACCCACATTTTTTCATGCATTCTCTCTGCGAACAAATATGGAATTGAATGAAAATTATATGCAGCATATGCACTATACAGTTGCATTATAACACAGTTTTCCGCATAAATTCGTTCATAACGTAAACTTAACTGATATTTGCCGATACATACATATTTATGCATTCTGCATTCGAATATGTAGTTTATGTGTTCGCTATTATACAGCTTATTCATATTTCAAGCACAAACACAATAAAAAAAGTATATATTCTAATTCAAAATAATACCATCGCATATGTAAATGCACACTCTGAATGTTTTCTGTTGAATGTGAAAAATAAAAGCAACGATTTAAATCATATGCACCATGTTATACCTGTAAATGGAAATTGCACACAGTTCTAAATTAAAATTCGCCCTCAGCACTAAGCATTTTCCGTAAAGCCAATGCAAGTGGATACATACATAAAGCTATACACTTAATTTGAGGAACAGCTATGGTGAGCATGTATTCGATATAATTTTTATAAAAAAAGTCGTTAATAGAAATCATTAAAAATAAAAAAAAGTTTAATGCATGTCTTCTTTGGTTACAATATATTTAATTTCTGCATACATATGTATATTATGTTTGAATAGTTATTTTGTTTATAGATTATGCATATAGTTTATACCGACTGTCACTTTGAGTACATATTCAAGAGAGCCAACATCGATTGACATTTACATTCTTAAGTACATATATGAATTCGCATCTTCACAGTCGAGACAATCATGATCCAAAACACTTTCAACCGTGAAGAGTATATTCATAGGCGTAAAGACAATCTGGAATGTATATTTGTATATTCCTTAGGGCAGTATATACTTTCTCTTTTCACATTTATTTCCGGTCTTATTCTAAATCAACACGAAGAATTACATGAATACATACATATAAAGATGCTATACTATCCCTTTCCTTTGCACGTAGTCATTGAAATATATTCAGTTCGTTTTCACAAGAAAAAAATAGAAGAACTTTTCATATTTTAAGTAAGACGCATCCTTTTCGTATCCCTTACAAAATTAGGGACAATCTTGTGCCGTGCTCTATGTTGCGGGGGGAATGCAAGACGTCTAAAATGAAGATCAATAAAATATTCCAAAATGATTTGGGTTTAGATGTAATAACACAACACCGGAAGGACGAAATGCACGGCATAGAGAAATTGCCAATAGCTTGGGTGAGATAGCTCGTTGTGTTTATCTGGGGTCGGGAAAGTAGCAAACTTAATTCGGCTTCCTCTTTTCAACGGTAAATGTTATCAATTTCTCTTTGAGGAGATGAAAGGACAATTTGTTTTAGGTTTCATTTCACAGAGCCCCGTCAATGGCACAACGTAATATTGTACATTCTTATCTTTTAGCGTATCCGACGAAGGCGTAAATGTTTTGAACTTTAGTGCAAAGAATAAGTTTCGGCAATAATAGCTGTTTTAAAATAGAACTCTCATTTTAAATTAAGTTTTGCATTTTTCTAAACAAATGAAAGGACAACTTTTGATATTACGACGATAAAAGTTGAAAATAATTTTCTTTTAGTAGCGAAAATTTAGTAATAATTTTGTATATAATCATTTTAGTAGTCATAAATAAGTCTGAACTACATTGTAAACAAATATATTCAAGGGACCAATTTAAAAATAAATGCAAAATGTTTGTTGCATTTAAGTTCTAAATAAAATCAATGAAATCTGGACTGAGGATGTTTCTACTTAATTTTTGCGATTTACTACTACTTATCCAAAAACGGGTATAACAAGAGGCTAGAGGCTTAGGAACTTCTATGTGATCCATAAAATCCTTCCAATAGTTTAACGTCCTGAACTCATCACGGAATTAAACTAATTAATATTATAATATAGAAAGTTTGAATGCTTGTGGATCTCTAGGTCATAAACAAGCAAGAACATGGAAAAGCACACTCGGGAACTACTCAGCAGTCTAGAAGAAATGTCAAACATCAAAATTCAGAACATAGCAACATTTATTATGAAAACAAACTGGTTATATCCCAGTAATGAAGTATATTATCTTAAGATAGACCACTTGCATAACAGCAGGTATTTCTTAGGCGTCAGTTAGTTCTCTAGGAATCGGTGTATCAATCATTAGATAGTGATAGCAACGGATCCAAGCATTATTCCAAACTTACCTAAGCCTAGGTAAATGTTTGAAATTGGGCAGATGCTTACGGTCTGGAGTAGGTCAAATTCCTTTTCCCAAAAATATAAAGTTTGACTTCAACTAGGAAAGATCGACTTTATTTGCATTTGCTTCAAATGAATAAGACTTTAATTTAAAATCGTAAATGATATTTATATATTCCACCGCGACGAGGAGCAAATGTGGAAAATCCAAATGAAATTCACTCACCATTTCCACAGTTCTAGTGCCCAGACGTTCGCATTTTTGAGATAAATGTACATCACACTCAGAAGGTCTCAAGTAACTCCGGAAATATAATCCTTTATGTACCTTACAAATAAGTACCTAGTTCCGATTAAATCAATTATAAAAGATAAAAGTTATGCCTCAGTCCATTGGCTAAGGTCTGAGAGTGATATCATAATGCTCACGTTTGAAACGAGTATGTAATTTGAGGATATTTTTTTTTACATATTCTTAAGAAATTTGACTTGGTTTCTTAAAATTGGAGACAAATTTCAGTCTCCGGACACAATAATTTTGTATGCTATGCCACCAATTTCCATTCACATAACGCAGACGGCGGAATTAATTGATTTTTAGCCCTTAAAGTCCTATTAGAACAACGTTACGTCATTATTGGCAGTCGAAAACCTTACAAGCTCCAACCAACATGAAAATTCACTTCCTACTAAGAACTAGCAATGTTTCTTTCATTTCGGACAAAAGAAGAGCATACAATACAAATTTTTCGTGACCGGATACGAAAACAAATCTTTCGTGACGAAAACAATTCCGTTTTTCAGAATTGATATACGCATAAACCACAAAAACCCAATTCATTTCACAATTTTGAAAAAAAAATGAATAAACATTTTTTTTTAGTTTTATTTATCAACATTCTGAGTTTGCATCAAAATTTTTTCAAAAACTATTGACGTAAATAATTTAATTGAAATTTATGATTAAAACACGTATAGTTGTATGTGTTGCCGTTATTTTGTAATATTCCTATTTTCCATCTTTTGCTTTTTTTTCTAAAATTGACTCCTAAATGGGGGGAAATAGAATCCCCATGCTTTTTTTACCCCTTCCTAAAAAAAATCCCGCTACTCCAACCGAGTAACTCAAATTTTAATTTTCATATAGAACGTTTTCTAAAAATGCTTTCATTTTGATGTTCGGATATAGCCAATCACTGCAATCTACTTTCAACTCTTCTGCAATGTGCAATGTGTTGATAAGACAAGTCTATCATCGATTAAAGTCTAGATTAAGTACTACGTCACGCCAGAATATGAGATAGGAATCTTCAACGCTAAGTTCTAAGTGACAACTATGATTTTTTTTATGTTTTCACATTCTGACTGAATGAATTGATGTCAGACTGCGATTCCATATTTCAATGTAATTGTAACTACTTCAGCACAGATCACATAAAGTATCACAGCTAAAACGTATAAAATATCACCCTTGCCGTTCTGCTAAACGGATTTGTGTAGCAGGTACTTGAAAAATACTTCCTGCGCACATATTTATATTGAATTTCATATGTAGGAATACATGTGTACAGTGGGAGTAGATATGCATACTACTGTGCATTCATATGTATATACGTACATATGTACATATGTATGAATGATCAGAAGTAGGATTAGCGCAGTTAGAGAGCAAACAGCTTTCGTTTACCTTTGCAAATCAAAGGTGACAGCATGCTCCAAGCGGAATATGAACGTCAGTACATTACTCCATTTTACAATGCACTTAACATACACATAGGAACATATTCCGAAGAGTATTTTGAATCCCTATAACCAATTGAAAAACGTATCTGGCAAGGCAGAATTATAGAAAATTAATGATTTTTTAAACATATGGTCATGATTCAAAATAAGCTTGCTGAATTGTGAAACTGATTTAATTTATGAAGAATTTAGTTATTTACTTAAACATCCTAGTAATAGTGTTATATAGACAGTGTCGAAAAATGCTTATACAAATACTAATCCACAGTCTAAAAAAGTTAAACGAACAGAATATCATTAAGTAATGGATTGTCTAACTTGTTACTGTGATAATCATAGTTAATATAATATGGGTGGCGCTACAGCCCGTAGAGTGCCAGGGCCTAGCTTCTCAGCAAACACTCGTGTTGTGCGTGCTATTGTTCTATCACGAGTGGAAGGGACCTACAGTTTTATGCCGACTCCGAACGGCCAAGTTTGATAAGCTTTTTCTAGACATACTCTTTGAGCATTGTCAGTGACTCGAAAGAGGTGGGCCGTGAAAAGTAATTCATTAATGATAGATTATTTCTATCAAAATCAAACATCACATATCCATAAATAATATTCATATACAATAAATCTAAATATTATTGGAATCTAGTCCTTAAGAAAGTCCGCCAAAATAAATAGCTCCAACTTGAAAGTAACAAATGTTCAATGTCTCATAACAGATTAAATGCATAACAATGTTATCTCTGAAATTGCAGTTACTAGTTAACAGGAAAATAAAACAATAGTCGCAAGCAATTTTCGCTGGTTGGCAAATGGCTGCGCTTCCTCACAGAATGTACATTTCCTGCCGTAGGGCAATAAAATGAATATAGTATTTGTTTTTACTCGCTTTTTGTCGCTATGTTGCATTCCAATGACATCAGTATGTACACACAGTCATATTGAAGTGAAATAAATTCACATTACTCAAGCGATATTTACAGATCATAAACAGTCAATTTTCATGTATGCAATGCATTTAATGGAGATACACGGTCTTTGCAGCGTGCAACGGCATAAAAGCAGAAGGTAGTTGCGGAAAATTTAAGGTCTAAAAAATGTTTGATATTAAAAAAAAACATTTAATCAATTTTATTTACCATAATATTAGCTGTGATAGAAATTAAAATAGTTGCATTCACAATGTACTGAAATGTTTTGTATGTATTTTGGAAACTAGACTCGATCTGGAAGATATTTGAGATGAACATTGAACATATGTGTGTTTATTATCAGAACCTTCACCAGGCTTTCGACTTTCTATAAGATATATATTCACTTCAGTACATTTTTATAGTTTGTGTATGTGTTTAGAGATGCATTATGCACATTCCAGAAGGGTTTGGTTCTTTGCCTAATGCCAATTGGACTAAGTTGTGCTTTTTATAACTAAAAAAAAACATGAAGCGATGTGCTTTCCATGCGCGAACTATTCTTCGAAATGTTTGAACTGTCGGTTCTCGCTGTTCTTAATGTTGCACTTTTGTTTATTCCAAATTTGTGGTCGTTCAACAAAGATGAAAGACATTGTTGTCGCGCACATTCAAATATACAAGTTTTATTTGAGTTGATAAATCAATGATTTGGTATTGATTTTTTTAAGATTATTTCATACTGTTAATGTTTTAATGGATTACTCCACTCCAGAGGATATACTGCTGTAGAATTTATCAAAACAATCATCAGATAAAATGAATACAATAAACATTAAGAATGAGTATCTTCTTGTCTTATTTATTTGCATCTATTGTATTATATTCTTTAAGAATGCATCCTTCCGTATCCACTAATGTTAACAAAATCGGTATTCCCAACGTCCCTAGAGAAAATGACAAAAGCGATATGAGAAAACGAAATCTGGGGAAAGCAAATCGAAAAGCCAAATACTATTCGCTAAATAAAGTGAAATTAAAGGAAATTTAGGATATTAGAGCTTTTCCTAAACCTTGGAACTTTGGATAAAGTTAGATACTCGCGAATTAAATCGAACGCATTATCCTAATATGTAATTCCTCATATTTTTGGTGTGTCTTTAATGCTATTGGGAGAAAGCAAGTTCCAATTAAGTAATTTAATTTAATGGAAGAATCAAATTTCCGGAATTGTATTAACTAATGTTTATTTAAATTTAACCTTTGTGTGTTACTTTTGCACCTATCAAATATGGTGTTTATATCTAAGAAGTGTGGTGGCCCGTGGCGTTGTAGGTATGTGCGTCGACTACTACGCACTTGGACCTACCTGTCTAGATTCGATTCCTGGTACGACAAGAAATACTTTTCACGGCCCCACCTCATTCGAGTCACTGACAATACTCAAAGAGTACAACTGTCTAGAAAAAGCTTCTCAAACTTGGCCGTTCGGCATAAGACTGTAGGTCCCTTCCGCGCTATATGGGCTGTAGCGCTACCCACATTATTATTATTTATATAAATATATATATATATCTTATATATTTTCATTTTCTCCAATGAGCAAAAATGCCTCTCGAAACAGGACATGGTCGCCCCAAGCCCGACAACTTAAACAAGGAAGTTCTCCGGGAGAGTATCCGACAAGAAACTGAGTGGAGAAAACACAGACAACATTGAAAGACATTCGAATAATTTTTTCCCGTTTGTTGGATGTAAAGCTATCGGAATTGGAAGATCGACTTAAATCGCAGGTCTGTGAGACTAAGGAGGTATTTGCACTTACTATCAAGAAGAACTGTCAAGAAATTGCACATATGGCGCTTCGAATAAATGTCATGGAGAGAGAGAGAAACTATGCTAATCTGATGAGAACGGTGGCCAAGTACAACTCAAACTTATTGACGTCTGATTTAACTCACCGAAGAACTTTTACGTTAATGAAAGCTTCACTAAGAAAAACTACAATATGCAGAGAGAAGCATTGAAACTCAGGCGCAAAGTCCTATCGTCATCCGTTCATTCCTTCAATGGACAAGTTCATGTGCGCAAATCACCTGGGCAACCATCCACTGTCACTCCCAACATGGGGGATATCATCTGCATACATCTACATCTACATATACATAAAGGGGGGTTCACATGAACAAACCTCCGGACAGTCCTGGTCGGATGGACGTCTGACAGACCGATGTCGTTAGCGTTCACATGATCAAACATGTCGTCAAACATTATTTTTCAAATGAATTTCAATGATGGTGGACGTACGCGTATAGACAAGATTTTCGATAAAGATGAAATCGAAGAATTTCTTCTAGTTGTTATTTTTTTATTTCTCTTGTCTCAGGTACGCTCGTATATTCTTTCCAGAGGTGATTGCTTGGCACACCCAGGAAGAGGTGGTGGACCCAAGTCATTATGACCTTGGAGATCTTAAGTGCATGCATTATCACCGCGACTCCTTTAGTTGTCGTGTTTTTGGTGATGCAGTTGATGATGATGATGTAAAGGGTATTATTTCTGTTCTCATTTTTTGTTCATCTCTCTCTCTCTTTTTCCAAACTTATAAATCTTTGCTGGAATTGATATCTCTTTATGCTATCATCTCTCTATGGTCAGCATCGATGACAGCTACTTCAACTAAATTTGTTACTGGAAATATATAAGTGTGTCATATTAACCCCCACAGCTTGTGAATAAGATTGAGGAATTCAGGTTTACTTTTGAAGACAGTCCCATCATTGATATCATTGATATCAAGACATGGTTTAACCCGTTAATGATCAAGCTTTTTCGATTAAGGGCTTAAGGATCTTCCGTGCAGATCGTTGCCTCACGGTTGGTGGGGGAGTGCTAATTATGTTACGAACAACATTAAAGAGAAACACCCTTTTTGCTCAAATTTTATCCGGTGCACATAACACGTGTTGTTGGTACAGTTTATATGCCACCAAGTATTGCGCATCCGAATTATATCTGTAATGTTAATTGACACCGATTCTCATTATTGTAGTGAATTCGATTTCAATCTACTTAAAATGCCACTTAACTTCCTATTGAGTATCACAATGCGCTTAACTCTTAGCTATCCTTCTTGAACAGCAACGTACTTACACATTTCAAACAAAACGCCTCGCCATCATTGTTCGATGGTATGTTAACTAATGATCAGAGCATTGTGGAATCTTATAGTCAGCTTTCCGTCCCTGTATTTGTGTACCACGTCTTGCTACTTTGGACACAGATTTTCGTAGCATTATTGTTGATAGATATTTATTGTCTTTCTTTTGTAGTACAACGTTTTTTAATTACAATATAGACTTAAATTAGCTCGAGCTTGCACAGAGATATAGTTTAAACCTTACTACTGAGAATACAATTTTTAAGTAATTAAATGCAAATAATATTAGCAAATATATTAGTTACAAATAAAATAAAGAAAGCAATAAATTTAGTGACTGTTCGGAGGAAAACTAAGGGGAAAAACCTCCATCTGACGGATTATTTTAATGACCAATGGAGCAGGCTGTATATGAATACAAAGCTAGCAAAAATCATGTCATAGTGTTGATATGGTAAGCTCAGCTCAATTAGCTGCAGCTTTATTAACGGTATCTCACGACATACTAAGAGCCTTTGATGAAGAGAAAACGATATTACTAGCCACATTTGACTTTTTGAAAGCAATCGACGACCCACCAATTCTTTGTCACAAACTTTGTTCCCAATTCAACTTCTGTAATCCCACCAATATGCTAATGTTTTCGTACCCTACTAATCGAGTCCAATCTATTTCTTACAACACAAAACATTCTTAATTATGTAATGTTTCCAGTAGTGTACCCCAAGTTTCTATTCATGCACCGTTAATATTTTCAATGTTCATAAATCTTCCAACAGTGTTGTCTTATTGTAAATTGTGATATCTATGCAGACGATGTTCAAATATACATAAGCTTTACTTTTCATATGATTGAAGATTCAGTTGCTAAAATTAGCTTTCTTAGCTCGTGTTCTATTACATGATTTTGGTACCCGCTTAACAGATAACTGGAATGAATAGGTAATAAGTCATAGATTAAAAGTTCCAAATATATGTGGTATCCATCACGTCTAGTTTTCAAGGGATATCGAGGTACATGATTTCACTTCAGGTGTTTAAGCGGAAGTTTACGTTATCCTTTCATTGTTATGTTTTGTTTAGAAATAAATACAGAGCAGAGCCACCGAAAAGCAATATACTACAAAAGTATGGCCTGAAAGGTCAAAGTTTGTTTGCGGAAAATCAAATGTGAAACATGCACCGTTAATAGATCCTGAAAATGTGCTTTTACCACCACTCCACATAAAACTTGGTTTAATGAAACATTTTGTCAATATATGAATAGGGTGGTTTTGGGAGGGTGATTTCTTTATATTTAAATACAGTATTTCCAAAGTTATAATAATATTGGTGGCGCTACAGCCCATAGAGGACCAGGACTTCTCAGCAACCACTCGTGTTGTGCGTGCTATTGTTCTATCACGAGTGGAAGGGACCTACAGTTGTATGCCGACTCCGAACGGCCAAGTTTGAGAAGCTTTTTCTAGACAGTTATACTCTTTGAGCATTGTCAGTGACTCGAAAGAGGTGGGGCCGTGAAAAGTATTTCTTGTCGTACCAGGAATCGAACCTAGACAGGTAGGTCCAAGTGCGTAGGAGTCGACGCACATACCCAGAACGCCACGGGCCACCACAAAGTGACTCTAAATTCAAAGAAGGCATATTTGTCAAAGCAAAGACCTGAATTTCGCTGATTGACATGGAACTTGGTGCCTCGGCTCTAATCGTGTCATTTTTCAAGCGACTATCGTCCATCGGATTCAGTGATATCGTCGATGTTTTGCTTCATCTAAGACCATAATTATAGTCTTGCCTATCGGTTGTGTGTATATTTTTAGGGCTTTGAGAACAATGTCTCTCACGTAAAAATGACATCTGTACTCTCATTCCTATCAAATTTTACCAACAGATTCTCATTTCAGCTTGTGCCCAAAACTAATACATATCACTCTAAAATCGTCACAAAGGTGAAGAACAAGATATGTATACATAATTATTCTCATTCATTATGAAAACGATACTGGAATAGCTATAGCCAAAAATCAGTTTTCAGCTTACATGCAGCAGGTTAAACGATATCTTTCAGACGCATAAGCGAAACCATCGTGGACACGTTAGCGCGGGACGATTGTCGCCATACGCGATTAGAGCCCAGGTCATCACTAAAAGCAGTTATTAAAGGTTTTTAGGGAACCACAGAGCCTGATAATGCGGAACAGCTAATTAACGATATGTTAAAATCATACGAAACGTTGTGTTGTAGAATGTCGTTAAAAATTTACTTTCATTTTTCTTTCTTTTCATCTAATCTTGGTGCGGTCAGTGATGAGCAAGGTGAGAGGTTTCACCTGGGTTTGAAGAAGCTTGAACAACAAGCTTTACAAGGCCGTTAGGACACAACTGTGCTGGGCGATTACTGTTAAAACAAGAGGATCCTTCAAAACACACACGAAAAAATACAATTTCAAGATATACTGAGTTTAAACTTTATGAATTAATTAATATTGTATTTTTGTACATTAATGGTAAAATATAACTTGATTATGTAAAGAATGTTGCTCTATTTTATTAGATTTCTCTAATATAAGCTTGGGTTCCTTAATTTTTAATATACATAGTAGGAAAGGAATAAGTAAGAAAACATGACTCTTCAAAACGGGTACCTAATTTATTATTCTTTGTGTAACGCAGTGATTGAGCAATCAAAAATGCTATCTTACTCAATCCTGACAAGACCAAAGTCATCCTTTCATCCACTCATATAACCTAACACTAATATGTTAGATGTATTGAAATCTTGGAATAATGTGTAATAGTGTACTTACATGTATCATGTCTATAGTGTAGTGCTCATGGTATATGCTTCTCTTAGAAATATGTCAATTAAAACTTGCCAAAGCTCTAATAGTGCCCATTTTAACATATGGCTGCGAGTTGCGAGTTGTTTGCCGACTGCGATTACCTCTCTTTTCAAAAGCTGTCTCAGAAAATCGTGCCATTGTCTGCATGGCCAGCTAGTGGTAAAACAAGCGTGGTAGTAAACGGTCCCCTCCTATGCACAGGCGAGGTAGGTTGTAAAAAATGTCTTATCTCGGTATGTGGGCTCTGCCGAGACAGACACTCTTTTCCCGACATGCTCGTGGCACCTTAATTTAAAAAAATGGACCAAAAAAACCAAAACAATAACAAAAATAAAAAAATTAATAAAAAACCAAAAAAAAATTAACGTAATGGACCATAGGTCGCCCTCGGACGTGGGAACTACATCCGAGGATGAACTATTAGGTTCTTCTCCTCCTCCCAACCTCAAACCCCACGACCAAGGTCACCAGTCATACTCATCAGCAGCCAAGAAAACATAAGTCTGAGAGCGCCATCCTCAGGGGATGTACAGTAAGCCCAAATGCATTCTAAGCAAGGTTGCGAAGAACGAAGCGGCTGGCACTTCCCACGAGAGAGACTTCGAGAACAAAGTACAATATCAAGCTGTTATTGCGGAATATGAAAAGCATCTCAAACACCTCAAGAAACACCCCCCTTTCCACTCACAAAAGCGAAACAGGTCCCAGGAAGAGAACGTCCAGCCAGCTAAGAAAAGCAAGGTCGCCACTGCTTCAGCCTCCAAGCACGAAATCGACCTTCACAGAGGTTGTGAGACACGACCTTCAGTTGGCGCTTGTTGACGAAAAATCATCAACAGTAACAGCCATAGCAGCGGAATGCTGTAGTATCGAACCAGACTATCTGAGATGGTCGTGCACCACATCTTGAAGAACCAAAGTGGCCCTACACCCGGTTTTCATTCCTCGGAGATCGTCAGAGGTTACAGGGTGATCAAGTGCGTTGACCAGTTCTCAAAAGATTTTCTTAGCTCGTGCGTAACTTAGATCAGCAACGCCTGGGAGGGCGATATCCCAAGGAAACCCAGGGCGCGCATCTGGCTACCCAAGATTTAGATTGAAGGCGGAAGGCTTCTCCAGTGCCTGAAACTTCACAACCCTAACATCCGCACGGTTGACTGGACCGTAATTAAAGCGCAAGCACCGCAGAAAAACAGTACCTTTTCCCTGCTTTCTATAAATGAGGATAGCCTACCAGCACTCGAGAAAGCAGATAACAAAATGAGATTTGGCATTAGGTTTGTCAAACTCAAAATTTTCCCAACGCTGCAACCCAACAACAGAACAACTCCCACAATAAATACACTCAACTTGATTAACCTTGATTAACGCCAACGCCAGACACATGACATGGGGAAGCAGTGAGATCGACGAACGAGGTGAGTCCCTTTTTGATTTCATTATTTCTACTAACCTCCATATTGTCAACTCGGGTAACACTCCCACCTTCATCTTTCCGAGTACGGAAACCTTCTGTGGTTGGGAAGGATTTCTCGACTTGACACATTAACATCGGGGTAGACTTCCCGACTCCCTTCAGAAACCCTAAGTGAATTGATTGGAAAGGATTCGACAAAATCTTATCCTCAAAACTAACAGACCTCCTGCCAGCCAACCTGAGACAAAGGCCATGAGATGTCGCTTTCAAAAACGCATGTCCCATAAAGCACAGCAGGAAAACATCCCACCCTGGTGGAACGAGGTTCTATCCGATATGAGGAAAATGACTAGCGTTATCTTCAAAAACTCCTATAGACATAAATTCTTTTAAGCCCTACAAGGACCGCCTTAAAATATACAAAAAAAACAATTAGAACGGCTAAGACAGAAGCCTCCCTCATTTCCCGAGATGCACAGATCCTGCCCCTGAAATCTCACCCCGATTCGGGGCCCCCTATCAAACTCTCAACACGCCTTCCTCAAGAGCAAATCCACAGAAACGGCATTGCACGAGGTGGTGCGTACCGTAGAGAGAGCTATCCACTTCAAGCAATACACCCTTCCTACGTTCCTAGACATCGAAGGTGCCGTTAACATCATCCTTTCCAACTCCATCAATAGTTCCCTCGCTTCGATGGGAATAGACGGTTTCGTCCGCAAATGGATTGTGGCCATGCTAGAAATCAGAATCATCCAGTCGCAACTGGTTACCAAATTAGTCGACCGAGGTACAGCTCAAGGCAGGGTTATCTCACCACGCTTATGGCTGATAACAATAAATAAAATTCTCGTTGAGTTAGAAAGGAAGGGAATCAAAGTAGTTGCGTGTGCGGATGAGGTGCAATCTTAGCATCGTGTATGTTCCCTTCAGTGATGAGCGATCACTCGTCTCAGAATACCAATTTCTGATCTACACAGACGGATCTAAGCTAGACTACAGTGTTGGCTCAGCGTTCTTCTCGGTGGACTTCTTACATTTTATCGCCTCCCAGATAACTCGAGTATCTTCCAGGCTGAAGTACTAGCAATCAGAGATGCGTGTAAACTCCTAAGTAGTACCTGTCCTGTGGGTTCCAGGCCACAGCAACATAAAGGGAAATGAGATTGCCGACGAACTGGCCAAGCAAGGAGCTTCCAATCAACCACCTCAAATACACCATCTATCAACACTTCCTGTCCTTAGCTAGTAGAAGGTGTACGGGGTCATCCAAGTACAAAGTCTTTAGGAAAACCTGGTCCTCCTACACTAAAAGAAAGACTGATGACGTCCTCAAAAGAAATCGCTCGCTAGACTCGGAAAACCGTTCAACCCACACTGTCGCAGTTGCCTCGACAGCTTCAGAGGAAAGTATGCCTCACTTTCTGTGCGACTGTCCGGCACTAGCCATACAAAGATATATCGCGTTCGGTAAACCCTTCTTTAGTGACCTCTCCGAGATTGCTAACCAAAACATATCGAACATAGATAATCAAATATAACTCCACAGGCTGGATTTAGCTAACCCAAACAGCTACGGTCTACGAGGAGTGGTGGTATTATTTTCGAAAATAAAACTCCTATTTTTATTGTGTTTCAATTCAGACTCACTTAATAGTTGTAACACACCATTTATAGTGTGTACAGACCATAATAATTGAATTGTCAGAAAAACGGTATAACTTTATTCGGTTTCTGTCGGAAAAAGCCAGTTTTGATATAAATTATATTTGTTTCACTCGAGAGAGGTTATTGAAGTAATGTCTTTGTTATTGGTTTTCCGGAATAGCATCATTTCAGTTTGCACTCATTAAAATAAGCTTACTTGCGCATTTCCTGTACTTAGTATGTACCTAAGTTTATTGAAACACATAATGGATCATTTTTTCATTGCTTTCTGTACACGATTTTTTGGATTTATCAATATTAATTGCTCATCCCATTGGCTAAATATTCCCTATGCAGGTGCGGTTTAAATTCATGCATTCAGTAACGATGTTCGGATGCTTGGTAACCAATTGCATCCCAAGGGGTGAATTCATTTTTTTGTCATTGACATTCGATCAGAGGACATCTCTCCAATTCGGAAGCCCATCACAGCCATATGGTTGCGTACATCGTTTATATATACGCCTGCACATACAAGCATGAATACAAATAATAATTTAAATTTCTTATGGCAAACGATGAGGACACCTGTTCGGATGCCATGGTAACGTGATTTGGTACTGTTTTATTGCAAATATTTATGGGAAAGCACACACTTTTACACATATTTGAGTATGTAGACCTGAAAAAGATACAAAAATGTATGCTGACAGCCTGCAGGTAATGTGTGCATCATAACTTTATCCTAACAGTCCCGATACGATTCGTGGATAAAAACAATTTCCCGTAACCGTACAATTGTATTTTCAAATTTGTAGCAATCGAGATTTGCATTTTGGTTTTGTATTGTACAATGATAAGAATACAATCATTCGCATTTCATATTTTTAAATCAATAATATAGACCAAAAGAATAGAAAACAGGGAAGACAGTTTGTGCTGGACCTGATTTACCGGTTTTTTACATGTAAACTTGTTTTGTATACTATAAAGGGCAATTGGTCGCGTTGCGCATTCTTCATGTAATTAAATACTAGATTCTCAATGGAATTCAAAAAAAAATTCGTTGTGTTTTAGGACAGAAGCCTATTTGAACTTTAACTATTGATATTTTGATTTCATTTCGAAGGGGGGTTTGTTTGGAAACAACACCCACAATTATTTTGTGCACGTGCTTACTTATTTCTTGCATATTCTTAAAAAATATATCATTGGATTGTATATAAGATATCATAAGATAGATATGAAAGCTATTGGTATTGAGTATTGAAAGCATTCCCTTTATTTGTGTGTACTTGCTTGAAAATCGACGGAATTCTTAAAATATCCGAATCCAGCACTGTAGTCCCAACATGGCCAAAGAGGCTTCAACAGTTTTTTTATTACTGAAGGCGTATTTTATGACCAAAGAAATGTTTTATGCTATATTGGACGGCACTATATTGTTCTATGGGTATACAATAACAATAGGTATGTATATTGAAACTTTGTGGCTTTGAACAAGACTGTACTACTGAGTACCTACCCACTCATCGAAGATAGTGAACATTTGTTCGAGCTAAAGCACTTGAGTTTAAACGGTGATTCGGTACAAAGAGCATTCAAATTTCTTGATTTCATCGAATGACCTGAAGGGGGTTGTCTAATAAGAATTTGGCCGAGAATTATTGTTAGAATTTTTATTTCTCAGAATAAAAATAAAATTGTAAATAACTCATAATTTCATTCCAAATAATGTTCCTTTTTCATAATGCTAGCGCTTATTGCATGTTATCAACCACATATAAATGCGTATACGTTAGAAGTAATTTACTTTTTTCCAAATACCCTTAATAAACCACACCACATGATTGTGTATCAAAGAAAGGGATTTTCATTCATTTTTGTATTTCCACCACTTGTAGCAATAAATAACAGGTCATTAATTCATGCTCACCGTAAACGGCCACATCCTGACTGTGGATTCAGCAATCATAAAACTGAGTGGTACCTTATTATTTTCAGATTAAATATTTGTAATGTTGGCAGAAGAATGCTTCACCAGATCCTTCACCGACCCGCAACTTCCATTCGACGTTCGAACAAGCAATTAATTTCTGTTTAACGTCTTGCATTGCTCCCTTGTGCGCTTGTAACGTTCACGTTTTATTTATAGGCCTCCACTTGACAATTTATTGCGCTCACCCGGTGGAATCTCCTAGAAGCGTCTAAGTCAATTCTTTTCTTCTGTATGGAAGGACTAATATACATATATATATACAAGTCTTATTCTGGTACCAAGCGTTCACTCGCCATGCTAAAACACTGTTCTCCTAAATCCGTTTGTTCGAAATGATATACGAGGAAGACGTGATTAGCAAATTGACTTGTAAATGCCTTGGCTGGATAAATCTTTAATATAGCAAAACGAAGGTTTGGTACGTCAGTGTATGTACGCTATTTTTGTTGGAAAAGTTTTCACAACTAGAAAGTGGGCAAGCAGATACAATTTGGGATTCGCCGCTTTAATTATACCACAAGATTTATTACGAACTCAAAGAGAGTCATGGAATACAAAAAAGGTGTCATTCAAATCGTAGACACTCGTATCTTCTAGTCATGCAAATGCCTGTATGTATATAAAACTATTTCGAATTTGTATGTACACTCCCGTCATACGGTCAAACATCTTCAATCTTTCTTCTCATAAGAGCAGAAATTAAAAGAAAAAGAAAAAGAAAATTAAATTCATTCAGAATTGTACTCATGTTTACATGCATGTTCGTTGATTTGTGATAATTATGAAGTAATCATTTTATGCTTTATCTTTCTGATTATTTTAAGAGCAATATGTATATATTTCTGTAAAGTGATTTCTAAGATAACGTTATCTACATTTGGTTAACAATATCTTGAAGTACACAGTACGTCGCATGTATATGTAAATACACACCCCTGGCAAAAAGCAGACATTGCTTAGTGTATTCCTTACATACAATTCTCCTGCGTTTCTGTTATCACGAATTAGTACATGTGTAAATACATGTTTTCAAGCATATACTATTGAATTTTATTTGATCGGAACCCATGTTAAACCGATCATTATAAGACTCATATAGAAATAATGAACAGAAACTAAGCATTTGTTCTTGATCATAAGGCCCGCTCATATATTTCGGGATATGAGACAACAAGATCAAACTGTTTCAATTTCAACAAATTTCGAATTTCAAATTAACATCCTAACATAATTATATAAAAATATACATGTGTACTTAGGAGTTAGGTGCGAACAAAAAAGAAAAACGGAAGGATACATCGGATTTTTTAAAGAGTTTATTCCTTCAAAAGTTCATACGACTGAATTGAAGCAACTACGCTCGCCCGTCGTCGAAATTCGACGATTATGTGTTTAAATGCGTGTTATGATATTTTCTCGTAATAATATAAAATAATTCTGTACAAAGTTCTACTCAACCATTTGCAAAAAAAATATGAAATTACCTTCCCAATTGTGTAAGTATCATGCCATTCGGATGAGTAGAACGGTGGAAAAGCGTACCACAAAAATCGGCAGCATGTATTTACATATATACAGATATCCCTGTCACCAAAAGAAATCAATTTCGCACATGTGGTATACATTCATACCGAAATACCAGGCAATATATGGAATGATCGTGCTGTTGTGGTGTCACTTTTAGACAATTTCACACCAAGTTCTGTTTGCGAGAGTTTGGAAGGGCTTAAGTCATCATCGGAGGGTGTGGGGTGGGTGGAATATTATCTACATAGTGCTGCATCCAATGTTCTACTGAGACGTTTCAAAGGATAGTACAAATAGAATAAAAACGTAGGTTATAATTTATTGGGTAAATTCAAATAGTGCGCTAATGAAAAACCAATATGTTTCACATTTTAACATTTAAATAAGAATAAATTATTTTTTTTGTTGACAACAAACAACACAATACACTAATGATGTGTAGTGAATATTGAATCTAATAAATATAACACTTTAATAGCATTCGGGTATACTTTTTGTTTTAGCACCGACTCCAGTCTCTTCGGAATTGGATCCAGCTTTTTGGTGTATTACGAAAAATTAGTTCTCATTCTTCCAAAAAAGCTTTGTTTAAAATGTTTTTGATCTTATCTCGTGTTTTCGATTTGCGCGCTCAAGTTTGGGTCTGGTGACTATGCTGGCGGTTGCATGACATGAGGGCAATTTCAAATCACACAAGATTGCATTATTCCTGACCTAACCTTGGGATCATAGTCTTGCTACATTCAAAAAGTATTCTTGATATTTAGTTTTCAGCACTTTGCTTCAAAATTTCCAAGTACATATCATTGTCCATTAAAAAAGGTTTTTCTGTGTAATATGAAAATATTATTGTCAATTATACCTTCAATAAAAATCAGGTTTCTTACTCCAGATGAAAACATACTACGTCACATCATAACGTGACCTCCACAGACCAAATGAAATTAAGTACACTATTTAAGTTGGGATTTGGCAGACATTGTACACATTTGCTTTTAAATTATTGTTATTGGGAGGTGAAAGTTCTTCGAACATATTTGATAGCAGATTCCCTTTCAATAACTTTGCTGACCAAACATTCGGTAAGCATCTTCTGCATTGTATCCCGGCAACTATAATACAAAAATAAACCGTTAAAACATAAAAGTTCAAAAACTTCCCCATAAAGTCTTTAGTTTCCACTTTCTTGAAAATTCAGACATCGGATTCACCTTTAGCAGGATCATATGAAGATCGATTTTCTCTATAAAATGTGTAAAAATGTTCATTTGTTACCGTTGTGTGCATATATACATATATTACAATTTTCGTAGACGAGGCCTTGTACCAAGGCGTATATATATATATACGTATATATTATTCATATCATCATTGATCATAAATGGATATTAAGATATTGTACATTCTGTAGATACCAAGTGCTTTATTTGGTAGAAAACTATATTTTGTTCACTTTAATTTTAAGTTAGTATTTTGTCGATGTAATGTAGAGTAAAACTTTTACTGGAACCATTTTTATTAGCAGATCGTTTGACGTCAAGAATAATTTACAAATATTTGACATTATATGAAAAGCAATAGGTGTTTCCACATCTGTTGACAAGAGCAGATTAATGGGGAAAGAACTTTAATTTCCTTGCTGAGACACACATTAAACGCGAACGCGAAGGCTGTATACTTTACACATAGTAACCGAAAACTGAAGACAGATGATCAATGAAACAAGGCGAGCCATTATTGGGTATCATACTATAAGGATCCGAGGTCTTATCGGTCCGAAAACCTTTTTAGAAATATGTGAACTTTCTTTACAATCCTTAATTGAATTAATATTGTGTTCAATCACCAACCAAAGCATTTAGGAGTTTACTCTACTATATTTTGCCGACTTCGAATTTAGTGGATTGAAAGGCTTGACTTTAGTTAGTGTGATAGTCTATGGATCTCAACCAACAGGCCACACTCCAAGTTTGCTGATGTCTCTCCACAATCAGTGTGCTCGTCACCTAACGTAACAGTAGTCCATGTGTCATCTGTCTGATGACTATTCGTAAGTATATATGTACTGTTTAGTTTGTGGTTAATGTGTACTCCTTCAAATGCCATCTACAAAAACAGGACCAATCACAGATATTCTCTTTTGAAAACTCCAAGGAATAGGATGGTATGAAATTCGTGCAATTTGAAGTTAAAACCTGCACACCTCAACTCACTAATATTTACTTAAAGTGTGTGGATATATAGTTGATTCTCATCTCGTGTAAGAAAATAGTTTCGTTTTTAGTTGAACGATGAATCAAAAGTTGTGACCTGAATTTGAAATCAGGGCGCAGGTGATGGCATTCATATATGTTCTTATGAATGTATGTAATAACAGTTTGAGTTAATGAGGAAGTTTCGGGCTGCAAGGGACACCTAGTGTAATTTGAACTACATTTCCTTTAGTTGAATGTAATATTGAGTATGTGATTAATTGTTTATAATTTCAAGAATAGGTTTAGTCGTAAGTGTGTTAAAAAATGTTATATGTATTGTCAAAAATATAAATATCTAATCAATATCAGTATCGAAAAAATAGCTTTTGGGAAAAAATAGTATTGAAAAAAATCAATGAAAGTGCATTGGAAATGAAAGTTTCAGGCTGTGCGCACTACAAAGTAGTCGTAATAAGGAATGGCTTGCATAGTATATTCAATTACTTATATACGTTAGAATTTACACCACCTCCTACGGATATTGTGGATATTCCACTTTTACACCAATCTTAAATAGACCGATACAGTGGCTGAACAAAAGAAATTTAAAACTTGAAAATATTTTATTATAATCTTGAGACTCAATCAACAAACCAATCCATAAATATGGTGCTTATTTGCTCTTTACTAAGATAGGCATGAAATCGGCGCGCCGTCTAAAACAAACTAAACACAATTATGAACTTGATGAACAAAATTCTGAAAACCAGAACAAGACCTCTAGAAAATTGGAATGCTTTTCATAGATTTTGTTACCATTCCTTTATCTCCTTTTTCCCTACCATTTTCAGTTTTTTCAACAATAACCTTGCATTAAAAAAAATACATTTTTTTCTGAGGATGTTTGCATTCATTAATGGCCTTTTCTCGTAGTTTATCAGCGCATACTTATTATATGCTGAATCGATTTGCATACAATTCAATTTAGAATTTTTCTCATAAATATCTCATAGATATACATACATATATATATAACATATAACCTCTAAGAGTTTAGTAAAATCGGTACATAACAGAATATTAAATGACGCCTATAACTGTAGAATATGTCTTAATTATCACACTACAATGCTGGGTCATTGGGGCCCATTACAGGATTCCGGTTAACGTTTTTACTGTTCCTAAACAAAACTAAGATAATAAGCAATCTACAAAACGGTCGTTAATTCAATAGCTTACGTTGAATGCTATCCCAAGGCTGTACTTTAAGTAGACAATGACCTCCACTGCTAGCAGCTTCAGTAATTATATTAATTGGTCTAATTCATTGAATTTCATTGAAACGAATTCATATTCTGGTAGCCAATCAAGTGCAACTAGGCGCATACAAATACCGGATAAAGCGCCGGATTTAATTAGTTTTTACTAAGTTTCGTTTTGTACAACGTAGAAGAACATTTTGCACAGGACGCTTACATTGTACGCCAAGCCAATTAAAAAAAGATTTCGATTCCGTGCTCTAAAAGTTTGAAGTACCGAATATTGCATTTGATAATGGATGGCGGCAATAGAAGTGCAACCAAAGTTCTTCGGGTGGCCTTCCTTTTTTTTTAAAGAAAAGTTGCATCCTCTTGAGAAAATCGAAGTAACTTCGCTTGGACACAGGAATGGTTTAGGAATGGCAGTGCATAACAATCGTTGAAGAGTACAATTGAATGCAGAAATTCAGAAATTTAAATTGTATTACTTTGTGAAGTTATGGAGTAAGTGATGTTTGGGTTCGGGTTACCCATGATTTCAGTTGTGAGAAGCAAGGTTCTTTATCGAGCGATTTCCATGTTTTACGGCACCTAGTATAAGCTGTCGATTTTCAATAAGAGTAATCAACCCTAATATGTAGGTTACTACTTCAGTTTTTCATTACAAAATTGTTTTCATGCAATTATTGTTTTATCAAAATCAAATCAACAATAAATAAATGGAAAGAATAACTAAAATTGAGCCGCAGACAAATAAAAAAAGTTATCGTTAAGTGAATAATTAATAATAAACATTCACTTTTATGTACATTGACAATACTAACAGCGAGTATTTTTAATACATTTGTTGAGACTTATTGATGCACAATAGTCTGTTTTATTTGTTGCATGATCCCTTTCTATTTGGATGACTTTAGTGAACTCGAAGTTGACAGTGATTAAAAAAATACTGAACATTGAACGAAACAACATCATTATAACAACCATACAATGTAATAACAACTTTAAAATGGTTTTGTTGTTTAGCTGAATGATAATTATGTAAGTTAACTTTCTCGTAAGACAAGTTTGTTTTCAAAAGATATCTTAGACTTACAACTTATTAAACGGTATCCATCTCTAGGAACAATCATCTACAAAAGTAGACGCTTAAAGCGACCACATTGTCAGACTGTTTCCAGCGCGAGTATTAGTAATTTTTGTAATTTCATGCCCAGATTCACAGTGAAGGTTTAGTTTAAACTTAAGTTCAGTTGAACCTTAAACCGAAATCAAGTTTTTCGTATAACTCTGCCGAACAGTTAAATCTGAACTTCAGTTTAGCTGAACTTAGTTTGTGCAATGCGATTGATAAAAGTATGACAATGCTTTCCACTTGGTCCAACACTAAAATTGGTAAGGGCTTCCGATGTTTTTCCCATTCTTTTTAGTTTTAACGCTATTGTGCATACTTTTTAAATTTTTGTAGGGCGTCCTTGCTGATATCGGAAAACAAATATCTTGATAATTATCCGAGGAAGAAATAAGCTGCAGTTTGGGAGGATACCATTACCGATGAGATGTGAGAGAGAATAAAATACGAAAGCTTGAAAAAAGAGCGAGAGAAACAAAATGGCGCAGAGCTGTGGTTTAAACGACATTGTACTCTCGTTTAACTTAAACTACAAATTGAACTCAGTTCACAGTTCAGAGCTTAAACGAAACTGTGAAACCGAATATATCGCTGAACTGAAGTTTAAACCAAAAGTAGAGTATAATGTTCACTGTGAAACTGGAGCATAGTTGTTTTATTTCAGAATAGATAGTATCTCAGTGCAATAACTAAATTAATATGGTTTTGTTTACTCTATACGTACTCCTCTGTAATTTCAATAAAATATATTCTATAAGCACAAACTGCTAACAAATGAATATGTACATATGCATTCGCATTCCACAGTGATAGATGATCACAATATATATAAATATTTTATAGTAACTCCTAGCTTCAAAGTGACCAACATATTTCGTATGTTTTAAAATAGTGTTATATACTCATAGGTAGCATTTTTCAGAAACATAACATTTGCTACTAGTGCTTAGAATGGCAGTTCATATAAAACACACAATTTCCCATTCAATAGGACTTTCATCTGCTGTTCTGTTATAGATCCTCTTAAAATTAAGTTCTTCTTTATTTCTCGTTGTACATAGAGCCAACAGCACAGCAGTGTAACGAGTGCAAATCGTATTCTCTGCCAACATATATATATATATATGTAGGGAAAAGTCAGCAGGGCAATATGCAGCATACCCATATGATTTTGGCCGCAATTCAAGTTTGAAACAAAAAACGATAATCGCTCCCGTTCACTTGACAACCGCCTGCAATATTGAATTCCCTTAATCATGTGAATGAAAATAAAACATGACATCTATATACTCGTACATACTTTTTCATCTACATTTCATAATGTGTCGATGTGCAAATTCGAACTCTGAAATAGAAGATACATATATTCGAACACAAATACCAAACTTATTCGAATCCCTAATGGACACTTTAGGGAAGTGAAGGATGGATGCAAGATAACCAAGTTTTGCATACGCCCGACTGTTTGGCTCGGTAAAATAATCCTTTGTTTTCTCCATTATCACCATCCGCAAACCGCAAATTCCATTTGCACAAGACACAAAATCCAAAACTTGTGGAACGAATACAAACAACGGGTGATGAAAGTCCATGACAGTGTCTAAAATATAAATATTACATTTCTCTGAGCGTAGTAAAATGCAATTAGCAAATCCGATTCTTGCAGACAGACTATATTACTTTTGGAATTAACTTTCAACTCAGCCGTCACCATCATCCTTTGCGTACCAATTTTAGAAGTAACAAGATTCGGTCAGGAAGTAGAAATAGTAAAATTTGCAATTAACTTAAAGTTGAAGCACAATTGGCCATCCTCTTTTTTGAATTGAATAAAAATAGGAAAATTAATTGTTCATGGAATATCTTGGCCTGGAATAAGGGTTTTTACTTTCACGAATTCCGTGTGTACTGTAGTGACTTTTCTTATGTTCGGTAATTACCAGAGAGTGGCAGAGAGAAAATAATTGTAATAATTAGGAGGAAAAAGGATTCTTTTACCAGCGGTCATAAGATTCATTTTAGGGCAAGTGAACAATTTCCTTTGAATAAATTAAGTTAGTGAATAAAGGCTTTACGTGGAAAGCAGTTGGAGGTCTCTAAAGAAACACCCGACCAATTTGCATTTCCAAAAAGACTTGGCTTTCAAAGGAATGCTAATGCTAATATTACATTATGAGCAATCGAATTTAACTGCAGTAATGTTGGGACGACTATTTGGCAAGGCTTTTACATTTTATTCGTGCTTGGAAGTACAATTTGCAACAGTAGCTCCTATTCATCCATCCCTAAAATCTTGATGGACGCGAAATGTCTCTTAGAATGGATCACTTGAATTTAGTCAACAACATGAAGATTTTCTTCATCTCTATTTATTTTGTTAAAATCCCGCGTTATTTTTTTTTCAAGTTTTGTAAAGTAATAAAATAGATATTTCTTAGATTTTATCTTATAGTACAGTCTCATTTTTAAGATATTTAACTAATTACGTTTTCCATTGCCGACGAGATTCAATTTGAAGACAAGCGCTGATTATAAAGGCTGCAAACTCGTTTGCAGTTGTACAGAATTAATTACTGGCACCAGTCTATGTAGTTTTTAGCACTATTCATGTTCCTGTAACTTGAATTTTACGGGGTTAGGGGTTAATAATGCTTACATTTCACATCCCAATACAATTTCACATATGTACCTTTCCACCGAGGCTACACATATATACTAGCCGGCCATTTATTTGAAGAAATATGCCCCAAGAATGCATCCAGTTATTATGATTTACATAAGGTTTTTAAATAAATATAGGCTCACTGTCGCTGTACCCATGCAACAAAACGATAAACCTATATTTACATGCGGTTGACAAGCTCAAGTACATTATAATGCAACCATTCTTCACTCCATAAGAAGCGAACTTATTTCGACTATAAGAACGTACAAAGTATTTAACAAATTTTTGCAATAACATATATCGCAACAATGAAAATGAAAGTGCTCCACCTTGTACAAATTAAAAACACTTAGCAAGTTCGTCAACAACTTATTGAATCACACAAACATGTCATATGACATTTCCACAGAGAATTTGTAAAATTAAATATCAATCAAAACGTACAATATAGTCAATCAATCTCATATCCGTACAGTAGATAAAAAATATTTTTTTTCGATTTATTCAAGAACCGCAAAAACTTTTAGTGTTATTTGTCTGTGAAATCAAAAATCTAATGAACATCTACTGTCAAACACAAAAAAGCATATGATTATTGAAATGCAGTTAATGATTAAAAAAATTTGGTGATTCAAATTTATCAGAAAATTTTTTTTGATTGACTGTAATAAATATTGGTTTAATTTGAAATTCGATTAATAAGACGATTTCACATCCATTTCGAACCTGAACCACTAGAACAATATACACATGTATTTCTTTAAGCGAATTGTATTGAATTTTCAATTTTGAGGAATTTAGAATGAAAAATTGGTGCATAAAAAATGTGCAACACAATGTATTACAATTCTACCAACAAATACCTATGTATCTATCTATGTATGTGTAACAGAGTCTGAGAATATGAACAATGTATGTATGTATGTATGTATGTACATACATTGAATTCTTCAAAAGTAGTTCGGTTCCATTATTTTCATTCTCGAACATAATATCGCCAAATGTCAGTGTGCAATAGAAAATCATGTTTGTGCACATGACTGAATTCAGTGGATTGCTTGATCAATGTAAAAGTATTTGAGAACGGAAGTATACATTTTCCACACACACTAAAATATAACTTTCTTGTACTCTAGGTATTTCACATTTAAAACTAGTTTGCAAAATCAATTTACCAGTCAAACAAAATTAAATTCCGTGAGCAATATCGACCGGAAGGCAACAACTTCCACGTAGAGCATGCAATTTTTAAACCTGGCTTAAAAAAATCAATGTACAAAGAGAGAAAAAATGCATTCGAGGTAAATGGAAACAATTGTATTTTTTCTTTTATTTGAGTAAGGATCTAAAAAATGTCATCGAAAAACTTTTACTTACGTGTAATCTGCATTCGCGTAACAGTGTCCAAGAAATCTGCACTGTAGAGCATTGCATTGATATGGTTTTACATTGGCATCCACTTCGTACGTTATATTGAATCCATACACGTCTAAAAGCCGATCCAATGCTCTCAGATGGGTACCGTCCAGAGTGCGCATCTCAAAACGTATCTCCAGGTACTGACTCGTAAACTGAATCCACGCCACTTTCGTGACATCGTCTTCAGTGAGCTGGAAAATTCGATGACTGGGAACCTTGTAATCATCGCTATAGTACATGTATTCGGTGAATTTGAGTCCGCCTAAAACGTACAACTGCGTAAGGTACACTACTATAGAGACGTTTGTTCCTGGCCCTGCTGCAGCATGAATCTCGGAAGCATCGACAATCCAAATGCATTCAATAGGCGTTTGAAATTTTCGGGGAAAGTTCGGAGTTTGAATGTTACCAGTGGATGTTCGATAATAGCCCCCACATGTGGACGTTGTGCTGTTGTTGATTGTATTCTGGGCAGTTTGCTTTTGTGCGAGTGGCTTTGGCAGTAATGATAATGGTGGTGGCGGTGATGGCGGCAACAATGCACCGGGGTAATGCATCTGATGGATGACTGATGCTGTTGATGCTCTGGCATTGTGATTATGTTGCTTCAGTTGAGGACTTTTATTCGAGCCGCTGCTGCCGCTGATATTGTCGATAGTAGATGTAGTAGGCATCAACGGGCTGCGGATCCTATCACTGTTACCCGTCACCACCGACCACCTATCGCCACCAGAAGCCGGTGATGGGATGTCTTCGATTGTTTTGGCTGGTAAAAGAGCCACCATACAAAAGATAATAAGAAAAAATGATGTCGTCATCGACTATTGTTTGGTGATTAATCCTGCTGGACTTTTGTGTGCAACTATGTGCTTGGCTTCCGGTATAGTTGAAAACAAAAACAACGAAACTAAACGACCGGATGCAAATAAACCCAAATTTCAAAACAAATGACTCAACTACGAACTAATGGTAATTATTTAGGACATATTGGATTGTTTTGCCCCTTTAGATTAAATAATCAATTCACCGAGAATTTGCATTGCAACAGACTGACAATCCAGTTCTTTACCCGCCGGTATTTTGTTTCATGACTCTTTGAATATGTTTTACAATTATGTATATTTACTTTCACCATTTTCGTGTATTAGCCATTGTGTTGTTTAAATCGCTGTTTGAAGTGTAATTGCCACTATTCACTTTCACATAGGTTTTTTTATAAAGTCATTTCAATACTTTGTTTGACAGGGGTTTTGCAGGTGTCTGTAGGGTATCGATATATAGTCAAACCATTGTGTTTTTATCTGGAATTGTACAAATAAAATAATTGATTAATATTATTACGTATATAATACAAAATATACATGCATAGTAACAAGTCACCATAAACATCAAATGTTTCAGATTGTTGAAAGTAATTCAAATAAAATAATAGCATAAAAAAAGTATAATTGCAATAACCAGTAATATTCTGAATAAATTACCCCATAAATAGGCTTATATTTAAAATTGAGCAATTTGAAACCAAATTTTAATTTTTGTTGTAAAACAATGTTAATAAATATAATATTTAAAAAATTTTCGTGAAATGAATCTTACAATTGATTTTGACACAATTGCATTGTGCATTTAAATATAATAATCTTGCGTGCGCAAGTAACTTTAAACAAGGTGAGCGGTACTGAATGGCATTATAATAGTGTAAGCGTCTCTTTATTTCATCCAAAATATGACTTAAGTGTTGCCATGAGTTTCAGTTTTAAACCTAATCGGCGGGACGAAGTTTGAGTATTCTCAGCGAAATTAATTCAGAGGAGAATTATGAGATTGCACATGTTTTCTTTTTGTTGAATTCATGTCCCTCACTTGCTAGACAAAAATACTTAAAACTAGCTTAACTGACTTAACTATTGTTCCTAAATCTAACCTACTGATCTTATGCTGGTACTCCAATCAATTCTGATTTTAATTGAATTGCGAACTTAAGAGGTTAGAAGGATTGATTATGGCCCATAATCGACAAATAAAACAAGATTCCTGCTGATATAAGCTAGTAGCAAATATTATTGTAGACAACCCATTTTTAACTGACTTATTAAAAACTAAACAATCAAAAACAAGGGTACATAAAGATTCTTAATTGGGTAGATATTTATGGGGGATCTTCAATACAGTAATCAAATCAATCGAATGATTATCCTCTGCGCAAATCCAAAAATATACGGTGACCAGATAGCAATGGTAGCTTTTCCAGTTGTTAAGGTCTATCAGATTTCAAAGTCGCCCTCAACATCCATCTGTTTGAATATTCAGTAAAGCTTTCCATTTCACCATGCATCGATAAAGGCATGCCGAACGTTGCAAAATTATTAAAAAAACGGTCGAAAAAGTTGAATACACAACGAGAATTTCGGCGTGAGATCTGTCGTCGTGAGACCTGTCGTCGTGACACCATGGAAAACTTTGAGTTTGGTATACTCTTTTGGCCTTGATCCATAATCTAGACACAAATTGGTTGACAGTATCGAAGAAGATTCAGTAGTGTCTATCCCGTCTGAGGAAGGTTAATGGAGGAGAAGACACAGCCGCAAACTCTACGAGTACAAAGATTTGGATGTATGTAGTTCGGAAGACAAAAATCCGTCGACTACACTCACCACATCGAGTGCATGTACAATAATGTTTCAGCAACGTGGGTCTTCGAATCGGAATCCTGGCTTGAGAAGGAGAGGAGGACCGAACCTCTGGTATAAGGACCAAATCATCGTGGACCCAAGACAGCTTGGTCTTGAAGAATGGGAGCAGCGTACCCAGGACCGTCCTCTACAGAAGGTAGCTATTGCTCAGGCTCAGACTCTCCATGGATCATCGGTCTGGGAAATAAGTATATAAGTATATACGATATAATTTAATGGAGCTCAAATTCAATCGAATGTTCGTCATTGAGCATTTAGGTTAGGTTAGGTTAGGTGAGTAGGCTGCCAGCGAAATCGCCAGCACACTTAGACCATATTGGTCCATTGTGATACCCATAGTCAGACTACTACCACTGACTGACAACTCCAGCGATAGTGCCGTTAATTTGATCCCAACGGCAAAGTGTTACTGGACCAGATTTGAAAACCGGATAAAAGATTATTAACTTTGCTTTCACTGGGATTCGAACCGGGGATACCTCTAACCAGGGGCAGGCACTCAACCAACTGTGCCATCCAGCTGTTCCATTGAGCATTTACGGGAACTTGAGTTACACGCCCTTATATGGTCGACATAAGTACTTGTCAGCGGCTATGAACTTTTCTGATCTCATCTATACCAGATAAGAATAATATTAAAAGTAATTCCAATAAAGTAATATAAAATTAATATCCCCGCCGTAATATCTTCTCCAGTCCCAGATTGAGCTCCTGATCACCTATCACTCTCTCCTAGTCAGGCCCATCATTAAGCAGCTGTTAAATACATCCACTATTCCCTGCGTGTCCTATCTGAGCTTTGTCCAGACTTTTTTTTATAAAACTATCGAATTTTTTGTCCCTAGACTCTTCCTTGATATCCTTGAGCTGGGGCATTGCGAGGGACATTTTTGTTCAGGCGTAGAAGTCTCTTTTTCCTAGTTGCTTTTAGACCTATGTCAAAACTCCTCTTTGTTGGCTGGTGCAAATTTCTATCGGGGGCGTCTGCACTTATGAGCCTTTCCACAACGATCTACATTCCAATATGTGTGACCTTTTGTGACAGCTGTAATATATTTTCATCGTTGTGATTCTGTCTGTTCAGCCCTCTGCATAACCTCCAATCTGGACCACTTTTTGGCTAGGACGTTCGATGCATACATTGATTCAAATCACAACGTGTATTGTGAAGGCTATCCAAGGGGCAACGAGAGGAGGCTCTATATCAACTTGATATGTGTATGAACATTGATCGTTGCTGTCATCCCGCCAAGTTGGAACCGATCACCAACTTCGCCCTGTCTTCATACGCCCTGTCCACTGCTATAAATATCAAGCTCTAGTTAAAATCCAAAGAGAAATCTTAGCTCAACAGTCTACAGTTTTATGCCAAATCCAAACAGCGAAGTTTAAGCTTTTTCTGGAAAGAAGATACTTCTTGCTTGTTTCGGGGTTAGAGCCCAGACACCCGAGGGTTGAAATCAACGCACGTATCCACTACTACCTCAGAAATATATATAATATATATTATATATATACATACATTTACATTTGCAAACCTGCCAAGTGCCTGTCTGCTGAGTCTCGAACTTTTGCATCCTGTCATTTCATATGACATGAGAAGGCAGTCACTTTTATTCCATTTACTCATATGTAAATGTTTTTAACACAGAATATATTTGAATAAATTGAATGAAAGCAATCAATATTTAATTTATTCTGCCAACTTATACGCACCGTATTCCGATTGTCGAATGTGCTTGAGCTTACCATTTTGTTTACCAGCCCGAATAATCTTTTAAATACATTCGTATCTTTAGCAGAGTAGATTGTAGCCCTTATCAGTACTATAAGGAGTGACGTGACACTCCTGAAAGACAACTTTTGTCATATTTTTGGGCAAATGCATTAGACTTATCAAGCAAGTTTCAACGGGCGATATGACTAAGTGTGACATTTATATATTTATGAAGGCAAATAAAGCAAGTGATAACGGTGAGATACCCAAATCATTGCTAATCTTATTTTCAGTCACAGAGTTGCAGTCAGTATCAGTATGAGCAACTGGGAGCGCGTGCGTCTTCGGATTGAAACAATTCCGGTACTTGTTATTTTATATCATATTTTACCGATTATTCCGAATCCTAAACAGGTAATTTTGTTCGTATTCGCAGGATATTTCGGAAAATAAAAGTGCTGAGATGTCTGAAGAGCGAACAATTTCTACCCACATTTTGGATACATCAAGGGGACAGGCGGCAAAAGACGTACCTATAACCGTTTATCAGCTCTCAAATGATGCTTGGGAACTCATAAGCCAGGCACAAACAAACATTGATGGTCGAGTCTCCCATCTGATAACTGCAAATCAATTTCAAGGAGGCGTTTATAAACTAAAATTTGATGTCCATCAATACTTTCAACAAAATAGAGTTAAAAGTTTTTATCCGTTTATAGAAATTGTGATAGAATGTGAACGTGGACAGCATTATCACGTACCTTTACTATTAAATCCGTTCGGGTACTCAACTTATCGCGGAACATGATGTGAGAATTTGAATAAATTGTTATACTCAAAAGTGTTTAAAGTGCTTGTGTGTTCGTTGACTTTATCGTTTATATCACCATTTCTGAGATTATCTGGATCTTATCTTCAAAATGTTAAAAGATTACGACAAGATAAAATCAGTGTTTGTTGTGACTATGCAATCAGCTCAGAATTGTTTATTCATTGTGTAAGTTGCCCTGATAAAAAGAAACGTAGATATTCATTTCCCAATCAGCGCACAATAAATTTTATTCACGTATGGCATGGAATTCGTTCGAGCTATAATTTACATGCACTCTTGGCTTAATATCCTAGCACAAGTATGAATTTGTCACATGACAGATTGATGAAGAATATCTGATATTTCGGTGAAACAGCACATTTTTTTTTTCTTCTAGCTCTAAATTGTGTTGTATTTAATGATGAATGATGAATACCAGCAGCCATTCTCAATTATTTAGTCTTAGTCTTTAGTCTTTTGTATTGTATGTTCCTGTTACCGTAGTGATTTGTTAATCTTAGCAATAAGCAGTAATCAAAATTATACGAGTACATCTAAAATTAAAACTTTTCAACGGCGATCCACACTAGTCTGACAAGCAGAAGGACTCAATAGAATGAGTCAAAGAGAGTCGGAAATACTCCTGGAAAGATCAATTCGGGTAGGCAATAGAGTGATGTCCTGGAGGACCAATACAATGTTGCTATCATGAGCAAGGCAAACTGTAAGTATGTACTGACTCGAACGCACAACAAGGTTGGGAGAAGTGTAGATTGATGTCCTTGGTGCAGACAGGGAGTTCTGTATGGTCATTTGAGCAACACGGCCTGTTGAAAATCTTGAAAATTATACAATCTTAGGGAGCCCTTTATTTTCAAATTTGAAAATAGACTACGTACAATTTACCTTCACTGTAAATTAAAGGGAAGATTATAACGTCTAAATAGATAAGGGTAATGCACATATTTAACGACATTCAGGTTTCTTCTGGATGTAACCTTGGTCCAAATAGATAAAGGTAATGATAAAGGTAATGTGCTGGCCCGTGGCGTTGTGGGTGTGTGCGTCAACTCCTACGCAATTGGACCTACCTGTCTGGGTTCAATTCCTGGTACGACAAGAAATACTTCCTGCCTCTTTCGAGTCATTGACAATGCTCAAAGAGTATAACTGTCTAGAAAAAGCTTCTCAAACTTTGCCGTTCGGAGTCGGCATAAAACTGTAGGTCCCTTCCACTCGTGATAGAACAATAGCACGCACAACACGAGTGGTTGCTGAGAAGCTAGGCCCTGGCCCTCTACTGGCTATAGCGCCACCCATATTATTACTATTATTATTATTATTATTATTATAATGTACATATTTAACGACATCTTCTGGATGTAACACGCGATATAAATACTGACAGCAATACCGGCATGAATTTTAAAACTTACTTTTCTTCTTGGCTTTGTATTTAATAATATTGAATATGTATTGCAACCCTCTGCAGAACTTAACAACAGTCCCGTTCCATCCAGGCATTTTCAAATAATACCATTACGGTTGACTATCGCTTCCGCATCCCAGCTTGACGACTCAGCTTTTGACTTAGTCATAAACTGGAGTGTATCTTAAGTACATCATATAACATTATATTATATATAATCTAATGGAATCCCCCGCATTGATCAAATCCGTGTGTTCATGTACGTTATTTTCAGATGGGATGATTCGTTGTAGCCGATTTAACCCGAATGACGACGGCTTTCGCTGCTCTGGTAGTTGTTAGATATCGCTGGGAAGTTCTGCCCGCTTAGCAGACTTAGCGCATTGAGGTAGCATTGTTCGGGGATTGTGTTTCTCGGGTTCCTGATTGCCTCGTTAGGACGGTTGCTAAATGTGTAAAAAAGCTGCTTACTCAACAGTGTCACCATGTATTGTTGCAAGGGGATGATGCGTGCTTCGTAGTAAAACTTCTTGTTGCTGTGGTGCTTTCGACGGTCCCTTTCGTAGGTGAGTCCGGTACATATTTGCAGTACTTTCCTCTCAAAAATTGCGAGCTTCTCCATTCTGGTCATAGAAATGGTGTGTCATAATGAGAAGCATTACCTTAAGATCGGCCGTACTATATTGTTGTAGAGCAGCAGCTTTGTCCTCTGGCTCAATGCATTTTGCTTACACGTCACAGAATAGATGCGATGGAAGCTTTATTTGGCCTTGTTGAGGGTCCTTTTCGGGTTCAACCTTTCCGTGAAGTTAACGCTACTGATCTGCATTCACATCGGGATGGTCTCAATTCTGATTTTCCAGAATTAATTTTGGTGTAGTAGTCAAATTTGTTGGCTGTCTGTAATTCGAACCTTCGCGTGGCTTGGAGCTGGCATAAGTCAGCGAGTAATCTGCGAGTAGACAACAGTTAACTGTATTGGAGGCGGTTGATATGCCGTGTAGATGTTGAAGAATACCGCAGCTTGTTGACTCTTGTGGACAAAAATAAATCATACCCAAGAATTTCGATTATATGGTCGCTATAATTTCTCAACAAGAATTTCGATATACCATTTCCGGACAGCGAGTTTTTGGAAAAAAATTTCACTTCGAGATTCACTAACAAGTCTACATCGACGGTTCAAGAATAAATGATGCCAGTGATTTCTTCTCATCCACAAGATAAATATTCACCACTCAACCGCAGCCTCGGCCTCTCTTATTCTCAACTTGCAACAAAAGGAGAAGGATATTGCCCTGATATGAAAACCATAGATCGTAAATGATCTGGTCTGTGAACTCAGGGCGCGTAATTACAATCTCTTTTTTGTAAGAAATTCGGGTTGTGCAAAGATCACATTAAAATTGTATCTTCTCTCCGATTACTACGATCGAGACTTAGTAACTATCTGCCTAGAAGCAGGCACACAACACCTAACTTCGTCGTACATGATACGGCCCATTTTGTTTTCCCACCAACATAAGTACTCAGGAAAACGGTTGCTGATGCGGTGAGATCAAAAGACGCACTCATCCTGGGGTGTGATGCCAATGCCATACAATCTGGGGGAGTACGGCCACAAGGATGTCCTGCCATCTTCCACGTCGTACACTGAACAGTGGACAGGCGACTCCAATACGAACGGGATGTCGCTCGCAGTCACGAGGATCTCCTCCGGTCCTCGGAGCGATCTCTGCTCGAGACAGGAGAGAGTCTGCCAAGGAACGGAAATTTTACTGGTGGTTACACCAAAACCAGTCTCTGCCGCCGCTGGCTTTTCAAGATGATGAGGCGATAGTTGACCATGGTGGCCAACTTACATAGATTATAGGGTAGTACTTAAGAAAAAAAAATATAAAAGAATAAAAAAATATATGTGGAACAAAAAAACGCACTACGGCATATAAATTATATATGTTAGGCATATAAATAACATATACGCCCTGGTAAACGTGTCCGTAAAGGTACGGACATAGTTAAGATAGTTTTTTAAGTTTTAATGTTAGGTTAAGCTAGTTTAAGGTAGGTTAAGAATTTAGCCAAGTTTTTTACCAGTTTTCTTGGCTAAACAAAATACAAAAACAGACTGAAAAAAAAAACAGACCAAACCGAAATGCATATTTAAATTTATACCAGAATAGCTTAGAGTACCCGTATAGGGTCAGTAGGTTAGATGTAAGAACAATTGTTAAGATAGTTAAGCTAGTTTGAAGTATTTTTGTCTAGTCATTCGAGTAAGTAAATGAATTAAAAATAAAACAATGAATTAAAAAAAAAGTACGGCCATAAACGAAAGAGGTAAGTACCTACTTGAGTATATTCTAAGTAGCAAGTTCTCAATTTATAATATTGGTAATGACTTCATCTTCATCACAAAAAATAGACAGGAGGTCTTAGAGCTCACACTTGTCTCAGACCATATATCGGAAGGTATCAAAGAATGGAGGGTCTCAAGGGAGCACTCCTTCTCTGACCACCGATATATTACTTTTAGTGCATCAAGTATTCCTCCCCCTACAGTAACTCGTTAGGAAAACTAACTGGAACAAATAAAGGGATACTGTCAACTAACCAGCAACCCTAATCCACAAAACACCTAAGAACTTGATTCCTCAGTGACTTTTATAGCTAAGAGTTTTTATCAATGAAGGGTAATATTAAGGGTAAACGGAAAGTTGTCAACTCAATCCTTAAGAAAGTCACTTCATATAACATTCAATCTTCAAATCGTGTTGATGATTCTACGGCATTTGATAAACTTAAAATACAAAATGTACTTAACAACTATTTTTCTTCTATATCGTCTGGTAAGGACAGCATCTCAAATCGTGCTCTTGCAAACATCGCTTTTATCGTAGCCAATGGCATTGCTTATATTTTCAATAAAATAATTTACTTGTGTAACTTTCCGAAGGCCATGGAATGTGCTAACATTCTACCTATTTTTAAAAAGGGAGCTAAGGAAAAAATCTCCAGCACCAATTTCGCACTTACCTTCGATAAGCTAAATTTTCGAAAAAGGCAATGAAAGCTAGGGTTTCATCGCTCTTAAGTAAAATTAAGTATTTCAATCCTAATCAGTATGGTTGTCTAAAGGATAAATCAACTGAAGATGCCTTACTCAAGTTTTGTTCCCAGGTTTTAGAAAATGTAGATAAAAAACTATTATCAGCTGGCCTGTTTACCGATATTACCAAAGCTTTCGACATGATTAACTATGAAATTTTGAACCAAAAAGCACCCGCTCTACTGCCGACTGAGAATCGTTTAAAAAAGTTGTCAACACTTAATAATAAACTGAGGAAAGCACTCGTCTTTGGGAAAATCGAGGACATTTCTGAGACCTCTAGACTCAAAAAAGTAATGATATTATCCCCCAAAACGCCCTGCCTAATTCAAAACGCAGACGGTACTTGGACCACTTCCACCAAGGAAAGTCTGGGGCTTCTCATTGACACAAATTTTCCAGGTATCTGTGACAGGAAAGTTCTCAATAACTCTGATATCAAATACTCATCTCACCGAATCTGACGACCACAATCACAATGGCAGGAAAAAGCTCGCACGCCAAACCGAAGAGCTTAGGACACATAAGTCTATCATCCTCCCTACTCAAAACCTTGGAGAAACGTATTGATCTACACATCAGGTGCACACTAATGAGAAAGAAACCGCATAGTCCACTGGATATTTATATCAGCAATTGCAAACCACTGGAGAGGGTGCAACAGATGGCGCGTGTATGAACATATTCATTAATCTTTCGCCGATAGATTTATTCGGCAGACAGACTGCGGCCAGCACGGCGATAAGACTGAAATTGCTGATTATATGGAAGAAACACTCTACTATTCTTAACTGTGATAGCTCAACACCTGAAAACACCAACCTCTTAATACCTACTGTGTGTCTGAATATCAGACGCTTCTTCCGCCTATTTTCTCAGATAGATCGAAGATGTGCGGTGGTGTGGGAACGGGAGCGTATTCTAAGGAATTAAGCATTCAATTGTCATTGCGACTACCAAATCACTATAGCGTTTTTCAGGTAGAAACTATAGCGATTAAGGAAGCTCTGTCCTGGCTAAACAACAATATATTATCGAGCACATATATCGTCATCTGTTCTGAGAGTTATCTGAATTGCCACATATCTCTCAATGTGACATTCCAGAGAATTGTGAATCAGACTAACTCGGTTGAAGTGGTACAAGTCTCGTACGGATAGGCACTAACCATCCATCCCTACCGCTACTGCAAAGCATCTATTAAACGCTTACTTATACTAAACGTAGATGGTCTACCGGTGGTGTCAATAAAGAAACATCTATGGGGTCATATCGATCTAAAACTCCCGCATACCTTTATCAGAATGAGTAGACTTAACTTCAGAAACATTATTGGCGTCATAATCGGGCATTGTGCCTTTGGAACACATGCCTCCAGATAAGGCATCCCCCAAAAAGACATATGCAGAAGCTGCAGAGACGTAGAGGAAGAAGAAACTACTGTACATCTACTTACAGTGCTATCTCCGTCACCTACACACTTACTATTTCAACAACTTGACGGCTCTAAGTAGCATTAGTATCAGTCAACTTCTCAAAGCGCTAATTGGTTTGCGGAATAGAAATAATCAGGCCCGCGTGGTAACACAACGGCCACACTCAAATAATTATTCTTATTTTTTTAATAAAAAATCAATTTTCATCTTTCATCTCTTCTACTTAAGTGAAAATAACGTCCACGTGACTGTATTTACGAGTATATGGGCAATCAACAAAACCCTTGTTCACACAAATCGTAGAAGGTCTATTGGCACATGTTGCCTTACTTCGAAACAATTATGGCCTGATCAGAATGAGTAGGCAGAATCTCAGAACTCTTATCAGGCACTGCGTCATTGGTAATCAAGCCTCAAGATTTTCAATGGACCTGTCATACAACGACTTCTGCGGAGGCTGCAGAGACGAAGAAGAGGTAAAAACTATTGTGCAACTCCTATGGAATTGCTGCGCCCTCTCCTAATATGATCGAATAGAACCGAAGAGACGTGCATTGGTCTAAGCATGGCTTGTTCTTGCTGGCAGTAAGCTATGACCTAACCTAACCTTCCCCTCCTATTGTATCTATTGAATATTTATCCAAGAATTTCGAAGTCGTATAGCGTTTCATTGAAAGTTTACAAGCAATGCTACTGTTATTCTCAATATGCTTTTAGTCACAAATTGTGCCTTTTATCCCACTATTGTCTTTTTACACAATAATTCTTAGTATGCCCTTAACTTTCGAGTCACTGACAATGCTCAACGAGTATACTCTGTCTAAAAAAAAGCTTATCAAACTTGGGCGTTCGGAGACGGCATAAAACTGTAGGTCCCTTCCACTCATGAGACAACAATAACACGCACAACACGAGCTATTCTGAGAAGCTTGGCCCTGACCCTCTATCTTATAATATGACTTTAACGTATTATCCATATGGGCTGTTCAGAAAATTTAAAATTAATGCAATAAGAGAAGTGTCAGTTTAGTTATGAAATAAAAATGAATTCAACTATGACTATCGGGGGACATCGCAATGTGTTGAGGAGAATTTAGGAGATATATAAGCAGAAATATGAACTCAACACAATTGTACTTTTGGTTCCACCTGCTTGGTATCCGATAACCAAGTTATCATTCCAATCAAGTGTTCCATTAACACGTTTTCTTTATTGCTTGGAATTCAATAATCGATATTTTATCCAAAATTGATATCTATCGGAGGATCACTAATTAGTCCGAGTGATTACCCACTCCATCTTATGAAGGAGCTATCTTTGTTCACATGGGATCTGACCATCGATAAGTAATATTGACGTAACTATCAATTACTAACATCTATTGACAATCTTTATTGAAATTAAATTTGGATTGCTGCTACGTTTAAAAGTATATGATACCAAGTGGTTCAACCTATATTGTTAGAACTTCAATTAATTTCTGCTCTAGTATTTACTTCTTACCGTAGAATCTCACAAGCTCTAAAAACCCATCACGAACAATATACATAAGATGTTATTGAAGTTTGTAATTAGTATAATATTAATGCAGGAACAACGTACCCAGTTCGCGACCGCCCACATATGTTCATCTAAGTTTCAATTGAAATTCACATCTACGTGAATTTTGAATGAAAACCACTTGATATTCAAATTACAAGATATCTTTATGTTTTATGCCTACTCTGACAATTAAAACTTCTGAGTAAACCCAGTGACTTGGGAGAAGTGGTGTCGTGAAAATTTAAGTTCGTACGTCCAAAGTCGAATTAGTGACTTTCAATATCAGATTGGAAACACTTTCCCACTATGCATTTTAATCAGAATGGACTAAAAAAAAACTATTAAGAGATTATGATTTTGATGCTCTTTCGCTTTTCATCGTTTATCTCCTTGGTTTGGTTGCAATTATCTTGAATCTTGCCAGATCATATACTATACACAAAAGTCACTTAAATGCATAGTGCATGAACCAATGACAGTACCACATAGATACGTGGAAGCCATGGGCCGATTTTGACTAGACTAGAATATTTTTGTGGTAATTTTTTTATAACAATTCATGGAATAATTTCATGAGTTTAGCTATATAACAAGGATGTATGTGTAAGTTTCCTTGTTACACATTGATTACGAACTCCAAACTATTTTCTGGTAAGTAACTCTAGCTGCACGAATCAGTATCGCTTTGTAAATTTTTTAATTTTGTTTTACTAAAATATTGGATTATACGAGCCTTTTTGATTGGATTGATTTGTTCGATTCTCCCAATTTAAATATTACTTGCAAACGATTTGGTGCAGACATGTCGCATTTTCTTTACTTTATCCAAAGTCAAAAATAGTGATATTTTCAAGTTCGAGGTTTAAAATTGATTTACATGTACACGAAAAAGTTTCCATCATGCTAACATTAAAACGCTTTTTTCGGAATTTCGCCTTAATCCAATTGATATTTGAATTCTTGTGTTTTAAATTTATTTGCATAAAACAACATTTATTTGGATTAAAACAGCCTCAAAGTAAAAGCGTAGAAAAGAAACCAACAATCAAAAGCAATACAGTTCAAACTAGCACAAACAACGGAAAGACTTTATTCAGAATAAAAATAATATATATATATAACTATAAAAGCTAAAGGCACAGTATCAGGCGGATTGCCGATTACTTTTAACTTTGGCTAGTGGGCAATTCAGATCGATTTATGATGGCAGTAAGCTCTGAAGTCATTATTCCCTCAATAGGAGTAGGATGTCGATGTTGTGCGTTAATGCATAGCAGGATAATGATTTGGTTCATTTGAATATTGATAAGACTTTTCACGTTATTTTGTCTCCAGTGAAAGCAATACAGTTTAATGTTTGATATCGGAAAAGAAAACATAAATCAATACACTTCAAAATGGATTAAGGTATTGGAGCAAGGTTGTGCGTTTTCATTATTCATTTAGGAATTGCGTAACTGTTACAAATACATTGTAGGAAAATTCTCTAGCATTAATTTTAAATTTAATAAAATAAATTTTAAATTATATAAAAAAATAGCCGGCCTCCCATATATCATTTCTATCCATCTATTTTGCAATAAAATCACTTTCATGAATTATTAATGTAATGTGAAAATATGAAAATCTCTCTCTGCAGATTTTTAAACACCAAACCGTTACAATTGGGCGTATAAAAGCGATTTGGAGTCGATCGTAGCCTGACTGAGGCCGTATGTGTACACAATTCCCACTGAAACTATATTACCAATTAGATTGTTCGAATGGAAAGACTGAACAACTCGTTTGGTCGTCTGGCCCTCTGTTATACCCAGTAGGGTAAAATTACGATCCTTTTTGTTATCATCGATTTTTTTTGGAAGAATAAAGCCTTTGAAAAGAACAAATTGACTTTTCCTATACCGCTATTACACCGTCAGATATTACAAGAGCTAGGTTAGTAGTCTTGATATACCCACCGAATTGAATTTCCATTGGAAATAAAGAGGATACATTATGTCTTGAGTTTGGAAATCAGTGCCAACACATATGTACATAATCAGAGGATCGGATCATCACTTTAAGCGATGTAGGATGACAGAAGGATCTCATCACCTAATATTATTTGTGATTATATTTACATTTCATTAGAGACAAATAGAATTAAAAGTAACGTTTTTCGACAAGTTTTGCGTTAGGAAAGAAATCTTAAAACTAGATCTTCATGTTTCCTTGTAAAAATGTTGGTTTTAAAGAGTTTCGGTTGACCTTTCCCGGTGGGCCATTTGTTTGAAAATTTGATCCACTATTTCAATCATTGTGTATTAAATTATATTGTAAAATGTAAAACTCAATCAATTAGAATATCATATTTACGACTTCGCTACATATAAAACCACAATTCAATCCTAAAAACAAGCAGATGATGCTTACATCGCCTCAAAGATTTATCTTTTTTGCTTTAAGAAACAAAGCAAATCTCGTATGAGTAGTAAAGTACGAAAATCCTCTTCACTCGAGTACACAATTTTTCATTTCCTAGCAGATATTTAAACAAAAATTTACAAATTACACATTCTCAGAAAGTTGATACATCTTTCAGATAAAATATTACAGCGCTGGTCTTAAAAGGTAATTAAACATTTGCAAAACTTGTCTCAAAGGAGTCAGTCTTTTACCCGATGCCGACTCAACAAACGTTTTGAAGAGCACCACCACCATATTACTATCGCATCCACTAACATAGTTATGTAAACATAAAAACACAATTAAGGTGAACACCAAAGCGTATAATAGCTATTAATTGCAAGAACATTCAGACAAATCAAATAGAGACTCGAAAAAACCCCACTCTATGTTATCGTTAACTTTCTCAGCGGCATTGATGATAAGCAGTTGAGCTTCGCATACAATAATAGGGGAAAATAAGGCACTAATACACATATAAACCAAGCCCTGCGTACGAACATTATGTACCTGCCAATAGCCGTTGAGAAATCAACAGTCTTCTGATAAGGCATTCTTCAATAGAATGAATTCTGCGGAACACAATTAAAATGAGACTTTGCGTTAACTTATAGGCGGACGGACCAAGTCAATTTGAGGAAGTATTCCGGCATACCATCAATTGCTGAAGCAGCGGGGTAGTGTAACAAATTGGGTACAATTTTAATTGATTCTGGTAAATTAGTCGAGATATACTTTTGCCGGAGATAGGTGAACATTAGTTTTGCTCCGTCCGTTCTTCATCGTGTCTGTAATACAAAATTGCCAATCGCGTATTGTTAAGTCACAGTATAGTTAGTATAAGAAATAATTCCTACAGTGTATGTGGTTAAAGCTTGAATTAAGTCCTATGTGCAACTGAATCTCTTTTTCGCCCTGTCTTTAAGTGTATACGCAAGTGAAAAATGAATGCAAAATTGTTGTAGCCGGCAAAGAAATAGTGGCTTTCAAACACATGTTCATTATCTATTAAGGATTAGCTGAGATTATTGTATTTATCTTAAGATGGCATGCTTTCCGAGACTGTTAAGGAGAAAGACTGTATTCAGTCCATCCAACGGAGAAATATTTTCGGATAATGCGGAATCAAGTGTAGTGAGTATCAATAAAATAAACTAATTATAAACACTTTTATCTGATTGGCAAAAAAATTGTTCAATTAATAAATTCAATAATATCTATATATGCAGAGCAAAAAACTCTGTCACCATCATAGCACAGGGCAACCTTGTAAGTAGCAATTGTTGTTGCTACTGGTGCTAATCGATAAGAGTGGATAATTGGAGTTAGCTCTTGATAACGTCCGATAAATACGTCAAGGACGCCCCGTATGCCCATTCAAATGAGTAATCATTGCATTAAATTTATAATAGGGGTATTTAATCAATTAGCAAATATTTGCAATTCGTATAGGTTCTGCGTTAATGGATCAGGCATAGGGACAGTGCAACTTAATATCATGTTGGGAAAAAAACAATTTTTCTACAAATGAGCGAAAAATGTTTACAAAGAAAAACATGCATCCTAATCTTCGGTTACAAGTCGCCATTTGTTTATTTTCTATTTTTTAATGACTTCAAGTTAATTTTTTAGATTATATTCTAATATATAAAAAAAGATATTATTCATATATCGTTTCGTCTATTTTCTGCACTCCGCGCCGCAGGATTTATCAAAATGAGTTTGAAAAAGTAGTTCACTTTCATGGCCCAAATATCATAATTAGACAACACCTTTTGTGGATCAGTACCCATCTCTTACAAGATCAGTCCTCTGTTAAAATACTTACAAATTTGATATGTACTCAGACCAGTTTCCAATTCTATTAGTGAAACTCTCGTAAGCAAGAAATACCACCAGTGTTGACTTATTAATACACAAATTGAGAACCATGCAGAAATTATTTGCACGTTCATATCGAACTTAGGGCGCTAAGAAACCCATATAAAACCCACCGGAAATAAAAAAAATGGCAAACGAAAATACAGAAGAATCGACAACAATCCGGGCGACAAAAACTAACAACTCATTCTGGCACTCCTAATTTTAAGTAACTTGCGGCAGCACGTGTTGTTGTTCATTTACGATGAATACGCGAAGAAAGATAAACATAAATCGGATCATTGGACGAACCCTACATGTAAGCTTCAATAGGTAGGACATAATCGATAGGTGTGTAAGTTATATAATAAAATTAAGTTCCAACCGAAAAAAAGAGATTGCGACTTAATCAGTCAAGGTACGAAAAAAGCGAAAATATACCGATATAACTTCATTCATTGTGGCGACCGTGGCGTTGTGGGTCTGTTCGCCGACTCCTACGCACTGAAACAACGGTGTCTGCGTTCGATTCCCAAATGTTCACGGCCCCTGCTCATTCGAGTCACTGACAATGCTCAAAGAGTATAACTGCATAACTGAAGCTTCTTAAATTGGCCCATCGCAGTCGGCATAAAACTGTAGGTTCCATACACTCGTGAGAGAACAATAGCACGCACAAAATGAGTAGTTGCTGAGAAGCTAGGCCCTGGCCCTCTACGGGCTGTAGCGCCACCCATATTATATTATATTATATTATTATTATAACTTCATTCACGATATACCAACGAGTTTTAGTAAGCGTTATCACTCGATGGTGGAAGACAAATGCCTTAATTCTAGTCAACAATTCACATTTCGGAAAAAGCATTTTACTAGCGAATAGGGATGTATTTTTTGTTATTCCCTCAAAAGATAAGAACACAATTATTTACAAATGTATATAAAAGCATGGCTAAGGCGTCTGAATAGGAATGTACTCATCCAAAAATGTGATCTTTCAGCTTTCCTAACACTTGATAACGTTTGCTTCAACCGCACACTATGGCAATTTTATCCGTGATCTCGAGGATGGTTCTTAATGTAGACGAATATGGTGAAAACTTTCCTTTATCCTTATTCTTAAAACTATATTGCAAAATTTACAAAGATGTGATATACAGTACCTTACTACCGCAATCTTAATATAAATTGCAGCAAACATATCACTGTAAATATTTGAAAAGACTGTAGACTAGTAAGCGCACGCCGAAAGAACTACACATAGCACATTCGCCAACTCCCAGGTTGGTCACAGCTTAAACGCTCCTGGATATAATTATTAGTAATAAAACTACAATATGCATTAGATCGGATAAACGAATTAATAAAACTTTACGTTAATAACTAAAACTTTACGTGTTTAACTATCAGGAGGCTTAAAATGAGGCAGCGGATACAAGCAGCAGAAAAAAAAATAATCAATATCATATTGGAATAATGCTTTCACAACAGTGGAAAACTGAAGGAAATAAAAAAAATCAGTTCATTGTTGTAGGTAAGTGCAGGAGTATTGACCTACGTTTCAAAACCTACTTTGAATATCTATAAACAGCTATATATAAGTTCCATTTTTGATTCATATAACTTCAGAAACAGTTCTTGAAATTTTCCATATTCGAACTTTTTTACTACATTTAATTGGAACTTGTACTCTCTTATATTACGCAAGTCGTTCAATAAACTTTCTGAAACAATACGAATCATTACGAACACATCTCTGTTTTTAAAAAGAATAAGGTCTTGGCTATTTTGTATATAATATGAATGAAATCGAAATGTTTCGAAATTTGGATTTTAGATTTATTTCGCCCTTTGACTGTTAAAAGTATAGACGTATGTTTAATGAATACTGTAAATGAGAATAATGAATACATATATACATGCACACAGCCATATGTACAGTATTATCCCCGCTTGCAAAAACCGAAAGTTCATTTTTAGAAACGTTAACGTTACGTCAAGCCTAGAAGATATGGCCTACTGTAGTCCACTGTATTTGTATTTGATCCATCGAAATCAATACGAAATTATATGAAAAAGTTCTATTCATCAAATTAAACTACGAACAATTAGCAAATCTCTACAATTAGTCTATTTTGCAAACATGGAATATTACATATTCCCGTTCGACCTTCAATGGCATGCATTGCTTCCACTCAAACTTAGGTTGATATCATAATCTTTTCAATACTTACTGATTAACGGATACAGAAATAAGTGAACACATTTGTAAGTAATTGGATTTGTACAACAGGCGTACCCAATTGTTAGACATTCATTATGATTAATCAACAAAAAAAAAAACGGACATGATTGATTCACCTATATTTAAAAATATCTGAAAGTATTTGCAATAATTGCAAGAAACGCATTTGGACCGCACATTTTTTAGTTTTGTTGTGTATATTGATACTTGCATATTTTATCATGTTTACTGAAATACACTTTTACGCTTTGAAATTAAAGTTCTTATTAATTATGCAATCGCATCGTCTTATCGTTTTTAACCGTTTTGATCGACCTACGAGAAAACTGATAGCAGCCTCAACTAATAGCGAATTTATGGTAGTTACCTGACGACGGGGCTGGATCATTATACATAATTTTACAATTACAAGAAAGTATATGTATGCCTCATTTTTGTGTGCCTGGTTCTAATGTATAACTTGTACAAAAAATGATATCATTACTGATTTCTATTGCTAATATTATTCTTCGAAAGATACAGAAAAATACCTTTTTCAAGTCGTTCTTATCAACAAATTTTCACAACGAATCCATATCATTGTATTTCCTTAGCTTAAAGGTTATTAAATTATATATATTCACATACCGAAATAAGCAGCTCTCCCTTCATTTATATTAGTTGTGTACAAACAAACTTTACCACAGACAGGCATACTGTATGCGTCAGTCTCACACATATCCTTCTACTCAGACAATTCGTATTCGAGCGAATATATTCCCTTAATCCCTCCTTTGCAAAATATGAAATTACCGTAATTAAGCTCCGACGGAAGTATGAAGTCATTTTATATGTTTCTCCACGGTATAAGTAATGTCTCCGTACTCATTATTTTACTCTACCACTGGGATTCCGTCACGTTCTTACACAACCAGCAAACCGCAGCAGCATGCTAATTCACACAACTTTGATTAAAAACGTTTCGCCCACAAATGTGTGACTTTACAAGGGTACAATTTTTACAGACTTATCAGCAGCTGCAACTCTCGGAATGGAAATCATTTACTAAAACACGCTGGCACACCGTGACCTCATTACCTTTAGTGTGTTAAAAATTTGCAAATTATTCCGTAATTTGCATGACTCAACCTTGATTGGCATCCTTCAACGGTTTAACTAGTTCTTTTCTAAGCTCTTCACATCAAAACTCAAATCAAAATCGTTCTCTTTCAGGTGGAACTAGAACGACAACGTGACGTGGTTTTGAATTTCCTTTCTTTTTTTCAATTCAGTAAAAATGCTATGGGAGTACTTGCCGCTGAATTCTATACATCTCTACAGGCGAAAAGAACTTGTTATTTAAATGTACATTTTTCCAATGCGTATCCCCCTGTGAGTGCATCTGATTTAAAATCAATGATGGTATTTTCGCCTGTCAAACGCGCCTACCTCATTTCCAGCACCTGAACATATTGGTTATTTAGCAACGTATTCCCGAGACGAAAGTATATTTTGGCTTATTGCGCTATAGGGATTTTCTTAAATATTTTAAAGAAACAAAATGTCTTTTTTTTTATTGATGCACATTTGTGCGATATAACTTCGGAAAAGTAAAAGGTGGTAGAAAAAATAGAACGCAAAATGTCAAACAGTTTCCTATCAAAGAAATGGGGAAATCTTCTGGCCCATTAACGACAACCGGGAATTGGAATCTATTAAGAGTATTTCGATAATTACGTGTAATCACTTTCACTTTGGATTTCGTTTCCACCAATTCTCAGTCTAATTAAACGATGTCGATCCCTAGGTGCTAACGACAATGATAAGTTTCAGATAAAAATTCGTAAAGGCTACATCAATTTCTCAGATAGGGACAGTGAAGGGAGATGAAGGAACAAATTATGACTGCCAATAATTAGAATATACATATGTTAAAATGATTGCGGAAAATAGTCAATATACGTTAATGAGATAATCACATATACATAGTCATACACACATTTCGCAGTTTATCTCAAAAGTAGAACATCTCTTAAAATAACGTTGTAGGATGTGAACGGTATAGAATCCAGATGACAAGTTGCCTGAATGACAAACTTGAAATTTATTTAAAGTTTCATTTATCATTTTTAAAGAGCTCTTCTTCTTCTTGTGAGGCTACAACCTGGGGTAAACAACTTGTGGGGTAAACAATAAGCCTCTCCAACTAACGTGATCTCTGGTAAACTGTCTCCAGTTTAGCACACCAACTTGGTTGAGATCCTTCTGCTTTAGGGTGTGTCACCTTATACCCTACAGTTCGTGGTTGAATCGTCGCCTCCAGATGGCATGAGCGATTCAATCGCCAAAATGACTTCGTCCACCGTTGGGCTACTCTCCGCCGCACTCAAGACTGCAGGTCCGCCATCCTCATTGCCCTTTTCGGGCAGCTCCGAAAGGTGGTCGCTCCATCTGCGCAAAATGACTACCTCATTGGAAAGCAACACACCGTCTTTGGATTTGACCCCGTCGATGATGTTGATATTTCCTTCCTCTGATTCGACGAATGTTTCAGAACACCTTTTTCGCAGATCTATGTTCGCTTTCCAACTTCTAGCCGAACTCCTACCGAGACTGCTCTTTAGCTGCTCGCACAGCTAATTTGCAAGTTCTTCGCGCCTCAGTGTACCGGTCACGAGAAACAGAGCCCCCCAAGAGAATCCAGTCTCTGTAGGTCTTCCTCTTCTCTCTGATGGCTTCTTGAACTCCGGGTGTTTTAAACCACGCAGTTCTTTTCTCACTACCAGCCGCCACTCCAAGCCGCTTCACCTCTACATGCGATGGAACAGTTGGAAGTCGCTCAAACCTTTCAGATATGTGCCGTGCAAAATATAGCTGCAACTCACTGTTCTGTAGTTTCTCCCACCGTATGCGTGTAACCACTCTTGGTTTCCGCCTTAGCAGAAAGGGTACTTTATCAGTGAGGTACAGCGTACACAACACCAGGTTATGATCAGTTGACAGTTCAGCCCCTCTCATCACACGAACATCACAAACCATCCGTTTCACACACGATGGTACCACAAAGAGATCTATCAACGATTTCTGTTGAAGACTCTGACGGTACCACGTGTATTTATGGATGCCTTTGTGTGGAAAGAAGGTGTTCATTATGGACATGCCATTTGCACAGCAAAAGTCCTACAACTTCTCCCCGTTCGCGTTCTGATGAGGATCACCGTTCCTCCCAATCACACTCCCCCAGGTCGTTACGTCCACACCCACATGCCGACTCTCCTTCCTAACGATATCCACTCCAATACCCTGTCTGACAGCCTGGCACTTGTGAGTATCGCCGCTACCGCCTGTCCATAAGGTCCACGATACCTAGCAACTTCACCAACTAGCTCGATATGCTTTCCTGTGCGCGATGAGACGTTCCATGTGCCTATCCTAAGTCTATGCCGTTGTCCGTTGCCGTTTGATTCCCAAGGAATAATATGTGCCTGAATAAAATATCGGCAATTAGCACTCGCAATAAGGGCCTAAGATGTCAAAGATTTAAAATTGAATTCCCACACAAAATTTCCCCGCTGAGATCGATTTCTCCACACACGTCGCAGCGGTGTCGCCCCTATTCGCTTCATTCGTCAAATAAGAACTGACGCGTAATTGGTGGGGTTAGTGATTGGGTTTGTGGAAAAGGTGACATTGTGATTGTATGTAAGTATGTTGCCTTGACCTGAATTATGTATGTACAAAATTGTTTAAAGGTCCTTTTTATCCTTTTTATCAGAATTATTACTTTAACAATATTTCCAAGGCCCCGAATCTTCGATACATTATAGGACTTATTACAATTTTGCAAAAGAAGTTAATAATAGATAGTTTTTAGCCAGGTTGAACATATTAGCCAACTTCCGCCGAGTGAGGAAAATCATTGAACTGCGATTAACCCAAGCTAAGTAGGAAGCAGCACCCATCGCCTTCTGGTACTCCTGTCCCTCGACACTGTTTAGCGTGGCGCAAGCTAATTGTCGATCATTGGTCCCTCTTCATAGCCTTTTATATCTGAACCAACCACTTGACCAAACATCAACAATAGTAAATTTGATATATGCTACGTGGGATTTCACATTTGATAGATGGACGCATAATCTACTTTCCATTTCTGGTGACTGAGAATAAAAGATGATATATTATACATAAAAGTTCCAATGTATGTCTAGAATATTCCATTTGAAAACTGTGAAGTTCCAGTATGCATATAAAAAATTAAATTCAAGAGTAATCACATGCCTACAGATCTGATTCTATTAAGACCTGGAGGAATTATTGTCGTACAAATCAGTGAGTTACAACAAAACTTCTATCACTTATAAGGTGCAATAAACCCAGCATTACTCGCATTTTAAGTTGTGATGGAAGAAACAAAATAAGCAATATAAAAAACATATTTCCAGTTATGGGTACAAATAATTTAGTCGGTGATCAAGCGGGACTCAAAAAAATCACGGTAGCGCTCACCATTCACAGTTACGTTACGATTCGCATCATCTTTGAAGAAGTACGTTCCAATGATGCCGCCAGCCCATAAACCGCACCAAACTTTGTGGATGCATTGGTAGCTCTTGCAATGCTTCTGGCTGATATTCACTCCAAAATCGACAATTCTGCTTATTTACGTACCCATTGAGCCAAAACTGAGCTTCGTCGCTGAACACAATTTTTCGGTTGCGGTAGGTAGCGTTGTTCGTTTGTAAGACGATTCATGGTTAAATTATAGACCAAACTGAAGATGTTTGACAGTGAAACAAAACACGAAACGTGCGTCAGCTGTTTAAACCAGTGTTTGTTTTTGATTTTAGACTTATACTCAAAACGTAAAATATAATTTCTCTTATTAAATTAACCAATAGACAACTGGGCTAATTTATAAATTCAGACTATGATATGATATTATGTGCAATTAAATAAAAAATAAATACAATAATTAAACAAGAAAAACATCTGATTAATCTGGCAATGTGAATGATCATGCTAATATGAATATCATCCACCCGAAAAAGTATATTATTTGCATCTGGGAGCAATTTCCAGATGAACATGAAAAACCAAAGCACTCCAATTATTAAGGATTATTAGACTAACTGACATTGAGTGCGGAAGATGTAAGGTGAATGATATGCGGAAATAAACAATACGCCACATCCGTGCACTGTGCGTTATATCTTATTGAGAGTTCACTACTGAACAAAAAATACAAATATTACTACGTTTTTTGTGTAATATTTTGACCCGTCACCTAGAGTAGTAGAGATGTATAGTGAAACCTTACATATTTATAAATATTTCAATATTCCCTTTGACTGGTACAAATCTAATCTGTTATTGATATTATTTAATGTTTAACCATAAAACAGAAAACAGAAAACACCTTTAATTTTGTTTAGGTTTCGTCAAAGAGATGCAGTAGGTTATGCAACCATAACCTACTGCATCTCTGTATTGCGATTGCTTCCAATCTGCAAACTTTTCAAATGTTCAATTATTTGTCTATTATAAGATAAGACCCTATATTATTCCAAATTACACCTATACAATATTGTAACAATTCTTTTTATCAAAATGTAATCTTCTAACATCATACTTGTTGGGATTATTGCGCTTATCGCAATAGACTTTATTAATCTCCTGATTCCCAATGTTTTCGTTATTGCTTTTTTTGCCTAAAATCCAACGAATTATATTATGAACATTGCTTTGCAGAAATACCGAAAAGTAATTTTCTTTACGCCTTTTTTCATTGTTTCGAAGAAAGTTTCGAACTTGACATATGTTTATGTTTTACTTTGTAAAATATAAACTCTTAGATTATATACTCTTATATTCTCGTCCAAATATATTTTTGGTGATCTCCTATTAGCAGCAAGTGAAATTTATTTTGTAAAGCTATCGTATTCAATCCCGAAAATCGCGAGGAAACTAATGATTACTAGATTTATTTTGGATGAGGACAATTTGTTTGGATTAGACACAACTAATTACATTTCAGTAATTGGGATCTCTATTACTGATCCCCATGATAACACTTGTGGTGATCCAGAAACTACAAAATGCTGTTCTTGAAACACATATTTTACAAGAGAAAGTAACTCGAGCATATGTTTAAAGTCATGCTATTCCCATGACTATAATTTTGAATTCCTGTTGCGAACAATTTATTTTAAATTAGCTGTATATCTGTTCCGACATTTTTACGGCCGTGCTCTTATCTTTTACGGGGGCAAAGTTTTGCAGGACTTTTGTTTATAGGTATGCCATAACCCCACATGGTTGAAGGGATATAAGGTGTGCTGGACAACTTGTCAAAACCGCCATTTTTTTGTTTGTAACGTCACTCAGGGTCCGTTTTTGACACTGGACAGATGTATTGCTTAAGCTTATATCACAATTCAATTTCGTATATTAAAAAATGAAGAATGAAAAACAGGAATAGAATTGCAAATTGATGTAAGATGAAACGATTTACTTCATTTATAATTGGTATTATAAACGAAAATGCAACTATGTGCAGTAAAAGATTGCAGAAACTATATAGGAAAGTAAGTCCGTTTTTTTGTTTTTATGCGTCTGAAAACTGTTTATCTATTTCCACCTTTAAGTTTCTGTTGACATACAAATTCCCACGATGACGTCACGAAGGGTCTCAATAGAACTTTCCAGCACACCTTATATTCCTTACACTCATCCTTTCATATTTCTGTCAAAAGAATCCAGTTCTACTATGCCAGTATCTAGTGGAATACTTACGCATAGTCTGAGGATAGTTCTCCAGATTGTGCTGTGTTCGAGTCGTCTCGACAAGTCTGTTATTCATTTCGTGAGAAGTCTCTACTTTCGATGGGCTGAAGAACTCTTAAATATATCCTACATACATACATATTTATCTACAAAAAATTAGTAAAACGATGACACGAGTCTTGTGAATTCGGCTCGAAGAAAAAGACTATACAAATAACAAGATTTATTGTTTAGTAGGAATAAGTTTAGAAAAATGTGACGTTCAGACAAAGCCAAACAAAGCCAGAGAGCGCAATTGGAGTATTTTTACAAGAACAAAATAAGATAACAAATAGAATATTCAACACGAAAATTATGTGTACATATGTACGTATAATTGAAGACAATTAATTATCCAGAGATTCAAATACTTCCCTGACGGCTTAATTGATTACTTCTTATGATATTAATCAAAACTTAACAGCATTAATGCAGACATGTAAAGTGCTTTATTAGACTCTTTCTTAATCACCTGAGGATTATTTATACATTAATGACTGCTGAAATAAGTCATCACACGTACAATGCTTTATAAAATCGATGGGGTCATTTAATATCAGGTTAAAGCAATGAAAAAATAATAATATCAGTTCTCATTGTCTTGCCTATTTGACTTTGCGTTAACATTTATGTGCACATCAGTGGCGTTGAATGGAACGTTTTAAAAGGTAAGTCGAAAGAAGTCTGGCTTTGCCAAGGGTGCGTCTTGTGGATGTTGCAGCGCAGCCGAGGTGAGGAATATTTTTTTGGAAGATGACTTAGCTATCCTCATATCCTCCCAGAGGGAACTCCAACGCGAACTCGATAGGTTCGTTGTCGTATGTGCAGATGCTGCGATGAAGGTTAACGTGGACAAATCAGAGGTTATGGTCGTTTCCACAACGCCTGTTCAATGCTCATTGAAGCAGGTGGAGAAGTTGCAGAATGTCGGGGTCATTTTCACGAGTGATGGGAAGAGTAATGCTGAATTTTCCTATAGAATTGACCAAAGTGTCTCCGTTTTGAGACAGCTTGGAAGATCTGTAATCAGGAAGGTCGAGCTTGGTGTCGGTTAGCGGTTTTTAATTCAGTATTTGTTAAAACTCTCATCTATCGTCATGAAATTTGATTGAAAGAAAAAGATCGCAAATACAAGCTGCTGAAATGAGATTTCTTCGTGCTGTTGTGGAAGTTACTAGGCGAGATAGGGTGAGAAACACGGGAGTACGCTAGGAACTCAATGTAGAGCAGCGGCTTCTTCGAACGGAAAGAGCTATGCTTCGATGGTTTGGTCCCGTCATCATCATCATCACGATTTCTATCAGGTAGGCTGCTTGGTGGACCCAGGGCGAGGTGGTTGGAGAAAGTACCAAAAATTCGCCTGGTTGCGCTTGGGCATAACTCCTGATGAGTTAGTCGATGGCGGAGGATCGAGTGGCCTAGAGATATCTCATGCGAGTTTTTTCCCCACAACCCCTATACTGGATCATGCGGGTCAGAAGATGATGATGATGATAGAAATATTGAACTCCTGTCACGACTTTTAAAATAACTCAATCTAATATTTGACAAGAAAGGTGACTACAATAATCGTTAAAACTAGAAAGTTGTGTAATTTTGTGCATAATTTGCTAGAGTGAATGAAAATTATTCAATGAAATAAAATTGTCAGTATTCAACAACGATCGAAGTTTCTCACTTGTTAGTATTGCAGAGTTGTATTAAAATAAATAAAACGAATTATGTACATATTATATGCTTTCTTCATGGATTTTCCATCGACGCTGATTTTCTTACACCCTTTCTGAACGTTGCTTGAAGTAGTCAATGTCTGATGGCCAGAATTTTATTTGTTAACTAATAAAAATAGAACCAGACGCTAACTGATTAATATTCTTGAAAAATGCAATTTTTTGCAAATATTAAGGCAATTTACTTCAGTCTTTAACAATGGACACTATTATTTCAAATTGCTGAAATTGTTTCATTTTGTTTCTTTTAATTTTAGCAAATTGGAAGGTACATAAGACGAGAAGAATCACCCCTTATATATGAAAATGGAAAAGTTGTAAGTAAACCTCTAAGCGAATATTGTTTTTTTTAAATACCAAATAAACATAACAAACAAAAACACACATAGCGACGCCGAAACAAACAGAAAAAAAACACAAAAAGAAAAGAAAAACCCAACAATGATGTCGCTATCCAACTGCAAGAACCAAAAACGTCATCTACAAAAAAGTCCCGCAGAGCTCCTTTAGGACCTGATAATATTTTGCCTTCACAAGAAGAAACCCTTTCTCAAAGATTAACAGAAACAAACCATACTCACCACACAATGCGTAAAGGAAAACCATCACAAACTGGCGGCAAAACAAAAGCAAAGGCAAGTCATCAACACGACCTTTCAACTAACAATGAAAACCACTCCAGAAATTCAACCACCTTGAACGAATTACGAACAGCTCATCCAAAACCGCTACAAACACCAGTCTACTTAGAAGAGCTCAAGCAAAAACATAGCGATTTCTTACCAATGTGCAAGGATACTGAACCGAATAAAGTGGTAATTTTTGTCGGTGGAAAACAATCATCAACTCAACACTGCTACGAAGGATGGAAAACGAGTGGTTTAGCGGCGAAGCTAACATCTAAAATATCTAATATGCCACCTGAAGCTCAAGTTGAAGTTCACACATATCCTTCGGCGCCTTACACTGAAATCGGACGGATGGTACTACAACCGCAAGCAGCACCTGCATCCTCACCTACTGTTGTGCTATCGCCCTGTGATGTTGGTGGCGGTACTGGTTGTGTCAAGACCAACAACATGCAAATAACAGTGCACCACCAACAAAAGAAAAACACAACAAAAACCAAAATAAACACTCGACAGGATAATGAGGTTTTTATTCTCACTATTAAACATACATACCATACAAACACGAACACCTGCACATACATACATTGGAGAACCAACCACATTGCACTTACTTTCCGCTTTTCGTGGCGTACTATACAAAACTGCTTAGCATATTTTTGAAGAAGAAAAACTGTTCTTTTGAGTAAATGCATGTTCTGTTCTTTCTTTCTATCGAAGATTTTCCACCTTTTCTTTTACTTTTAGTATTTTATGGTGGGAATCATCCTTTTTTTAAAAGATATGGTAAATTTATCAATTTTTCCTTCGTTCTGTTCAATTCCAGATCCAAACTGAGGTGCAGCCTTACCTTGTTGAGAAAAAGAAACCAGCAACTAGTGTGGGAGGAGATTCAGGAGTACAAATCGAAGTAAGTTCGTATGTGCTGTGATTTTGTATCTATTACTGGCTTGTGGAAATATGTTGTGAACGTTTTTAATTATGATTTTACTAAGTTAAAAAAACGTAGAATATGGACGTACCTGATCGTGTCAACACGAGGTGCTTAACCGATAATTTTTTTCAAATGCCTTAAAATATTCCGAACAAAATTTACACAATAGAATAAGAACATCTTCGTTTTCGCGGGAGGAGAATTATACTACTCTAGAAAACTGCAAGCTACACACAAAATTGACATAAGCCCTCTCTTCTAGAAATAAAAGTACAGAACAAAAGTACGCCATAGTTAAAGCATCCATAAACAAATACGCATATCAAACGGAAATGTTTAAATTCGAGTAAAAGAAATTTAAAAACTGCCGCCGAGAAGATATATTAGATTTATTTTTAAACCTTACAGGATACATTTGAACCAAAGAACAATGTAAATGAAGCACACAGTCGCCCTGAAGGAGGTGTCATGTTCGCCAGACGTGAATTGTCCGTTCAAAAAAATCTTGACATAGAAATATTTCGGAAGGAAGAATCGTAAGTAAGATGACGTTTAAGATTTCATCAGAATAAAGTATTCAATTCATTTCAGAACTCGTAAACTCATTCGGAATGCCATAGAAAAAAATGATTTCCTCAATAATTACATGGACAAAGACAGGAAAGAGATGGTAATCGATGCTATGGAAGCAGCTACTTACGAAGAGGGGAGTTACATTATTCGTGAAAATGATGAGGGATCAGAAATTTTTGTTTCTGAAGAAGGATATTACGATGTAATTAAATCCGGTAATATAATAGGAACAATTGGTCCCGGTACTGTGTTCGGAGAATTGGCCATACTCTACAGCGCAAAACGATTTGCATCTATTAAAGGTAATATACATGAGTTTTGAATGGCATGGAAATATATATATATATACATTTGTACTCATAACTCTGAATTGCAGCTGCAACGAAAGCAAGAGTGTGGAAAATAAGTCGTGTTAAATTTCGAAATATAATGCTCGTATCTGGTTATAAGGAGAAGGAAGAATACTTGCAGTTCTTAAGATCTTCTCCCATACTCAAAGACTTGTCACAAGAAGTCCTCCTTAAGCTAGTCGATCTTCTTAAACGGGTATGTTGCAATGGAAAATAGTTGACCAATATATATACTCATAACAAATTTGTCTTAGAGATTCTATCCTGGTAATACCTGCATAGTTCGTGAAGGGGAAGTTGGAAATGAGTTTTTCATCATACGCGGTGGAACTGTGACAATTAAAAAGCATCAACCTGATGGTACAGAAAGAATTGTCGCCCACAGAAAACGAGGTGATTACTTTGGCGAACATGCTATCCTTAACGCAGATGTACGCCAGGCCAGTGTTTATGCTGATCCTCCAGTCACTGAGTGCTTAAAATTAGATCGAGAGTTGGTTTGCTCTTCATTATATAAAGTGTAAACTCATTCAATAAAATTTTATATTACAGGACTGTTATAAGTTATCTCGGTACTATACCACAACTTCGAGAAAAACCAGAAGATAAACCTTCAGATAGAATTTCTGTAGCAAGAACCTCCGAATTCGATAAGGAATACGCCGACATTGAGTTGGGTGAATTAAGAAAAGTCGCTACTTTGGGTGCTGGCGCTTTTGGTCGAGTGGACTTAGTTACCCATATATCTACAGGAAAAACATTTGCTTTGAAAATACTTCGAAAAATTGATGTTATTAAACAGGATCAAGTGGAACATGTATATAGTGAAAAACAAGTTATGATGATGTGCAGGGGAAGCCCGTTTATTATACAGTAATTCTTTTCTACTATAATCTATGCATTATGCGTTCTTTAGCATGTAGTTTTTTCCTCATGAACCACTTTAATAGGCTACTTTGACTGTAACAACACACAGTAGCCGAAAATCCCAATTAAATTTTATTTTACAAAAAAAAAAAGAAATGGAATGACACAAGATAATATAAGTCATTAATTCAAATTTATTCTATTTCTAGATTATACAAAACCTTCCGCAATGATAAATTTGTATTTTTCCTTATGGAGGCTTGCCTTGGAGGTGATGTTTGGACAATAATGTCTAAACGAAAGTATTTCGATGAAAAGACTGCTCGTTTTATCGCCGCATGTGTAGTCGAAGCATTTGAATACCTGCACAGCCGAAATATCATATACCGTGACCTAAAACCTGAAAACCTAATGCTCAACAGTGATGGATATTGTAAATTGGTAAGAATCATTGCAAAAGTCTATAATTGTCCAACAACATTAATCATATATTAACATGCTTAGGTTGATTTTGGTTTTGCCAAAAGAATATTGGAAAATCACAAAACTAATACTTTTGCTGGCACTCCAGAATATGTTGCCCCCGAAATTATTTTGGACCGCGGACATGATAAATCAGTTGATTATTGGGCCTTGGGAATACTTATATTCGAATTACTGGTTGGGAAATCACCGTTTCGTGGTCAGAGCCAAATCAAAATCTATCAACAGATTCTAGGGGGAATCAATGTAATACAGATGCCATCGAGAATCCCAAAATCGGCACAAAGTCTGATCAAACATTTGTGCAAGCAGATGCCTGCTGAACGTTTGGGTTGTCAGAGGAAGGGTATACTTGATATTAAACGACACAGGTGAGTGCTATGTTCAGCATGCTCTGAATTTGTATTTTTTTTACCATCGTAATCTCGTTCGTCTTTTCCAGTTGGTTCGATGGGTTCGATTGGAAAAAGCTGAAAACGAAAACATTACCTTCGCCGATAAAGCGTCCCATCAGCTGTAATACGGACTTGCAATACTTTGAGCCGTGTAGTGGAGACAGCGACGAACCGCCTGACGAGACTAGCGGTTGGGACATCGATTTTTGATTGTATTAACAATTTATGACAACTACTATGTAAATAAAAAATGTATTAAAACTATATCTACTAACAATACAGTTTTTCTTCAATTCATAATTCACTCCCTCGTTGTAACTGATTAAATAAACTGTGGTTAAAAGCACATATTTAGAAAAGTTTCTAAATTACTGTACGTAAATCACCCAGCGTGGTTAGTTCAGTGCGTAGTCAATGAGCCAATGGCAGATTAATTAAAGATTAATCTTCAAATGATATACATATCTACAAAGTAGTAGTAGTTAGTATTTTTGTTTTTCTTTCAACATAATTTAATTCATATTTAATTATTTTATCCTTAATTAGCATTTTCTTTCCATACCTTAACAAATTCATTAAGTAAGAGTAACGATGATGAAAGGAATTTCAAAAAAATTATAAAAAATTATTCGTTTTTCAGTATAAATAATATGGGTGGCTCTACAGCAGTAGAAGGGACCTACAGTTTTATGCCGACTCCGAACGGCCAAATTTGAGAAGCTAACTCGAAAGAGGTAGTGCCGTGAACATTATTTGTTGTCGTACTGGGATTAGTAGGCTGTAATTAAATTTATTAAAGAAACCGTTGCATGCTTTGAAGAATTAGTAATCAAAAAAACCATATATGAAAAAAAAGTTATTAGATAAGGAAAAGCATGATGTAAATATTTACCGAATTAGAAACGTTGATGGACGATCCTAATAATTTAATAGCGGCGAGAAACATCTTAAGAATAACAGAGCAACGGGACTGTCGACCAATCAAAGCATTTAAAAAATGTGATATTATTACTGCGGTGAAGGTGTTACGGGGAAGAATGTAAATAAAACATATGTGATATCTAGAGTTATTTTACGTCTCGACTTCTATATGATGTGACACAACGGCTAGAAATACAAACTAGACATCATATCCAACAAAGACAAATCACACGATATTACTGCAGTTCACATTACCAAACGAGAAATACCTCGTCCCGGAAATTTTGCTATCTTAAGCCAAAACAGGGTTTATTAAACATAGTGAAAAAATAACCTCATCCCTGAAGAACATGTTTTATGAAAATTTATCACCGAAACACTGATGTTCGTCAGCTGGAATCAATTCTTCAGTTGTAAACCCATCACACAAAAACTTTATTACCGTCTGAAAGAAAAATGCGGTCTTTGAACGTTATTGTTGGGTAAAATAGTGATCAAATGCCAATCCATATTCACATTACTTATCAAAACTGATTGTTTACTCAAAGATGGATGAAAATGCGCCAAACTTCAATATGGAAACCAAAGAAATTATAATAATTGAAGTAATTTAATGTCTCACGGTGGAAGATATCGACAACTCTTATATAGAAACAGTAGTAGCTGAGGGTGTTTTGGATTAAATTTTGAAGAAATATACCAGAACGACTCGGAATGATTTCATTTGGCGATTCGATTATTGTTTCATCCATTCTGTCGAATATGAAAAACTAGTTCAACCAACATTAACTGTTATTTAAAAAAAAATAACGGGGATATACAAAAATATTACGAAGTCAAATTAATTGTAATAGTTGAACAACTTCATTCCTTTACTAATATAACCTGGGACATAATCAGAAATCAAGAAAATATAGTTGTTTATTTTATTGTTTTGTAATATTTATCTAAAATATGTGTGGTCGCTTGGCGGTATGCTGTTAAAGTAAAAGATAGTGAATGTAGTACAATGAAGCTATATTCAAACTAACCACTCAAAATCGGACATTTTACAGCAAGTCGTAAGAAATAGTCAACAAAATGTACGATGCTGAGTTGGACGATCGCCAGGTCATGACTGAAGAGATAGTTAAGATTGTTCGAAGTCACTAATTAATGTAATAATCCTCGTATGTACATAGGTAAAGAAGAACAGGAACAGCCGACATCACTAAGTTAAATTTTTAAGAACTAATTGTTTAATGTATTGAAACGATATAGATTGCAAGTGATTTTTTGAGTAGATTTCGTATGTGTGCATCCTTTTTATTTACTTTGTGAAAATACAACTAAATTTACCTTTAAGGAAAACGACGAAATTAATTGACATTCATTGTGAGTACACGCTGTTGGGCAATACCTCATTAATCCTTTCTGAAATTGTATTATTTATTTCGAACCTAGAAGCAGATCGTTAGTTATCGCATCGAATTTGATTTGTCGGGGTGATCTATGAGAATGTCAATTTTTATTCGGTCATAATGTACTCTACTCCATATAAACAAATAATTTCATCGGGAAAATTGTTGGTACATTCAAGTAAAATGTGCTTAAAGTTATTACCTAATATTTAGTTGGATGTACTTATAACTTGCCTTAAGCAATTTGACATTGTATGGGCGAGTTTTTTATTTCAACGTCGTTTGTGATTTTTGGTCTATCCGATTTCAATATACTAACCTCTCCTAATCAAAGCCAAAATGAACCGGTTGTAATATAGGCTACTAACATCAGAAAGAAATACTAGTCTTCTTAAGTATGCAGACTGCTATGGCTTACACCATGTACTTTACTAGAAGTATACATGTATTTTATTTTCATATACATATTATCTATCTGTAAATATTCAATTTTTTGTAAATAGGAATCAGTACTCAACATCGTCCCATTAGTAATAGAAATAAACTAGTGATTAGTCGCCAAGTAGAAGGTTATTTGTAATTGTTATTGTATATTATATAGTATATTATAGTAATTTTACGACATGTATATATATGTCTGATATCCTTTCAACCATTCAGTTAAAGTGAAATACGTTGATTTAGCTTACTTTAGCTTAAACAAATATATGTACATACATGATAATAGTAAAATTATATCACCACAGTTCCTAATGGAAGTGTGTGACTTAATTAGGGTATTTACGTAATACTTGTATGCCAGTCTGTCCCAACCATTATCCCATCTGCATATAGCCTTAAATAACGGTGGAAGCATCAAATCCTTTCACTCGAAAGGCACGAACGGTTGCTTGCATTTTGACTAAGTGATTAGTTTCTCCGTCAATTGTTAGGTCGTCGGGCGTAAGTAAATTTCCCTTCACTGGCAAGGTTTCGGCTGAGTGACATGCATTATTTAAAAGACAACAGCAATAACTTTTTAAAGAATTATCCATAAGATTAAAGTAAATTTTTTCCTACGAATTTTTGAAATTCTCTCATAGCAGATAAAACACCCACCCTATTCACTGTTAAAGCTATAGATATTTAACGAACCATGAAATCAGCACTCTTAATCCTTTCTTTCTGGACATTCTTGATTGTTGGGGGAGGATTTCATTTTCGTGTTTTTCCTTTCAACTTTTCTTTTCGAAATTAGATAAATTGAAAATTTACGGGACGAAAAGGAAAACACTTTATCTTTTTTGCTCACCACCAAAGCCTTGTTTTGTTTATATACACAGATACCTATTTTTATATATATATGTATATATATATATGTATAGGTTCTGCAAACTATGATAATTGGTTGACATTTAAATATATCTAGAAAGTAAGTAACTAAGGTTATTTAAGAACACTGTATACCTGATGGAAAAATCGCATTGCTATTTATGTGGTACTAATTTACTTGACATCTTCTAACCATGATACATATATTTATTTTAAATTTTGTTTTATTTTAAGAATTTAAAAAAAAAACAAAATTCAAAAAATCCATGTACATATTTGTATACAATATATGTATATAAAATGATGCAACATACTTAAATAAACATATTTATATCCTGGTTTCGCAATCATATCTCTCAGAAGAAGATTATGTTATTAATATAGTAGTAGGTCCACTCACAAAACCTTATCATAAAATCGTCCTTCGCCTCTTCCACATAACCACGATTTTAGTGTCATACTTGTGTAGTCTTTATTCGTATCCTAAACAAACAAACACAAGCATATGAAGTGAGTAATGGTTGCGGCAAACATGTTATGCGACGTAGTAAAACTCATATGCTCATGGACATGATATGGGTGTCACAGGATGAACAAAGGCAACAATAGAAAGGCCTCAACACATAGGCGCCCCAAAACTCAAAAAAGAAAAATAATAAAACAACATTCATAAATTCCAGTGAACAGAAACGAAAACATAGCAAAAAGCTTCCAGCAAAGAAAAATCCAATAAAAGTCTAACCGATCCCTATTCTCCAATTCGTACAAAAATCATACATTAAAAATCCCCTAATCATTGAAACACATTCCATTTAATATTTTCGTTCTTTTTTTTGGCGTGGTATGTAAAAATTAAGATCTGAAAAAGCAAAACCAAGCATTTATCAATGCAATTGTTTTCAAGAAATATGAAATAAAATATGTAGTTTGGAGAACAACAGCAACATATTTGTATTTTATGAATTGCGTTAAAACTTGACCTTATTTGTATGGAATTATGGAATTGAGGAATCCCCAATAAGAGAAAAATGTTCACAGAACCTTTTCACTGTTAAGAAAATAACCCATTGAAAAGTCATTCAACAGAGTGATAGGATCAATGTTCGTCTCGACTTGCGCCTGAAAGCATTCCGAGAGCTCAAAATGGATACCGACTAGTCTCTGTGATGGCTTTTTGAGGAATCTTTGAGGATTGCGTCACCCAGCTCCATTTCTGCAAAAAAAATCAGAATACTACCAAACGAAACTTTTTAGAGAACGTTGCCTCTTAAAATAAACCGTGGCCCTCCAGGTCAATACTCGGCTCTTCCTCATAAAAAACCGACACAAACATGGCTAAAAATAACTTCATTTTCACAAATTCATAGCCAGCTGGAAACCCTGAACTACACATTATGGGCCGTTTTAGAGACAATCACCCCTATCACAAAATACGCCGTTGCTGAGATTCACGTCACTCACTCGATTCGCTTTCTCTTGCCATGTGGATCGTCGAATTCGGCCCACAGTGTGTTATTTTCGACATCTAGCGAACTTTATTCCTGTTGCGCTTGGATATGGATTTTCCTATTCGGTGAAGGAAAAAAAGTAATTCTATCAAGTTTTTAAAACAAATCGCTATATGTGGTCACCGATATGGGGCGCATAGCCCACGCCATCCATCCTCCATAATCCTCATGGATACAAACGTCTCTAACTAAAATACCACTGAACCGATTTTGCTAAAATGTGAAAAATCACTTCTTTTACGTTACCTCAAATAAGTCCCAAGATATTTTGATGAAACTCATTATAGTCCATTTTTTTTTTACTTGAAATTAGTCGCTCTCATCATCGTCTTCATCGGAAGTGCTGCTAGGTGGTGCTACTCGTATTTCGGGAGCCTTTAACAGGGCAATATATTCTTGGGGTAGTGGGTTCCTTTTTCTGTGGGGCGCTGTACTACCACTCGAAAGATATGGATCTGATGATATTAAAAACCTGTTTAATACATCTCTATTCGTATTCTTTCTTTAAGATTTCCGGCTAAAATGCTCTCGAAATCGTTTTTTATTCCTTATTGCTCGCTTCTTGGGCTTCCTCAGACAATTGACCAAGTGGCAGTATGCAGGCTTGAGTTATCTCTTTTGAATGTATCAGAAGTTTATGTATGCTTGCAGGCATGTGGTAGTGCGCTAGATATATGTTTTTTTGTTTCATTGGCATAGTTTGCAAACTTGTCTGCATCTGCCGCGGCGGGCAGACTACCTTACCGGTGACTATTTCGAATTCGCAAAATAGCTGTTAAATGACAATTAATAGATAAATTAATGCTGGCAAACATTTCATTAAGCATTATAATAAGTGAAATAAGAAAAATGGATAGTATAGGCTTATACTTGAATGCATTTGATAATGAGGACGAAGTAGCTTCTAACATAAAAAGGCGTGGTGGTCGTTTGCAATCATTTTTTTTGCAATATTGGGACATTCATTGAATTAATTAGTTCCCTGAACTGATCCCGGTTAATTGCTTTCTTGCTACAATAGAAATGAATTCAACAATAATTTCAAAATGATGAAATAACACCCAGATATGTACGCAATGAATTATCTGCGTTTGAGAAATGTCAAAGTTTGTATGGGGAGTTTTAATTATAACGTTTTCACCTTACCGACAAGTGAAACATTCACTTCGAACGTACTCAACGATCAAAAGTTGTGAATTTGAGTGAAACGTTCCCCCGGCGTATTCTGTAACAGGGATGAATGCTTTTTTTTTTTTCTTCGTTTTTGTTTTATTTTATAATTCATTTTTCTTGCATGCTAGACAAAAATAACTAAAACTAGCTTAACTAACTTAACAATCGTTCTTACATCTAACCTACTGACCCTATACGGGTACTCTAAGCTATTCTGAACTAAATTTAATTGTGCCTTTCGGCTTAGACTATGGTTTTTTTTTTTTTATTTTGTCTGAATGTACTTTCTGATTAGTTTGTCCAAGAAAACTGGTAAAAAACTTGGCATTATTTATCTATCTTAACCTATCTTAAACTTACTTAACCTAATATAAAAACTTATAAGCTAACTTAACTATGTCCGTCACAGTACGGCACGTGCACCAGGGCGTATATGTTATGTATATGCCTAACATATAAAATTTATACTTCGTGGTGCACCTTTTTTTTTTTTTTTTTTAATTTTTTTTTATATATTTATTTTTTTTTTTTCCTACGCTACCCTAAGATCTATGTAAGTTGGCCACTATGGTCAACTACCGCGTCATTTTGAAAATCCAGCGGCGGCGGGGGCTGGTTTTGGTGTAGCCACCAGTAAAATTGCCGTTCTTTGGCAGACTCTCTCCTGTCTCGAGCAGAGATCGCTCTACTGAACCGGAGGAGATCCTCGTGAATGCGAGCGACATCCCGTTCGTATTGGAGTCGCCTGTCCACTGTTCGGCGTACGACGTGGAAGATGACAGGACATCCTTGTGGATCCTGTATTAGGCCAATTGTGTCGAGATAGAGGAACGCTTCAGGAGGAATAAAGCCGGTGAGGCGCACTCTCTCATGGTACATAACATTGGGGTAGTAAGCCCCAAAGATCAGACTGTTGGAAGAAGTCATAGCTCGTGCAATATGCCTTCTGATCAGTTTAATAATAAAATTATCTATCCTGTTCAAGTTTGCCTCGTTGTACAGGACCTCGTTAGGATAGAACTTCTTGTACTCAGACTCGTGTGTACGATACAACCGGAGACAAGTGCGAAGACACTGTCTCTCGAACAAACTCATCTTTTCCATCTGGGAAGGACTCACATTGAACCATAGTGGACAACCGTAGGCCATAACTGGCCGGATGAGGGCCATGTAGCAGATTTCCTTTACTCTGGTGTCAAGTTGGCTGCTGTAAAACAACCCCCTTGCCACAGCAAGGGCCTTTTTAGCTTTCGCCAGAGCAATATCTATATGTTTGTCAAAATACAGATATTGGTCCAACCAAATGCCTAGATACCTTACTACACTTTTCACATCTAACGGCCGTCCCTGTGGGTCAACTATGCCGAACTTACGCCGGTGTGTGCGCGTATCCCATGCCGTCATGTACAGCGGGGTTCTGAAAAGGATAGTTTCACACTTCAGGAAGTTGATAATCAACTTCCAGTCGTCGCAGAATCGCTGAATTTGTTCGAAGTCACATTGCAACAAGTTATTTATTACTTCGACCTTCGGACCTGATCTGTACGCTACTAGATCGTCGGCATACGCAATTAAGTGCGGCATGGAACCTATAAGATCTGCAGTGAATATTGAGAACAAGATCGGCGAACCAACAGCTCCCTGTTGCAGACCATTTTTGATGTCAAAGACCATGGTAGAAGTTACGTCGCCACTTTTCACGACGAACTTTCTGCCTATTATCATGTCATAGATCGTGTATAGCAATGGTTTACTTATGCCGAGCCTGACCAGCTTGAGGAAGAGACCCTCTAACCAAACGGTGTCGAACGCTTTCTCCAAGTCAATCAGACATGCACCCGTGCATTGTTTTTTATCTTTGTTCCACTGAATGGCGGATACCAGTTTGGACGCGGCATGTATAGTTTCATGCCCCGCCCTGAATCCGAACTGGTTGTCCGGTATGATTTTATTTTCCTCAACCCATTGTTTCAGAACTCGAATGACTATCTTTTCAAAAACCTTGCTTATGCAAGGGAGAAGACTGATCGACCAAAGATTTGTCGGGATAGATTTGTCTTTGTACCGTTTAGGGATTGGTTGCACTACAGCTGTTTTCCAGTGTGCCGGGTAATAAGCATTACTCAGCGCATTATTGAACAGTGTTGTGTAAATCGGCTTCGGGAGGAAGATAGCGAAGCACAATATTTGGTATACCATCGATTCCCGCCGACTTTTTCTTCTTCAGCGAGTTAAAGATACCCTGAAGATCTTCATGAGAGATCAAGATGTGATTTCCATCATTGGCGACGGCATTATTTGCCATGTTATCGTCACTGAACCTGGTAAAACCAGGATTCTCAGATCGCCATTGACTTATCTCGTTTCGGAGCTCGAAGTGGTTTAGCGAGGCACTATGCTCCAGGTCATGATTCGGCCTACGAACCTCGTTGACCGTATACACTCGCTGAAACACAGCACCAATTGCTTTCACCTTCTCCTGGGGATCTTCAACCACGAAGAAGTCGTTGTCTAGCACTGCCCCATCTGGATCGATGCCAACTGAAGTCAGTAGTTGTTGGTTATTTGTCGTCCTGGGAAGTCTAACGGCCTGAATGTCGTTTTGATCTTTCCTCCGAAATATTTTATTTACTTGTGGGAACATACCCGGGTTGTTAGAACTTACAGCCCGGATCTTATTGCCCCACTGCAAGCTTATGGCCAAACTATAATTGATACGTATTAACTTTTGGAGGTTCTTGATCTCCGCCTGTGCAAGAGTTTGAGTCTTGACAGCAGCCTACTTTTGTGCACGTGAAGTGCATCGATGTTAGCATTTCGATAAACATCGCTGTCATCGATTTGTACTACCTTCGAAATAGTCTTGTCCATGGTACGTTTAATTACGTCGTCCATTTGTATGAGGTACCTGTCAACCTCTTCGTTCGTTAGGTTTCTGTTTGATGGAGGATTGATCCCACTCGAACGTAGTTCTGTGGATAACGTCCTGGAGAAGCGAGGCCAGCGGGTCTTATTGTAATTATAAGGATTCCTCTGGTCATACTCCTCCAGTTCTTCCACATCGTTCGGGAGCTGAATAGCCGCGAAGAGTCCGCAGTGATAACTCTCGTACTCAACCGCAGTTAAACAGTTCCGCGTGCGTCTCTCCACGTCTAGTATCGTCAGTCGTCTGTCGATCAGCAACAGATCCAGATAGGACCCGGATCTGGGGTACGATGGCCTATCAGTTGCAAGCAAATCTAGCTTGAACTCAATATTGTGCTCTGCCAGCCAGTTATACAGTGGGGTTCCCCTGTCGTTATATATATATATACAGCAATTATATAATAGTTTTCCTCCGAGCTCAGTCGAAGGCTAGTGAAAAGAGTATCGAGTTCTGAAATGAAGTTGCGGTTGAGTGCAGGATTGTCAGCTGCGTAGATCGCGATCACATATAACCGCTTTCCACCCTGGAGAGGAATGCGTGCAATACACGTTTCTAGCACTTGAAGTTTTCGCACTTCACTACTATACATGACCTTATGACAAAGGCCTTTTTTGATTAAGAGAGCAGGGTGCCCGTTGGTCTTGCAGAGTACGCATGTGAGCATAGCTCTGTCCTCGACTTTTTCCGTCCCTAGGGGGCATTCCCCATGCATGTGGGTTTTTGCGCATTTGACGCAGCGGGACTCCATGTTGCAGTTCGCCGCGGCATGCCCAAACCTCTGACAGCGTGCACATTGGAGTATGTGCTTCGTCTTTGTTAATGTATCCCAATTAACAGAAATGGAGCCGAAACGAGTCATTCGCTTTAGGCTCTCTATGCTACTGTCTGGGGTGACCTGAACGAGGAAGAACGGAAGTTTCCTGTTCTCCCTTCTCGCTACCGCAGTGTTGAAGGGCTTAACCCCAACGAATGTGACATCGTCGCTCTGCGCCTGGCGCAGCACAGCGAGAATCTCTTCGGGATCAGTAGTGGGATCCACGCCCTTAAGGAGCATGGTCTGCACTTTTTCCGCTTTTGGGGTGTATGAGAAAAACTCGGCCCCAGCCGCCGCTAGATTTTCTTTTATGATGTGGTAGTCTGTCAGTGATAGGCAGTGAACCGAGAGCCTTAAGGGCCCTTTTTATTTTAAATAAAAAGGAATTTTTTGTGGCCAACTTACATAATTTGTCCACCTCCTTTGTCTCCAGTCCGAAGACATTGATCGGAGGGCATCTCTCTTTTTTGTCTGCTGCTGGTTGCTGTTGCTTACGCTGTTGTTGTTGCTTCTGCTGTGGCTGCTTCTGTTGCTGTTGTTGTTGTTGGTGTTGTTGTTGTTGCTGCGGATTCTGCTTCTGCTGCTGTTGTTGTTGTTGCTGCGGGTTCTGCTTCTGCTGATGTTGTTGCGCTGCCTCTTTGGCTTCTCTCCTTGCCTTTAGCTTTTGCTGGAGGGCCTGGATGTGAGCATCCAGCTCCTCTCTCTCCCTCTGGATCTTTGCCAGTTGCTCCCTGTCCTCCTCCTCTTCGTCACCCGATTCGGATGACATTAAGGCACTGTATGAGTTCCCTCTACCTCCGAAGGAAAATCTACCCTCGCCCTCGGCCGACTCATACAGAACGTCGTCGAGGGCTTTGCTTTTCTGCGCTGCTTCTCCTTGTTGCGCGTCTGCTTGTGCTATTGTTGTTGCTGCACTTTCTGCTGCTGCTGCTGTTGTTGCTGTAGTTTCTGCTGCCGTTGTTGTTGTTTGTGCTAGTACATGCCCAGCTGCACGATCACCTGATGCGACAGTGGATCGGCGTTTGACAACAGTTGGCTGTTGCTGTATTCTCCTTCTCCTCTTCTGTCGCATTTTAGGCTGGGTTTCTTGGTGGCCTGATGTGCTAGCCGCCGGTACCACTTTGTTGTCCGCTTTAAAGAGCGCGGACCGCTCAATTTCCTCCTTCATGCAGACTGCTCAAATTGTTGCATTTGAGGAAAAAAAAAGTTCAATGATTTTCTCGGGAATTGAACCCGGCTCTGAGAGTCCACGGTCTAATACACTGCCACAGGGCCACTGGCTCTTAAGTTTTTTTATACGATTTTGTGAACTTAAACTGTTTTCCGCACTTTTTCACACTAAAGCCGAAACACGTCTGTACTCTCTGGAGTTCTGTGAACGACTGGGATGAATGACATAAAGTGGATACTATTTCCCGATCGATGTGCTGGGCACTGCAATTGATAAGTGGCCAGATCGACTTCGACTATCTTTTTCGTTTTATCAGGTTGTTGTTGAAATAGCAATAAAGTTCTTTTTCATATATTCCTATAGAAGAATTTACTCTGTCGTGTGAAAAAGCAGTGTTGCAAACTTTCGACGGTGGATTTCATTGCACGGAATTCTTACTTAGTTACTTCTCAGGCATTCGACCCATGCAGGATTCTTCTGGCGTCCGCAATGACGTGGACCTTATACAACAAGTTCGGTCTTCCTCTCCTTTTTGACGAAGCCTTCCGAGCTACTTCCACATCTTTGTACAGCTCGTAGAGTTCACCATTCTTTACCATTCACTTTTCTCGCAGACCTATTATTGTTTTCTCTGGCTCTTGGAAAAGTATGACTATGACTTTATTTCTATTTCCGAACATCCATTCACGTTACATCGAACTGGAGAATGCAACAAAGATCAAACATATTTTGTTTGCCTCGCAATCAATGATTGTGGTTCATATGCCCTCTGACATCTGCCCTCCATCAAATATTAAATAAAGTTGCAAAATGTTTACCATATGAGGGAAAAGGGTTATATATTTATTACACATATTTATGCGTATGCCTACATTTATATAAATTTTCTTCCCATGATACGTTGAAAAACAAACATATTCTCTAAACAAAAACAACTTTGGAGAATCTATAGTATATGTACATTTACTTAAACGAATGGTTGAGTGTGTGTTTTAGCTATTTTGCAGTGACTTGCCTATATATACATATTATTTTCATATTTTAAGTAATCGCTCCATAAACCCATTGTCTTTGCATTTGTTTTACTGCGTTAAATGAGAATTAATGGGGAAAGTGATATTAAGGTTAATCTCGTGTCCTATATATGTGAAATTAGGATACATGAAATTTCCAAGTTGTTAATAGTACTCATAAAATACAATCTGGGTGTTTAAAAAACTGTCGTCATAAAATTTATGTTGATTTACTAGATTTGACAAGTAAGTTGGTGGTTGAACCTAAAACATTGCTGCTTATGCAAATAAAAACCCGTTATAAAGAATCAATAATATTATATTTTAATCCTTCCTATGAGGCCTACGGTAAAGCAGAAGACGAGATTAAACTAAATTAGAGCTAATCTAATTTAAAAAAAATTATTGGAATAATTTCTTATAAAGTGAAGGCTTGAAGTTAACACAATTTGGAAATACAGTTACTTAGAAGTGCAGTTATTAGACAGCGGCGAGAAAAACCGCATACATCAATTTAGTTTCTGTGGCTTTTCATCAATTAATACAGTGGCGAGCAAAACTTGATACATCATTTCAGTTTTTGTAGTTTTTCATCAATAAATTACTTTACAGACAGATTTGATTGAAACTTAGAGATGTTTGCTTATTTAATTACTTATAGAAAGTGGTATCAAGGAAAGAAATCCAATGTTTTTAGTTTACATTTACTATTAGGTATACAGGCGTATCATATTTTGTGATATATTTCGTCATTCTGGCATCAGGAATCAATTTTATTAACACGTTTTTAAAATTTGATTTTGAAAGAAATATATTGGAAATAATATAAAAAATATTGAGAACTACATCGTTTTGCTGTTATGAAAAGGTCTCTAGTTATGGGACGTAGAAAAATACAAAAATACAAATACATATGAAAACAACAAGAGTCAGTGCATAATAAAGGTGGGCGCCCAAAACTGTTGACAGTATGTATTTTCTAAGTCCAGTATCTTTATTCTTCCAGACTGCTGAATCAATATTTCCTAGCGTGCTTTTCCTTGTTCTTGCAATAGCTGGACCAGTGCCGAGGTAGTGAAGTGTAGTTTCTTCTTCTTCCTCATCCCTAAAATTCCAGCAAGGGGCTCTCTTCCTTCTTCCGTGTGTGCCCACGCTGGCTGATGATTATGCATAGGACCTTGTAAATTTCCATTCAGTTTAATTTTAGGAATGTATGTACAGTGACTCTCCTTAAGTCGAAATTCTCTCTAACTCGAACTTTTTCGGCATATTTTAGCATTCCCCTCAATTTTCCATACAAAAACACACTTCATAAGTCAAACTCCCTCTAAGTCGAAACTCAATCTAACTCGTACAAATTCCCCCAAATTAACCGCGTGGTCAAAAGTTTTGTTTATTTCAAATGTATCGTTTTTAGCTTTAAGACAAAAGGGCGATGAGTTGGAACAGAAGATTTAAAGTGAAATAAATTGAAATTTGAATTGGTTACATCACAGGAAACATGTTCAGATAAGATGACACGAAGATTCGCTTAATTGAAGAAATTGAGAAAGGACTTAAAAACAAAAAAAAATCCTCTAACTAGAAGAAATCATGGTATCCCGTGAAAATTCGACTTAGGGAGAGTCCACTTGTGTTTTTCTTTTGGTTTGTTGAAAACCGCATTTGCTTTGTAGTCCTGCAATTCAATTCCATTAATTTTTGATTGGTGATATTTATGGGATCTGTACGTAGCAGAGTATTTATTACTTGAAGTGCAGGATAGGGTGTCTCATGATTAGTTGCCAGTAGCAGGCCGACCCGTGTTCTAGCTAGCTCGTCGAACCTTTCATAGCCTGGAATACCACTACGCCCAGGTAAGGTTGCATCTGTCCTAGTCCGGTGCCTTTCTTTGTCTTAGAACTATCCGTGTATACTTACAGAGTGGAAAATATCCTGATTAAATCTTTTCCCCCTCGTCCTCCATCAGGGGTCAGTGTTTTATATCCAAATTCTACTCATTTTCATATATTAATCTTTTTCAATATTAATATTTTTAATAATTGTAATTTCGAATTTAACTATCAAAACCGCAACAGTCAACTGTAGTCTAAGTCGATAACTTTTAAGCATCATAAGCATATAAGAAATTATTAGAAAGGCAAATAGTTTTATCCAATAATTTACAGAAACTTAAGATGAAATCAAAATATGGATTTTCAAGTATATTTTTCAATCGATTATGTTCTATGGGTCTCCTGTCTGGTAAGTGCGCAAGAAGTTATGTGCGCAAACTACCAATTACGCAAAATAATCTTTTCAAAATAATGATCTTTCTCGACAACGGAACTTCATCAGATTTCCATCATTGAAATGGGCATTGAAATGGCCAGTGTTGAAGAACTGAATGCTATATATTGTATTATATCCAATGAACTTACTAGCAATGAAAGTTTTCAAAGTGTTTTTTCTTTCTTTTTTTCTAATAATTAATACTTCTGTAATATAAGCTATAAACATTATATACATGTTTTAGTGCTAGGGTGATTCAAGCGAAATCTCTGTTTAACAAATGATTGTATCTAGTACATTCTACATTATGTGTCACTATAAACAAATAAATAAAATAAAACAATGCACTAAATAAATTCAAAGAAGTAAATTACTACCACTAACTAGGTCTTTCTTGTAATGACTACAAAAAACAACAAGCGCAAACTATTGTTACCAATACCAGAACAATCCCGCAGAACTAAGCTGACTACGGACTTGCATCAAGCCGAGATAATATTTAGCAAAATTTCATTTTCAAAAATATATCATTACTATGTTTACCAGAGCGTTTAACAGAACTTCCAGCAATTTAAAAATCTAGATTTGATTATCTCACTAAAGAGATAGAAGCTCATCAACAGTTACAAAATATCAAAGCTGTGCTCGTCGGGACTTTTTCTTCAAAACAAAGAAAGGAAATAAAATCCTACAAATGCTTTCATTCCCTGAAAGAAATCCTCGGTATAGAAAAATATTCAATATCCTCTTTCCATCTTTTCAATTTTTTAAGCGTTTGACTTTTCTTTGCTTTTGTAGATTTTATCTTTTTATCTTAATAGGTGACGATGCTTAGAGATTAAGCTAGTATTAGGGGTTTTTAATTTAGCGGTATTTACACTACTCTTGGTGGTTGTAGTTGGCAATATGGTCAATCGCCAACTTTAAAATATCATCGCCCTAAAGAAATAATAAATCGACTATGATAAAATACTAGTAAACTGTTCATAGTTTGATACGATTGAGAAAAATGTAGCGTAGTGTACAATCATGCTAAATTAATTTTTTATTCTGCTCATAAATGGCATTGAAATAAGTGTGGGGATTGCAATCAATGCTTACGGGAAACTTAATAAATTTTTCATCTCTTATGTACGTATAATAAAATAAAAATAATAATAACTTTATTGATAAACATAAATATGATAGCTACTTACATGTTACAGTTTTAGCAGGACAAGAAAAGTGAAGAAGATACCCCTCTAGCTAGACTCTTATATGCCAACCCAATACTGATGGTGCAAGTGTATTGAGTGGGAAAGTTTCCGTAGTTGCGACCAGAATAGAAAACTAATTGGGTCGAAAAATTCTTTACATCCACTGCTATAATCATCACTTGCATTCGATAATCATCCGGACTGTCGCAGAAATGGCTTTAATTCGTTCATTTTGGGACAATTCATAATATTAAATGAATTATTTCAGCGTTGGTCAGGACAATTGTGAAGAAACTATAGTAGACTCGGAAAAATACGCAACAGCCAAAAAGCTCATCGAAAAAAAAAAATTTAATTTGCAAAATTATAATAATAATAGTAATAATATGGTTGGCGCTACAGCCCGTAGAGGGCCAGGGCCTAGCTTCTCAGCAACCACTCGTGTTGTGCGTGCTACTGTTCTATCACGAGTGGAAAGGACCTACAGTATAATGCCGACTCCGAACGGCCAAGTTTGAGAAGCTTTTTCTAGACAGTTATACTCTTTGAGCATTGTCAGTGACTCGAAAGAGGTGAGGCCGTGAAAAGTATTTGTCGTACCAGGAATCGAACCTAGGCAGGTAGGTCCAAGTGCGTAGGAGTCGACGCACATACCCACAACCCCACGGGCCACCACAAAATTATAATAAACTATCAAAAATCGGTAAAAAATTGAAATGGTGGTTTTCTGAATATGTATACTAGTGGTGCTAATTGAGTTAGTAAGACACTAGGACAAAATTAACTGTCATGTACTGTCAACAAGTCTAAATATCAAAATCTTGGTCCGCGCTTATTCACACTTTTTATAAATGACATATCGAAGTGTATGAAAAGGTGTGAGGATCATGTTTATGCAGATGATGTACAGATTTTGAAATCTTTCCTGAAATCTGAAGAATTGTCTGCAATAAATGATTTGAATAGCGGAGATACCAATGGCATTTCTACCTGGTCTAAATAAAAATGTCTAAATCTAAATCCTTCCGTAACCAAAGCTATGTGCTACAACAGAACGTATGTAGATATTACTTCGTCCCCTCTCTTATAGAACAATACTACCTTAAAAAATCTTTTCTATTTTCTATTTTCTAAAGGTTTTTTTAGAACTATAGAACTTTGAAAGGGAATAAAACAAAAACGATTTCTTTTAAATTTACATGAAATTTACTTTATTTGAAAGATAATTTTCTGGCATTATAATTTAAATATGATTTCTTGCAAATGACCGCCACGGGTGGCTCGGACGTAGTCTAATCTGGAAGTCCAATTTTCGATGACTTTTTCCAACATTTGTGGTCGTACATCTGCAATAACGCGACGAATGTTGTCCTTCAAGTGGTCAATCTTATCGGGCTTGTCGGCGTAGACTAGCAACTTCACATATCCCCACAGAAAACAGTCAATCGCACGATCTTGGAGGTCAATTCCGTAACATGAAACTATGCGGTTACCAAACGTTTCTTTAAATAAATCAATTGTGGCACGAGCTATGTGACATGTTGCGCCATCTTGTTGAAACCGTTATTCATTCGTCATTCTATTCATGTTGAAATGCCAAACCAAACTAAGAATAAATCAATTTACAGCTGACAAAATTGCCACCAGTCAAAATTGTATTACCAACTTAGTATTTTTTATCTTTTTCCAAAATATTTCAAAAACATACTGTCCTTAGAAGGAAATGCCTTTTATAATAGTCACCAGTCCTTTAACGACTAGAACGACTAGAAACCGTAATGCAAATGGCATTTTTTTTAAGTTAATTTAATTTAATTCATTTAATGATAATATACAAATTTTTGTTAAATATTAAATTAATTAATAATAAATTATACATACATACAGCAACATTAAAAAATAAATAAATTTTAATGTTGCTGTATGTATGACAGTATGTTTTTCAAACATTTTGGAAAAAGAAGAAAATAGTGAGATTGACCTAAACTATTTTCCTTACCACATTTTTAAATTTTTTTAGGTGCTAGTGTAATAATCAAACATTCTAAAATGTAAAAATTAAAGTCTTATACTCCAATTAAAATTTCGGTCAAATTATATCAACAAAACGAAAACTATACTATGGATTTCATAAAGGAAAATCAAAATCAATTATTAAGTATAACTAATTGCTGTTCCTTCACCGTCTGCTTCTGAACATTTTAAATTAACCTCATTAAAAGTTCTATGAAATGTCTTGACAAATTAAAAACCAACAAAGGAAATCCCAAATTACTTTTCTTCTCCAGTCATGACTAACGCTACATTATTTTCTACTTCCACTAGCATGCCTTCTTCCCCAGATATAAATTATTTGCTTCTGGATTCTCATTTCTCTCTTTTTTTCTCCAAATAACCGTCGATTGAATCCTCCTATTTTCAAATTATTTCTCACTCAATATGAAATGAAAAAGGCACAATATCTCGATTTGTTATATACATATGTACCATACAAACATACATTATGACTAAGGCAAACCGTGGTGTATTTTTCAAAAAGAAAAAAACATAATAGACCACAGAACAATAACAGGTTACAATTTTCCATCTTCGGGCTAATCAATCAAGAAAAAAACGGAAATAAAACTGACACTTTCAAGGATTTGAAGGCAAAGAGTTTAATTGAAACGGAAAGTAGCATATAATGGAAGAAAAGTATAAAGAGGCTGCAACGAACAAAAAACGTTAACACTATCTGATAGGGATTTTCTTCAAATTCATTCCTGCTACGGCAGTTTAATTTATGTAATATTTTTAAATGTATTCTTTATTGAAAATTTAGGGAGGCAGACACAAAAATGTCAACCTGCAATTACAAAATTCGTTAAATTGAGTGTTGATTGAGACTGGTTATAGAACGTGCATGTAGAATGTGCTAAATAAAAGGCCACCAAATGTAATACAAAATGAGAGGTATCGTTCAAAATGTGGACACTAAATATCAATTCGAGGAGACTGTTTGTAAGCTTGGCAACGACACGAGAAATAAATTTGAATGAAATGCACCTACAGTGCACTCTCCCTAAGTCGAAACTCTCTCTAACCATATTTTAGCATTCTCCTCAATTTTAATACAAAAACACTCTCTATAAGTCAAACTCCCTCTGAGTCGAAACTCCCTCTAACTCGTACAAATTATATCGATTCTTGGCCTCCTTTTTCCTTAAGTTCATTTTTTTTAAGCTTAAAACAAAATAAAAAAAATGGCCAATAACAATTCGTATTTGGTTATCAATATACATATCGTTGGATTCAAAACAGTTTTTATTTCATGTTGCTGATGCAGTTATTCTGTGCATGTTGGTAGTAAGATGTATTGTTTTTATCTTGAGGTGGAACAGAAGATTAAAATAACAATAAATTAAACTTTTATGCTTGAAACACAATAAGGCTTTGCTGCTGGCGTTGTTTTCGAATACAGGCAATTCATATGCTATGCACAAAATACAGCTTTGTAACGTGTTTCAGGCATTAAGGGATTACATATTTAAATCGCCAGATTGAAAGTTAGGAGATTGTATTCTTGGCACGAAGATTCGCTTAATTAAAGAAATTGAGAAAGGACTTAAAAACAAAAAAAAAATTTTCTGTCTCTAACTCGAATTTTTCCAAAACTCCCTATAACTCGAACAAATCATGGTATACCGTGAAAATTCGACTTCTGTTTCTTAGGTTAGGTTATAATAATATACTGCAGTTAAATAATAAAATTAAGACTATTCCAAGTGGTTGTGACTCATTCTATCTTAGAACTTCATAGCGGATTGATGTAGGTGTAATCTTTCAATCTCAAATTATCGAAGAAATACACAACAGTTAAAGGCGAGCACTGGACAGTAGCCAAACTCGCAAATGCCTGAAATGCGCACCGCATTCAAGTGAATATTATATTAAAATGCTTGGTAATTTCGTTAAAAGGTAGTCAGCTAAGTTGCTGATACAAGTACAAAGATAATTTTGTCTTTTTTTTTAAATGTGGAAAACATGTTGCATTTGAACCATGACCGTGCAAAAGAAATGTAAAGTAATATGAATGTAGATTTGACTGGCCAGACATACAATCCTATTGCCTAATTTATCCTAATTTAATTTAACATTAGAGAGAACCACTCAGCTCTCTGGAGCTAATCTTCAAGTATGCTAACTTTAAACCCTTTGTTCTCCTTGTATTTTTATTGAAAATTAAATTCAGGCTACGTTTGCCAATATTAGCCGCAGTTCAATGCAAGATGTAATCCCTTGAAACTCTGCACGAATAATCTCGTCGCGATCATATGATTTGTTGGAAACTAGTACTCTGCGAGACAATAAGATTCGAGGATGCAACGTTGGAATATACCATATTATTGATAACGAATAAAAAAAACACGAGTAGTTATCGAATTGGAAACTTCCCTTAACCTTCCTACTGTCCTCAAATTAACTGACGCGGACGGACTTTGGATCAAATCTGACCCAGTACTATATTTTTTTTGCTACGTTTTTGATTATTTTTGCTGTTAGATTTAGGTTTTTCGACTATATGAATATATTAGATAAAAAAACAATGTTATTTACACTTCAATAACTTAGAAAAAGTCACGAAACATCAAGTCCATAAATACAAGTTGGAACTTTCATGTCAGCTTTAGGATCGGACATCTACAACTAATTTACGCATACGAGTGGACAATTTCCTGTTGAAATTTATTCGAGGCCATACTGCCAGAGCGATGAGTTCTATTATTAATTTTATCTCTGGGGCTTATTACCCCAATCTTCAAACCACGAGAGGGTACGTTGTAACGGCTTCGTCCCTCCAGAAGCTTTCCTCCATTTCGATAAGCATGGTCTGATACAAGACGTAAATGCGGTACCGCTCCTCTTCCACATCGCCCGTTCAACTGACTCAACCACGAAAAGCGTATTCAAAGGGACAGATATACCAGATAGCCTCAGCCGTGATTGGCGAAAAACTAAAAGCACAAATAAGGATGATGAGTTAGAGATACACGAATTTGTACAACTAACGGATACTACAAAACAACGTCTACAAGAAGCAACGAAGAAAGGCAAAAATCTTCAAAATGTTCTGTAATACATCACAACTAAATGGCCCGACCACATTAGCGATTGTTCGAAAGAAATTAAAAACTATTGGACCTTTAAAGAATCGCTTATCTGCAACAAAGGTCTACTCTTCAAAGGATCCAAAGTAGTCGTCCCAGATGAAATAAAAAAACGAAATGATGCAGAAAGAACATCAAGGCCACTTTGGTATTGACCGAACACTCAACAGCGAACAACACTTTTGACAATTGATATCACCAAATACGTAGAATCAAGTACTCATCTGTCAAAGTCAACAACGATCTCAACTGAAAGAGCCACTTATCTTAAAACAAGTTCCGGACTTGCCCAAGGAAATCGTTGCGGTAGATATATTTTATTTCAAAAATAATTAATATCTTCTAGTTGCAGATAGCTATACAGGATACTTTGAATTTTCAAGTTAAAACAATATTCAACAGCAGAGGTCATACAACAACTTAAAAAACTGTTTGCAGAACATGGTATATCATTTGTGTTGGAATCGGACAACGGTCCCCAATTTGTCACCAAGGAATTCTAAGCGTTCACTAAAACACGGGTTTTTACTCATCGGACCTTGAGCCCTAGGTACCCAAAATCCAATGGCCTTGCGGAAAGACACGTTCAAGTAACCAAATTCTTACTGAAAAATTGTCACCAAGATCAGTCAGACGTTTATCTTGCACTACTGAACTATCGCAACATGCCTAGAAACAACGAGTTGCTTTCGCCAAATCAACGTTTAATGAGCAGAAAAACTAGAACCACAATCCTCTGCAGTAAAGACGCCCTTAAACCAATTGTAGTACGCAATGTACATGACAACCTTCTCTAAGCTAGAAACAAGAATAAACAATATGCTGACAGAGGAAGTCACCAAAAACAACCCTTCCAACCTGAATCAGAATCGAAACTGGATTTCCCGCACAGTAGTCAAGCCAGCCAACACACTACGATCGTATATGGTACGAACGGACGATGGAGCACTCTATCGCAGAAACAGCATTTACCTGCATAGAGCCACCATCGTCCCAGAAAAGAAAATCGTACTAGATCCAACTTCCGATAATGCAGTCAAAACAAATGCAAAAATCAACGTTGAGCCGACTTTTACAAACGCTTCGAAGTTCAAACCTTATGTAACCAAGTACTGAAGAACAATAAAACCAGTTATGAGATATAACCCCAAAAAAGAAGTAAAGATTTATTACAAATTATACTAAGCATTGGTTGTGGCCCGTGGCGTTATGGGTATGTGCGTCGACTCCTACGCAGTTGGACCTAGCTGTCTAGGTTCGATTCCTGATACGACAAGAAATACTTTTCACGTCCCCACCTCTTTCGTGTCACTGACAATGCTCAAAGAGTATAACTGTCTAGAAAAAGCTTCTCAAACTTGGCCGTTCGGAGTCGGCATTAAACTTTAGGTCCCTTCCACTCGTGATAGAACAGTAGCACGCACAACACGAGTGGTTGTAGGCTGTAGCGCCACCTATATTATTATATTATTATACTAAGCATTAATTATGAATTCACTATTTTTTGGTTTACAATTTTTCATCAAAGTTCATTACAATGAAACTAGAATTAACATTATTTGTTTTTCTCCCTTTGTTTCTTTCCTCATGTTAAACTTATGCGATTGAACTTATTTTTATTCTATATTATTAAAAAAGAAAAGATGAAATTTGTACAATACATACATATTGAAATCCACTATACTGTCATTTTGAGGAACTTGGAACAGTTACTTACTTTAGTTTAAGTTTCTTTTGTGTTTGGCCAATTGTACACCTCATTAATTATTATTATTAATTAATATGAATTTATGTAAAAATGGGCATTATGACAAAGTTTAAATAAATATGTTTGTCAAGAAACATATCAAAGATACTATGAAAAACTCGTACCTCTAAGAAGAATAAACTATGTGGAGTAACAGTCACTAGTCAGCCCTTGAATTCGGAATTCTCTCATTCGGAAACTCGTTTATCCGGAAAAAAAAGAGTCGTTTTTAAATTTTGTATGTAAAACTTAAATTAATTTAGCAAAAATTAAAACGCAATGATTGAACACGCATAGGTAGAAAATAGATCTCAAATATGTAGAAGTCTAAACAAATCATCAAAATGTCAGTAAAATAATTTTTTGTTTCAAGTTCTTGCATTTTTTCATCAGTAGGAACGCATTTTAGTGCATTAGAAAAATATCTCATTAATTCGGAATTAAATTCGCTTATTCGGAATGACCTTCCCCCTAACCATTCCGAATTGACAACATTTAACTGTTTATATAACTAAAAGCATGTTATCATATTGGCTTCGCGTATTATGTAACCAAAAGTCTTCAGATGATCTTTTTTAAATTTTAAAAGTAATTACCTCAACCTAAACAAGTTAAGACGTCGTGTTTTTACATAATTTAATTTACTTAGCTTAATACTGACCTTTTCAAATCGGACTTTCTATTTCGAACTAGTAATTCCAGTATTGACTGAACAAAACCGTAGTGTACGGACTCTTTATTTTATCCAGTATACGCAATGGCAATAGACTGCTAAATTCTTAGAATAATACAAATATATTAACTTTCAAGCATAAGATATTATCCATTTTTATGTTGTATCTATTAAGATTTAGTTTACTTTATATGGGAATGTATTTAATAGGCTCCGGAGCTTCTTTCGAATATCTTCCGACAATTTAGATTAGAAATGTTTGCATAAGAATAAATTTTACTTTGGATGCCAATATAAAATGATTAATGATGGTCATCCATATCATCGGCATTATTAATGAGATTTTAAAAGTCCTGACCTTAAGTGCATGGCAAAGGACAGAAGATATGTATTTCAGACCCTTTTTGATTAAATAATAAATCACTTTTATTTGATCAGTTGGGTAAGAGTGAGCAACGGAATTTTGAGATTATTTATGTGTGATTCTGTATACTATATATATTTTCTAAGTTCGGAATTGAAAGACGTATATTTCTAAAGTGTTGAAAAATAAAATGTACAATAAAAATGGGCCTAAATCACTCATAAATACACTCATCAACCCTCTACCATTAACGCGCTTCACGTTGATAATGACTTTTAGCTTTCCGTTTGGCTTTTATTTCATTGTAACACAAAATTGTGTGGTAGAGGGTAAAACCAAATGGCCATAAAATGTAAAAATTGGTGCGTAATAAACCGTAAAAACTGATAATGAGTAGCGTTGACCAAAGATAATTCCGCAGTCACGGTACATAGTGGCTAATGCCCTGGTACTATGCCAGATACTACTGCAGAGGAAATTTCATACAGAAAAACAAGGATTCCAAACATTACGCAAGGATTTGTTTGCAAAATGATTTATAATGTGTTAATTTATGACGTAAATGCAATGTGACCATTTACTGGAAATGAAACAAAGCCCTTAATTCTCACACACGAACTGGTACTCACACATCGTTAAATTAGGTGGTTTATTAATTGAAGGAAAAGGGCCGAGTTCAAGGCATAAATTGTTAAGCTCACTCCAATGCATTAATACATGACTGAAGTTACTGCGTATGATTTCATTTGAACGAAAACATATAACGTTGAGTTAGTTTTTGTGTGACTAGCTTTTGGAATTACTGATAATGTAAATATTTCGATAACGCGTTACACTATCATTAAACCCAAGCCTAATATAACAAAGGTTGCAGAACCACGAGAATTACACAACTGAAATCAATCGCTGTATGTGAACATTTCATTTTAAATCCACAAAATAAGTTATAGGTGGCTTGTAATTTGACAATAATTTGTATCCAAAGATATTATGAAATATTATGGCACAACGTAAAGTGCTCATGTAAACAAAAGGACTAGAAATGACATAATCAACCACATGAACAATTATAATACACTATAATATTTTGATATGGAAGTTGCAATGAAGTACATAAAAATAAGTATAAATAAGAGTAAGTACTTAAAACAGGATATTGTCAAAAATTATAATGCAATTGCCCAATTAGTAGCAAAATTGAAGGTCTTGACATTGAAATCTTGGACCAGTTCTATGGTCTAAGATAAGACATGGAAATTGGAAACACGTTTCCAACTGCTCGAACAACATTTAGAAATTAATACTTGGAGATTGTGATCCAATCAATCCGCCTAAAATTTATTAAGTACTTTAAATACGTCGATATTTTTGACCAAATAATATACTCGACATTACACACCTTCTCCACTGGCCATGGTCATGTCCAACATCCCATCCACAATCTGAACAGCCATCCATGGTCTCTTTTTTCATGAGCAAATTATGATATGTCGTTTCACTTGAACGTTGGGTGCCAGAGAGTCAACATCAACCAACCACCAATAAAAAATGAGATCTGACAAAATATATGATATCAAAAATTAAATTCACTAACATTTACTCTTTTCGCCTACCACTACATTTGAAAAAAACGTGCACCATCATGTCCAACTTTTAAACAAGGTTCTCATCACATAAGACGACGATCGTCTGACAACGTCGTTTCGACAATTGTATTGCTTCGCGTAACACTAAAATAATTGAATCGTCTGGGCGAATCCGTTTTTGACGATTGTTTGTTGCTTAGTTTTGTTTTTAAATTTTTTAATAAAAATGCGTCGAAACTACAATGTTTTGTTTTTCGATGACGAAGAAAGTGAAAATTCTGTCGGACTATTACAGTAACGACTTTGGAATTTCTGTTGGCCAAAGATCTCTTTCAGAGATAGCTTGCGAGACCATAAAAGCGTTAGAACTAAAGCTGTGTAAAATCTGGATTACATGGGATATGGGCAACGAAATAATAAAGGAAGAGACAAAGCAGTGGTTCCTTCAGAAATACACAATGCCAGGAAGTAATTAAATATTCATATTCTCGATTTTTCGAATTATACTATGGAACGCAACCATAACTATTTGCTTTTGGGTAGGTACACAATTATTTGTAACTTTGTGATGTTCTCAAATATAACATTATATGCCAAATGGATACCTTCTTGAGCCTTGTTTTTTGACTGTTCGTACTATAGGTAGGTGGAAAACCTCAACAAAGTTTTTATTTTTGCTAACGTTTGCCCCGCATTGCACAACATATGTATCTTCCACAATATGGACAACAACATTGCAGATACTGAACCCAGCAATGATCATTTCATGGAAAATGAGACAGCAAATAGAGGTATTTCCAATAAACGTATGAAGGAGTTTGCAGAAAGAATTTGAAATTCAATAAAAGAATCGCTATTGAATTAGAGATCATTACTATTATTGTGAATTTGTTCGGTTAATTCCAGTTGAGAGAAGCCTTACAACATGTTTTCGAATTTTGATTTAAAATGAATAGGCACACAACAACGAATTTTTAAAGTGACACCATAATTTCCGTTATCTATATGATATTTAACGAGTTTAGTAGTTCTCAAACTTCGTACTATTTGAACGATTGACGACACGACCGCGACGGGACAATTCCTTGTATTGTTACACGAATCAAACTTTTGATGACGTCATTTAATACAATCCTTTGAGCGACGATCGTCTTAAAAGTTACGCGATGAGAGCCTAGGGCTCATGTCTTGTCCTAAATCGATATTCTCCAACATGATGGACATGGATTTTTGTGTCTCCGCTAGATCTTTTCATGTCATGTTCATGACCAGTGGAGACGGTATGTTACTTTAACGAAAATGAGCGTGGATCATAATCCAAAAACAATATATAAGAAAGTATAAGTATGTATGATACGTATAATATAGTACAATGGCTTTCTACTTATTTACTTTATTGCACATAAAGACATTACACATGAGAGTATGTAGGTACTCTGCAATAGATAATCTCCTTTTGTTGATTTTATTTTTTCTCCAACTCATGACTACTTAGATTTGTTATGAATCATAATCCCTAGACCATATCAGAGATTATTTACAAAAATGCCCCCTTTTTTCCGTATAGGCCTTTCAAAAGGAACTATGAATTATTCTCGATGACTTAATTTTCCCATGAATTCAAACATGATTTGGGTGACGTTGGGAGATGAAATCTTAAATATTTTCCATATTATTGGACGAAATATACAAACACAAAATGAAATATCCCTATATAAGCAGTTAAAGGGTACCACTGTCTAGCTTAGACCCATTTAATATTGGATAATAGTCTATTGTCCATTGTGAATATCAATAACCCTCCAAAATAAAAAAGTCATTATGTGGAATATATTTTAACATGATAAGGGTTTACAATTTATTGAATCCCTCTTATAGAGGACATGAGAAATGGATTTTAGAGTCGAGTAAATATGTACTTAAAGAGTTATCTCTTAGATTTGAAGTTACCTTTGTGAAATATTCACTTCGTAAATTCGAATTCTCACTGGATATCAAAATCAGTTTGAGTTACGAGAGACCATTTTTTTGTATGGAAAATTGAGGGAAATGCCGAAATATGGCGAAGAAAATCGACATAGGGAGAGTTTGACGTAGGGAGAGTCCACTGTATATTTATGTTGATTGGGTACATAGCTACACGCATTCCTTAAACTTCCTTCGTTGGATTACGATTGAAGTTCATACTGTTCTCGCTGGATTTAGAATCCCTCTTTGGGACACACGGACAACAATGCTCCAGCAAAGAGGGTCTTTGAATCCGAGCCTACTGGTTCGAGAAGAAGAGGAAGACCGAATCTCCGGTATAAAGACCAAGTAATCGTGGATGCAAGACAGCTTCGTCTTGAGGACTGGAAGCAGCGTGCCCAGGACCGTCAACGATGGAAGGCAGCAAATGTTCAGGTTCGGCCCTCCATGGGTCGTCGTCCTAATAAGTAAGTAAGTATGTATTTGCACATATGTTGTCCCAATGTATACTGCATGTTTGTGTGTAGTGTAGTGTCAAACTCAGTTTCCGGATTGGCCATACGTTTGCCAGATGCTACGTATACGTATGGTATATGATTTGGTGGTGGTTTTGCTAAAATGAGTTCTATTTCTGTAGTTGGATAACTACTCCCTCCTTCAAGACGCGATCGTCCCGATCGTGCTAGTGAACTATTTTGGAGGAGTGTTTTGCACTATTGTGGATTAACTAAGTTGGTGGTTACGAGCGTAACTTTCTTGAAATTATTAAGTTATGTGCGTCATCAATAATGATTTCGCCTAAATTGTGGTTGGTTTACAGGGTGGCATTTTTTGCTGACCCGATGGAATTTTCTTACATAACTACTATTACTTAATTCCAGAACTAAATACTATACCATTACAATGTATTTCCATGCTTAAATTATTTATACGCTCAATATGAATTATCTTAATACTAGATAGATGTGTGAATGACTCAACTGATTGTCTTTGCTAATATGATTAAAGATTTGTTCTTTTGGAGTCCTGTTCCAATTGGAGATTATACTTTAATATGTATAGATTTAAAAAAAAACTATACAAAAATTATTTTTGGTGACTGTAGACCACTTCCCAACACTTCGCTTAAAAACTGTTTTGTTGGTCGTATTTTCTCCTACTTCAAAAACAATATTTTGTCTGGCGGGATTGTTTCTCGCTAATTGCGTCTGTTGGGCTCTCTTTATTCTTCACCAAAAACGAGGGTCGGGATTTTGTTCAGTGGCTTTGATGCCTCCGTAGTGAATCAATTCTAATACTTCATTCATAAAAAATTTCGTCAATCCCCTTGATTGCGATACTGCTGCGAATCTATTCTATTATCCCCGGTACGTTTTTTAGCCACGACCGAAGTGTTAATTGGAAAAAAGTTCGATAGAATTTATTAATGCCGTACTTTTCTTCGATCAAATTTGTTTGACGTCAGTACGATGTAACCTGACGTCATCGTAAGTGAAATTTTTACTAACATCATTGGAACCATTAATAACGCTTACAATGATCGGGAGTCAACTGAGGCTCCTTTACGGGCTTTACATGTCGGTAAGACATTTTCTCATCGGAGTCAAATGTATTTTTTTTATAAATGGAATCGCTTTTGAATTTATTTTCGACTAAGTTCGAGTTTGGAATATCGTCAAGAAGTGTGTCTGAAGTGCGTTTGAAAAAGATAATGGAGTCGCTTTGGTGGTCCACTTCCACTTTTGAATCATGTTTGCAATAAGCTGAAAGAGAGGCTCTGAACTGTAGCAACTTTATTTAAATGTTCAGCTTTAGAAAAAGTAATATTTAAACATTTTAACTTAGCATTGATTAATTTGTAGTTCCTTTAATTTAGCTTTAAACTGAATGAACTGTGCCGATAATGCCCTTTCTATTATGGATTGCAGTTCATGTCCAACCATGTTCCTTCTTCCCTTATACTTTAAGGGTTGGTCAGTTTAAGAAATAAAAAAAATATATAATATGAAGTACGCATACGCAACAAACATATCAAAAGTTATGTTCAGGCTGTGAGAATATGCAGATGCAAAGAGAAAAAACAGAAAACAATAAACTGCGACTGCTGTCGACTTGCAAAAGTTGACCATTGATGCTGCATTGATAATTTCATCCATGATCGTTATGTGCACTTGCCTCGACTAAGGCTGCCGAATTTCTCAGAAGCAAAAGTTAATTTTAAATTGTTGGTGGCAGTCAAATCTCTTAAAAGCTAAAATTATACAGCTTTTACCACTCCGACTGAAGCACTTATGGTCACTTACAATATAATTTGAAGACATTCCTGAACTGTCGCCTCTCATATCATCCTTTAACGAGCTTAAACAAGGTACATTACGTTCCTTACAAAACAATTTCAGGCTACTCCCATATCTCATGTGCCACATGTAAAGTCTGAAACTGAGTTTAAAACTAGAAGTGTCTTCAATGCAACAACTACAGAAGAATTTGGAAGGATGAGGTGGTGGAAAGTACAGCTCTCATTTTGTACTCTTGCAGTGTCCTCTAAAAATGTTAGTTATTAGGGAGGCAGCCTTGTAAGGTTTGTGTAAGTATACATATTGGCCGAGTCAAATTATCATTCCATAAAAAGAAACATTCTTGGGAATTCGACCTTATTTCACGTCATTCAAATAGATAAATCATACTCGTAACGTGACTCGCATAAATGTGTTATGAAATGAAGTATTGCTTTTCAAATCACCTTTCCAATTAAAGAATATCGCACGATTTACGAACCATCTACAACATGATACAGAAAACAAAAGTAAACGAACGCGAAAAAAAGTCACTTTGCAATGAGTTACGAGTTTTCAATTGCCACTTCCGTGAACAAAGGAAATGGAAGCGAATCAAATAAAGATTAATGATCCAGCCATCACCCTAAAGTGATTTCACAAACGAAATTAACAAACTCATTGGTCATGCTGCTGATAATAACATAAAAAAGCTGAGTTTTCGAACTTATGCTTCCGGTGTTTGTGGTTCTTTTTTCTCTGCATTTTTATCTTTTCAATCCTGAAATACAATGATTAATGAACCTTAGCTTTTGTTTTACTTTCAATTCTTTCTCCACATGTTGACGGTTTCGAAGTTCTTCAGCACTTTTTCAGTCAATGTCAAAAAATGTACTTAGACTTCAAGGATAAGCCGTCATAGCATTAATTTTTTTTCAACTCCACAGTATGGTTGCAAAATTACAATTTCGCCAGAAAAAGAATATTATAGTTTTTCATCATTAATATCAAATATAATTTAATATGCTCACGCGTTTTCCTGTGTTTCTGCACAAGTTCATTGTGTAATATGTATAACACATGTTTTTATAAAACGTTCACATTTCGAAGATTTTATTTTATTGGCTTTGACTTATACTGGATTTAAAAAAATGAAAACTTTTGTATATATTTACATGTTAGACTAAAATATCTTCGTTAGTAATGTAATTTTCAAATAATGTCTGCAAAAAAAGAGTTTTGTTTTATATTTTTATACATTCAATTGAAAAATCAAAAAAAAATTGCCCTCAAAAGATTCCGATTGCGAGACTATCCAAATTGAATTTGAAATTTTCTATATCCACATAATTATTTTGTCTGCAATCTTGAGTCAAAACTGAACGTAAATGATATTATTATAGAAAATTCTGTGCTATCATCGATCAAAAATTTCTTTCATACTTAACAGAAAAAAATATCTTACATGAGTAACTCAATTAATGTCACAACAGCATACACCAATATAATTAAAAGTAGGGAATACAATACCAGTACATTTATTGTTTCTTAAGATAATCATCCTTACCTTTTTGTGGTTTAAAAATACCTATACCTTTGTCTTTTTTATCCGATGGCACATAAGTTGCATAGACCAAAGAATTTAAAAATAGGCTTTTGTTTCAGTGCTTTGTTTTTATTACTCCAGCCAGAATATGAGATTTGCACAAGTGCTTTACTTCAACCTCTTAGCAATAAACAATACACATGCAAATGATGCCCACTTGACGGGACTAAAAAGGGCTTAAAGGTGTGTGTACACGCCGATATAATTTGTGCTGTGCAATCTCATTGAAACGATTTTCTAAACAGAGTCATAAAATCTCCATATACCGACACAATAAAACCTTTTTGGGAAAACTTAAAGTATATATTACTAAGTTAGGTCTCACCCTCCCTTGCTAAATGAAGGGTTTACCCCTCAACAAAGCTTTCGTTTGACTGACACTGTACAGTAAACAATGACAATATTTGCTCAGCATTAAACTGCTTAATAATAAAGCATTATTTTGGAGTTTAATATAAAGTACTCAGCGGTAGACTGCTAGTGAATATTCATTTTGTATTCTTTGACTGGGGATGTTGAATAAATTATGTATATACACGCATGTATTAATGAAGTGGAAGTGGTTAGTTAGATTTATATATAAGTAATAATATTCATACGAGTATTAAAACAACTTTAGAACTTAATTAGTTGGTACAATATGAAAGACGCATACAACTTGTTACAACATTTTTAATATCTTCTGAAGTTGATTTTGGATGCTATTTTTTTAGATTTTCGGGCAGATTTTTATATGAATGAGATTGGATAGATACACTCTGCCACATTTTGAAATATAACTCTCTCCCTCCCGATAATGCCTATGGGTAACATTGCTGGTTTTTGTTATTTTAGTCTTATAATACAATTGGTTTCATTATGAATAAATATTAGTAACCTTAATGACAACAGGGAATAGAACCGATGCAAGCTTTCTTTCGTGGGGTATCTTCAACGTAAAAAATTATACACAACAGATTGCAACAAATTTTAGGAAACACCTCGAATCTGTCTTATGCGAGTACCACATAAAATCGACAAATATGTGGAATGGTGTACATCTTCACTTCGTAGATACTAGGAATAGTGAACGAAACCGCGTAAGCATCAACCATGGAGATGGGAAACACTTTTAAACGTGTGCACAAGCTCTTAAAAGGGATTGCAATATGACGGTAGTATTTTACCAGCACTTTTTTTAGTGATTATGGATCAACTCTAGTCGCAGAGATACGGTGAATTTCATCGATGCATCGGATATGCAGTTATTGGCACAGTGTGTAAATAATCTATATACGACTCATACGACTTTTTATAGGAGAGCCAAGCCGGCCAGTGTTGTATTTTAGGTTATAATACATTTATATTTAAATAGAATTGCCTATTTTGATCTCTTTGCAAATGTAGCATACGTTACAATTCATCTTAAGAATCCGGGTGAAATACATACGGGTATTTTTGTTGTTGAAGTATACCTAATACTTAAAAATAACCTCATCAATCGAAAGGCAGAGGCAAGTTTATGAAATACGTCGACTAAAATATGTCCCTCTCTTTATTATATTAGAAATACACACAAAAACTCTTTACTCAGCCTTCCAGACAATAAATAAACCTCTACAACCTAGCAGAAAAATCTGATTGCTACAATATTGCTTTATATGTTAAATATGTCGTAATATTTGTACATGGATTACTCCAGTAACGTTCTAAAATGCATTGATTTCAACATTAAATTCCGAATGTAATACCATCGACAGGATGATGTAACAAACTCATAGTTAGCTTTCTATGACTTTCGCAATTGTAAAATGCCAAAAGGTATGCATAAGCAGTTAAACTCTGCAAAGTGGAGCTTAAGTAAATGTACCCAAGTTCCATAACCAGTATTGTTGATCAAATGTTAGGTTTTTTTAGGATTCTTAGACCTGAAAGGGGTATTCTTCGATGGTTTGGACGAGGTGGTTGAACCAAGTCCAAAAACTCCTAATGAGTTAGAGTCGATGAAGGACGATCGAGTGATTTGGAGATCTCTAGTGCGTGTTTTATCCCCGCGATCCCTTTAATGGATCATACGGGTCAGAAGATGGTTAAGATACACTCTACTCTAACATGAGAACCGATCTCAATGTTAACAATGCAACGGGAAAGAAAGCCTGTGTGGAATTGGGCACTATGTTTATTAAAACTATAAGTATTAATTCA